>VZTE01006250.1:1775986-1835901 GCA_013397775.1 Eulacestoma nigropectus | reverse complement strand
AAAAAAAAGGGAGCGAAAACTGCAAGGAGTTCCAAGAACAGCAAAATTCAATTTTCTTTCCTGGTAATCTCCTCAAACATCATTAGTCATACAGGTAACCAAGTGTGCCAGCCTACAGAATGTTTTTTTTAATCTAATGTTTATTGAATCCTATTGGATTTATTATTTGAAATGGTCTTGAGCTTTACTGCTTTTTGAAGCTGGCTCTCTCTTAGTTGAAACACACAGAAAGGACAGCAATTTGCTTTCTAGCATGCTTTAGATGGTCTTGTTATGGTTTTCTTCATTCTGTTAATGACGAATTAGTAGCAAAATACAATATAACAATACAGTGTAAACACATCACCCACCCCACCACTTGTTAAAAAGGTGCTTCTAAGACGTAAAAAATAATCAGCAGCTGTCAATTTGAAAACTGCTAATATTGTTGAATATCTACCTTAAGGTCAGACTGCCTTAGGGATTTTCACCAGTGTTAAGTTACCCGTTTTATGCTGATGCAGCGCTATCTACAGAATTGGATTTAATCGGTGTAAAGACTTTTAGTGCATAATTCAGTCATTCTCCTTAACGACAACATAACCAACAGAAGGAATATCCTTTTCCTTGTCTACCTCCACATGATACCTTTCACAGTTTCTTAATACCTTTGCAGATCCATGGCAGCAGATCCTTGCACTGAAGTACTCAACATCTGTTGCTGAGTGACCCAGGACAGAGAAATACCTGATTGCTTCAGCTTGACCCTTTTGGATCAGTAATTTCAACAGTGAGCAAAGGAGGCATCATGACTACAGGGGTCTGTAGATATAAACACCTCCCTATCCATAAGTGAGACAGGAGGGCATGGTTATACAACACTGTCCCCCAGTCACGCTGCTGCAGACAACCATTAAACTGGGATATGCTCACAAACGAATTGAGGATTAAAGTGAATAACACAAATTGTACCTGCAAGTAGCATTAACTATTGTGAACAGCTTGTACCTGAAGAAATGTGAATCAGAAGTAAGACCATTTAGCATCTGACCGACGAAATCAACTTAATGAAGCTGCAGATGTTTGTTAAACTAACAAATCAACAACCTGCTTTACCAGGGGTAGCAGACTCTAGACTCCAAGTGAAATGCTGTTGAATTTCAAAACACTAATATTAACAAGCAGTTACAGTTCACCCAGAAATTCAATATTCTTGCTAGCCAACAAGAAGTCAAATACATTAGCATTTTGATTGAAAAGACAATTAACTCATTTATATTACTGCTAAAATTCTAAGCATTTTACCTATTATTACACTGAAACCACTCCAGATGTAAAGGCACTTTTACTAAAAATTTTACCATGGAAAGGTTCATTTTAAAGACAAGCTTTACAGCAGTGAAAAGAGAGAGGAAGATATATAATCTATTGCCCTATTTACAAAGCATATTTATTTTAGCCTCTCCTACAGTACAGTGGGTATAAACACCTGATGGGAGGTGAGGGAGCCAAATTCTCCTCAGCAGTGCCCACTGACAGGACGAGGCAACAGGCACAAATGAAAACATGAAATGCAATCTGGAGACGGAAAAACCGCCTACTGTGAGGGCATCCAACAATGGATCAGGTTGCTCAAAGGGGTTGCAAAGTCTCCATTTTTGGTGATATTTAAAATCTGTCCTGGGCAACTGTCTCTAGCTGACCCTGCTTGAGCAGGGGGTTTGGACTACATGATCCCCAGAGATCCCTCTCATTCTCAACCATTCTGCGACACCAGCAGCTGCTGGAGGAGGACCACAGGTGATTTTACATATTTACATCTACAGCACCAAGAACAACTTTTCTCATCTTTGAAATAACACAATCAAGGCTACAGAGTGACAAATACTCTCTTAGGGAAGAGTTAAGTTTACTGATTGTACTAGAAATAGATTTCTCTATTAGAAATAGTTATGTTCTTGGGAGACTAAGAAAGGCCATGCAGACTAACCTTAGATTCTTATCGCTATTGCTAACAGCTCTGAATTGCAACCAAATCATCACAAAAATATATTTTCATTTTTAAAAATTGTATTGCCTGTTGAAGACATACTCCCAAGTGGACAGCTGGCTATGTACTAGCTACTGTAACCTCCAGTCCTGCAAAACTGTATATTAACTGCCTTGTCATGAAAATCCACTTCTAGAACCAAATACCCCACATATCCAAAGATGAAAGTTAGTATATGTTAAATATTCACTCAAAAAAAAAAAGTTGTTTCAGATAATACTGGGACAGCATTTCACCCAATACAGATCTGATTGCTTTTTATCATACTATGATTCCTCAACAGGAATCTTACTATGTTTGAGAAACAGACTTCAAAAAAAGCCATGAAAACGGAACTTGTGTTCTTCCACTCCTTCAGCTATAAAGAGAATGAAGTTGACACTGCAAATATCACTTCTGGAGGACATCACCCCAGAATCATAGAATCATTAGGTTAGAAAAGACCTTTAAGATCATCAAGTCCAAACTAAACTGTCAAGTCCACTGCTAAACCATGTCCTAAGTGTCACATTTACACATCTTTTAAAGACCTCCATGGATGGTGACTCCACCACCTCCCTGTGCAGGCTCTTCCAGTGCTTTTGTTGAAGAAATTTCACTGGTACTCTCATTTCACGGACCTGTTCTGTGAAAATTCATTTTCATTTCATAATTTGTGTAAGGGCTAAAGCTATTTAGCAGCAAATTCCTCCATGATGATTATTCATGGGTGTGAAAGAAAAAGCTATAACAAACATCTCTGTTTAAGAAATGCAGGCAGTACCAATACCTATTCTAATTTAGTGGTGAATGAAGTAGCAGAACTGCTGGCTCTTGAGAGTCCTTTCTCACAGTATGCATCTCACGCAGAATAAAACACCATATACCCAAAAGTTTTCATTGCTTCAATTTCTTAGAATAGATTTTGTTTTCTTTTGAATATCTATTTGCTACATGTTCTGGCATTGATCTTGGATACATATTCTTGTTAACAGTCACAGAAATATTAAATACAGACACTTTTTAATGTTTGTCTTAAATCTTTCAAAGACAATTTCTGTGAAAAATGAGGGGGGTTGACTTTAAAAAAAAAGAAAAAACCTTTCTTCCAAAATTTGGCTTTAACATTCAATTAGATTTATTTATATATACACATACATATCTGTACACATATGTAATATGCACATATACATCTCAAAGCCCACAAATATTTTTGACTCCTGAAGTATTTGTGTTCACCACTAGACAACTGCCAAATCAGTGCTGTACATTAAGGGAGCAAATGTAATAGGAACAGACTCCAATTACCCAGAACTCATTTGCCAGGTATAGTGATTGTCTTGAGATGTTGAATGACCTTTGACTTTCATCAGATTCAGCCTTTCTTCAGTTTCTTTAGGTTTTATCTTCTTCTTCATTGATGTTCAGTCATCTCCGAAAAGCCCTCTCTTTCATGTAGATAGCGTATTAGTATTTTCCAGACCATTCTGTTAATTACAAGGCAAACAGCAGTTCTGTAAGAAAAAGAACTACTAAACCAGGTGTTAGAAGCAGCTGTGCAGTTTACCTCTGAGGAAGATAATATTTACCTGGAATAATGACAGGTATTTGGTTCAAGAACTCAAGCAGCAAACACTGACTTTGGTCTGCTGGGCAGACCAGAGAAGCAGAAAGATGTGTCTGATTGCTACTATGAGGAAGGCAAATTCAGATGTAAGCTGAGGAAATTGTTAGTGAGATGATTCAGAGGCAAGAATGTTGCATGGACTTTGTGCAAATTGATGTAAAGGTCTTTGGTAGGCCACTGAAAATTCATCAGAACTGAATGGAAAACTTCTTCCTGAGACTGTTAGTTGCTTGGTCAACATGACATTGAGACAGGATCTCAAACACTCACAATTCTGTTCTTGACAGCACCATGCCTTGATCCTTTAAAAATATTCTTGCAGTGTATTTTTGGGAAAGACTTTAATCTAGACTTGATGATACAATGATACCTATGACAACATATTCTGCTATCAGTCTCAGTTTCAGTCTTTCCATGTTCTGCAGCATTCTGCTACAAGGCACTGTTTGTAAGTCATAGACATCCATGAGGGAACTGGCAGAAAACACCTCTTTTTTTTTTTTTTTTTTGAAGAAGTATTTTTTCATGCAGAAGTAGGAGGACAGAAAACAGACTGAAATCTAAACATAAAATTTTCCAGTAGTGCCATGGCCAAGAATCACTGAAAAATATACTCTTTCCATACAGACATATACTAACGCCAGCGGAGTCTAACTCTGGGAAAGCTTAACATAAGTATTAGCTTTAAAAACCAGTACAGGTGCAAAAGGCCAGTAAGGTAAAGGATAAACCTATTTGAGGAATGCACTGATGAGGAATTAAGGCAAAGTTAAGCAGTTTTAATCTCAAAACTGACATTTATTGCAATGCAACAGGACTCTTACTGATCTAAAAGGACTGTTTCTAACATTATCACAATTACAGATGAAGTCTAATTTTTAGAATTTTAATTAAATTAATAAGTTAATAAGCTGTGTCACCTAATCCTCTAATTTAACTTCTCTAAAAGATTACTTTTCAAACATATAACCACAGCCATTAATTTTACAAATATTCAATTATATTACTGGCTATACATAGCAAAAGTGAAATAGAAAAAAACCCTGTGAAATATTCAGAAAATGGAATGCTTCATTTGCTCAGGTGCTATTTTATGGGCTACTTCTTGAGAACAATGGCAAAAGATGCACTTGCTAGGAAACTGTTCCACAGACACAGGCATCAAAAGAGACAATGGGAAGAGTACAATGCAGTAATTAGGAGACTCACTAGCATCATTCTACAATTTTATCATCATCATCATCATCAGTGTCATAAAAGCTGCTGCCTCTAATGACAGCAGAAATGCTAGGCAAAAGTTGTACAGCAGTAGTGTGGGAAAAATTTGATTACCAGGTACTGATTCCAATAGATTTTAACCTTTTATCTCTAACATGCAAGATTTTTTCCCCTAATGCTTCAATACTTTTATCAACTATTACAAAAATTGCCTTTTTTCTACCAAAGAAATTTCACATGACTGTCAATAAATCTTTAGTAAAGAAATCTTATTAAAAATCCAGCGTTTGAGGACATTGTGAAGAAAAAGCAATACATGTCCATTAAATGAACATAGAGTTTGTTTCAATTACAATCTCTTTTATGTTTTACTTTACAGTAAATGAAATCTAAATTTACCTCTCAAAGGGTATGTAAATTAGTACATTTTGGTGCCATCTAAATATAATAATTAAAACAAATAACACTTTTCTTCATTATGATTCATACATAATTATCAATTATTATGTATTTCTCAGTACTTAAGAGTGTGTTTGCATTCTCCAATAAAAGCTATGCTAAGTTCTATGACAATATTCAGTATGTATATCAATATTTTAAGACACAGAACTGCTTATTTAGGCTTGCCTAAAGAAGAGCCTTATTATGCAATAATTCAACCATGTTGGCTACGTTGCCCTGTGTCATCTCCCATTAGTTGAAAGGTTCAAAAACATTAGACTTGTTACTTGGTTTTTTTCTCCCTCAGTATCCAGACAAAGCAGTGCTTCTTAAGCATGCTTTTCCATAAATCAGTTCAGAGCTCTTTAAACTTACCTATATTTTTCAGTAGTGTCTGGTTTTGAGACACACCCCTCTGGCACTCTAAAATACTAAATTAAAACAAAAATACTCAACAACATAGATACTATCCTACTTCCTATCTTGTCCAGTACATCATCATCAAACAGTGCCTCAGGGGAAGGTACTGCAAGACAGACATGATAAAGTACTTCAGAAAAGCTCTTTATTCAGCTCTCTACAAAAAAATTTGAAGGTTGTTTTTCTTCTTTTTTTTTTCCCTCAAGAAGACAACATCATTATCAAACTTTATAAACTGTCTCTTAATCTAATTTGATCTAATCTGATCTCTTCTTCTTACCAAATTCTTGTCACCTAGCTGCTCTGTAAGCTGATCATTTTAAAGATACTCATCTCTAACAGCAGCTTGTATTAGGGAAGAAAAAGAAAGTTAATATGTGAGCAAAGGCAAAGAGTTAAAAGCAATTAAAAATATATAAATATTCAAAAATGGTTTTATCACCAGCTTCAGTTTTCTACATGAACACTGTAACTGGGAGCAAACACATTACTTCTGGTTCTCAACGTTTCTCCATGGTTTTTTCATCCTTCCTTCTCTCATCAATACAGCTACTGAACCCCAGTAGGAAAATTCAGATTATAAAGGTCTTTGTTTATTTTACGTAAAACAGAATAAAAATATACACTGTAAATATACTTAGCATATATTTATGGTTCAAATCTTTCACCAGGGAAAATAAAGAAGAAGCTCTCTTTCAAAATAACTTTCATTGCTCCGAAAATAACTCATCTCAACTACATTTATGAAGAAGGACCTTCTACTTACCTCAAAGAAAATGAAAAGCACTGTTCTGAGGGATAGTAATCTGAATCTATTACAAGTCAGTAGCTGCTAATGGTTGCCTTTACACTGGCAACTATTAACATTTAGTTTCCATTAAAAAAGGGTATTTCTTGGCAGATTTGTGATGGGGTTTTTTTACAAGTTTATGTTCTTCTCTTGACATCATCCAGGGAAAAAAAAGTCTGATACAAGTACCACCTTTGTTAAATAACACGTAAAAATCAAAATTGTAGATTCTAGCTGACTTGTTTGTCAATTTTCAAAAATGTCAGTTTACATCAAAAGAGCAACTGGCATTATTTCAGAAAGAGGATATTCTCTGTATCCTTCACTGGACACCAGGGAACCAAGTTGCTTAAGTTCCAAACTGAGCCTTCCCCATAGGACCACAACTGATGCTACAGATGTAGAAACCATAGTTCAAGATAAATAGTTCTTATATGAAGTGCAGTGCATCTTCAGGTTGTTGCAATAGGAAGACATAGGAAGACTTAAATGAGTAACTTATTGATGTTTATGTAAACACAAGGATTATTTGATAAACAACACACTTATGCCTTTAGGAATATAGAAACTTAACATAAGGAAATGGATCAACTATATAAGTACTACATCTGTGCTACTGTTTATTTATGAACAAACAATGCTTAATAAAACAATGCTCTACAATGTGGTCTTCTGGCAAAGCTCTGCCTTGACAGATAAGATTCCTAAATTGAATTCCAAGCTTTCAGCCTGTAGATTTTGAAGTGTTTCTGTGATGAGTTTAATCATTTCAAGAAGAACTCACTGAATTATACTGCGAAAAATTGAGTCAGTTCTTAAGATTTCAATAAGAACTACAGAGAACACTACCATAACACTACCATTACATGTACTTCAGGTTTTTGGGATAAGCTTTTTCTTATTTGGGAAGGATCATTTTTTGTTTTGTGTATGTTGGGTTTTGGTGGTTTTGTTTTGGTTGTTTGGCTGGTTTGTGTGTTTTCTTTCTTTATATACAAAGGGATGCCTTCTCATCAGTTTATGGAGTGGCAAGAAATACATTTGCAGATTATTTTATCATTTTCTAGGCATTGCACTAAAATGCACCATTTCAGCCTTCTGAAGTTCTATGCATCACTCTCTTTAGAGTGTAAGAGCATCAAAACTGGTTTTAATTACATTTTTTAAGCCCCTCCTCTATAATTTTGTAAGACAACTGATGATTCAGATGCTCAAGGAAGCACCAGCTTTAATGCTGTGACAGATTTCTTCCAACTTCTCTGTTATAAACTCTGAAAAAGCACATTATTTGATAATATCATGGTCAGTATCCACACATGTGGTAAAATGCCCATATTCCACATTCAGCTGACAGGTGACAAAAATGCCAATTAATGTTTGTTACTTTTGCTATGTTTACATCTGAATGCTGGCCTAAAAATACTATAGGAAGTGCAGGTAACTTAAGCAGAAATCAAAGCCAAAACTAACACTTTTTGCTACCAGAGTCAAAGAAGGATTTTAATTAAAAAGATTTGCTTTTAGCAGTTTCATCCCCACATCCGTGGCTAGGCAAAGCAAGATAACAAATGTTAAAGATATACTGTCTTCAGATGGCAACAAAGAACTACCCAAACAGATCATTTTACACTTCTTAATAATTCATTAGCACAATTATTTAAAACTGCTTATGGTCACATATCCCACAAGATAGCTGGAAGGTACTCTATTTTGTTAGGCAAACATAATTTACTTTTCTATCACTCCCACACCTGCATGTTTACAATGACTTCCATATATATCTTACATATATCTTATCACGATCCTAAAATCGGAGCACTGCAACCTCAAAATGAAAAAACCTATCAAAATAACCCTGTCATCCCATATAAACACACCCCAATCCAATAAGTGAACGTATTTCCACACATTACTGCATTGTTAGTTAAGTAGCAAAACACAAACATGCCCTTCCTTGCCAAAGGTTCACCATTCCACTGCTGATATAACAACTACTAAAAGATTCCAAACCAATTCATCTTTGGGCTCAATTCTGTTCTAAAATCCATAGATTAGCAATAAATAATCCACTACAGGATGCAGTTCTGAAGTAAGGTTTTATCCATATAATTTTCAATCAACAATATAATTTATCACTGCAATCAGCAGGCCAAGAAGAGCCCCCATCCAAAAGGTTAATTTATATAAGGTGATCGAAAAGTTAACATGAATGTACAAAATAATTGTAAATACATGTGATCTGATCAATCTAACGCTTTGTACTGTAAAGGTTTTTGAAGAAATTAGTATTAATTTTCAACAGTCTTTATTAACTGAAAAGATGTAGAACTTTGCCACGATTACAAAAATGTAGCACATACATGCATCTGCCCTTCAGTACTTTAAGCCTCAGTTGATACCAACTTTGTATTCATAATTAATGTATCATGATTTCACAAAGTAGAAAATGAGAATGCTTTCTTCTGAATTGTTATGTGTTCAAAAACCAAAATGTGAAGTGATTTTGTAACAGCACAACAGCAGAGTTTATCTTACAGGAGGCTTTCTAACTGACACTTCAAGAAATCTAGAGTCTTTGTACCTCGGAGACCAAAAACCATAAAACGCAAAACACCACCCCAAAACCTTCTTTGGCATAACTTTAGCAAACTTATGAGAGGTATGAGCACTAGTTTAAAAGAAAACCCCAAAAACCCAAATCCTGAGCCTTGATTCTTGTTAACATCATTACAGTTATATTCTACAACAGTAGCTAGAAGAGGAAAAATACTACGAATGAACAACAACAATTCCTATATTTAATGTTATTTAAAAATCAAAGTGTTACCTAAGGCAATTACCTTGCAGCCTTTTAATATCTACAGGGAAAAGCCTAAGGGAAAATAATTGACTTTGCTAATTTTACCCTTGGCAATTATAAAATAGCTCTGCATTTCATTACGACTACAGAATTTCACGTCTAATTGTCAGCCCCGAGAGAAGCACAGAGATAAATGCATCATACACAAGCTCAGACAAGAATTTACCAGCACAATAAAGTTATCTTGGTAGCAGTGAGTTCAGTTATGCTAAAACCCCCTTTAATTTAAATTCTGCTCTATACAATAGCTATGCATGTCTGTGGAGGTTACAGCTACCATGGTCAGTACCATGCACGATAAAATGCTGCTCATTTCATTAGCCAATTTGCTAAATGCCAGCAAAAAAAGCAGTACTGTGATTTTTACTTTTTACATCAAAGAACACAAAACATTATGAAGGGAAAAAGTCACAGTTATTTCACACTGCTAAAAAACAGATGCCAGATTTGAAAATTCATCATTTACAAAAGAATAAATACAGTATGTTTAAATCATTGCACCTGTCAAGAGATTTCTATAGCTTGTACTCCAATTTTTCTAACTTTGCTAGTAGGGTTAGACGTATGAAAAAGAATAATTTACTAAGTCAATCAGTTTCCATAATGGCATCCCACTTATCGTATGTAGAAGCTATGAAAGTATTTAGATGTCAGAAAAATGAAAAAAAGTGCTAAAATGTTTTGGCAGAATTTTCCAACATGCAGTATAATGATTGCTTAAAAAAAAAAAAAAAAAAGAATTTTTTTGCACTTGGCCTTATTTTACCTGCAGNAAAAAAAAAAAGTATTTCTTTGCACTTGTGCTTCATTTCACTGTAGGCTTGTTTCCTGGCAAGTCTTCAGGGATTATACATTCCTGCTGCAATACTTAATGATGTACTAGATGCAAAGTAATAGTTGCTACATTTTACAAAAGTTTCCTCTTATGCTGAAACAGAAAATTGATGTAGGGTTAAATGCTTTGGTCTGTCTTCAGAAACTTAGAAGGTACTTAAAAAAATGAACGGATACAAATCAATAATAATTACTAAAATCAATTACACCCCATTTTGGTTGTGGCAGGCACTATTTAAATTTTTTTTCCTAATAGTTACTACAAGTTAGCACCACAATGGCTTAACCCACTACTCCAGTAGATCGACATCTAATTTTCTGTCTCTTCTCTTGAATCTCAGCTCTGTGTTAGAAAATGACACCACTTCTGAGAGAAACTGTCATACTCATGATCAAAGGAGTACAGAAATACTCAACTACCACAAGGAGATTTAGCATGAGGATCTAAAAAAATAGACTCCTTAGGCTCACAATTACAACTATGCTGATTATTGACAATTGCACATGACAAACATTTATTTTACATTACAACATGGCAGCAATCTTCAAATGTATGAAAAGCACCTCTGCAAAAAGGTACTGTTTCCTGTTTCCATTAGAATGGCACACTTAGCTCTTCAGCCATACATGCAGTTAGGTGTTACACTAGGCTGGCACAGGGATGCCCAGGAACCTCTCTCCACCACGGGAGGTTTTCAGAAAAAGGTAGATAAATGCAGGTCAAGAACGATTTTGTGTAGCTGATCCTATCGGGCAAAAAGAAGAACTGACTAGAGAGACGATCTCTTAATGTCTCCATCAGTCTCACTTTCTAAGGTAATATGTACATACAACTAGTTTCTCATTAAAATCATCTCCCTGTAAAGTTTCAAACAGTTTGGTTGAGTAGTTGGATTGCAGCTATCCTTTAGAAGGCAGTATATCCATGTTAGTAGGGCAGTCCAATATTCAGGGGCATCCAAATCCCTAGCAAAGTAACTTAAGAGCAAAAAGTCACCTGAGACAAAGCAGCAAAGCCTTTTGCCCCCCCCAGATTGTCTAAGACCGCAAACCTTTCACAAAGCAAAAGAAAATAATAGACCAAATATGTCTTCAGCTGGCAGTTTGCCAGAGGTTGTAACCTGACGTGTCATGAAGACGCCACTGCATATACCTTAAATTCACCAAATTAACCACCCACCCATTACTAGAGTGCTTCAGAATGTATACTAAAGACTGCATCACAGTAATTCTGCAGGAGAGTGGTAAACATGTTCACAGCAGCAGCAGCCTGTCAAATTTATAGCTATAAAATTAAGCATGATGATTTTTAAACAATGTTCCATATATACATATATAACTGCTGATTTTTTTAGAGGGTCTCTCTTTCAAAAGACTTGCTAATATTTACTTGCTTTGGCAGTAGAGGAATTTTTTCTTTTTACCTTGGTATTCTGCAACTGTGCAAGGCTTGTGCAAGCATTTGCTAGAAGAAAATCTCCACTCAAAACAGCCATTTTATTCCCAAACTGCATATCCTTCAGTGGGCCATCGCAGGACTTGAGCTCACCAATGTTTACTATGCCACGATGCACCAGAAAGGCAGTATGGATCAGCTCCGTAATCTCAGCCAGACTTCTTTGACTGAAAGAAAAAGCACAGTTATGTTTGATGCTATGAAGAGAACAGAGATTCTTAGTGAAAAAAAACAACCAACCACATGTGCTAAACAGGTATTTTATTAATGATCATGTAGCTCTTCTATGTACTTCTAGAAGCCACAACTAGGAGGTGTTAAACACAGAGAACTGTCACTAAGTATTTCCAGGCAAGCCACAGGTACCACAGGTTCCACTTGGGGGAATGCCGCCCTTTGTTTGAATTCTTTCACAAAATAAAGCAAAATAATCAATATAGTCCTCATGGTGCTTTCTTTTTTTGTTCTGTCTACCAGAAGCTTGAGGGACACTGACATGAAGAAAATGCCAAGCAGAAACTAATGATGGAAAGAAACAAAGGACATATCAGCAAGGGAGTCCTGAGCAAGCCAATCCAAACATCGTAAGAATGCTGCAGTCAATGACTGCTCAAATTAGAGTTAAATTCATAACAGGATACCTTGCAGTTCAATACTACCAAAGGGGAAGGGTTCAGGCAGGAGAGGAAAACCAGCTGAACATTTTAGAACGGTGTACTAATGGTATTTCACTGGTTGTTTTAGTCAGAAGCAGCAGAGGTAATTGTCTAGCAAAGGGGCCAATTTTATTGGATAGGTTTACAAATCACTTCTTATTCCAAAACATAGTGTGCTGCATTCTGGGTTTAGGGGTTACAAATCCCTATGCGAGTCTTGTCACAGAGGTTATTCCATAGAGGCTTGCTCTCTATTTTAACTTTTTGGAAAAGGCATGAAAAGAGTTATTAGCACAGCCCTCTCCTCACCTCCTCCCACAATTCAAACCCATAGCCCTCGACAGTGACTGTCACTCCAAGAAGCCCGGAAATGTCACCTTAGCTCAGAACAACAATGAGGTGTTGAACATAAATAATAACTGAGCAGGGATAAGGGGAGGGGGAAACAGAGCAATGCACTGGAGCATCCTTTTAAAGCTAGATACACAGAGGACTCATTCTTACAAAATCTTCAGCACATTCACATCATTTCTGACTCAAGCAGTTCCCTTTATGCCATGGAGACTTCACATAGGAGCAAAAATGCAATCCATGCCCTCAACCAAACAGATGACTTAAGGCCTTAAAGTTCTAAGTAATTACAAACATAGTACAAAGGCATGTTATGTTCTCTGTGCTTATTCACAAGTGGCCAAGCACTGATTCATTGAGTAACCAAACTGCTCCACACCTTCACATACAAATACACCTGCTGGTACATGCTCAGGTTAGATTCTGCCTCAGTACTAACATAGTGCTGAGCAAATTAATTCTGTTTCCTCTGGACAGTGCACGTGTTCCAACCGCCCCAAACCATATTAATCTAAAGTAACCTTCTGCCCTAAATATATGTGACCTATGAAGAGCCCCAGCAGCAACTGTTTCAGGGCAGTGGTCAGTGCCAATTAGCAAGAGAGAAGATCTGGGATAGTCACACGGTTTGGGCGGGCACACAAAAGGCAGATGAGCTGGAGGGAGAGGATAAATAGCGGTTCCTGATATATTTTGCCACGCACAAAAAACTAAGCTGTTTTAAAAGCTGCTTTATAATTCACAAATTGTTGGCTCCATGCAGAGAAAAACAATTCAAAAACCAAAAAGTCATTCTCCATGTAGACAATAAATCTGAAGGTTGAGGCTGCTTTTCAAAGAGGTGAGGGAGAAACTCACACAACCCAGCTGCAGTATTGTAATCACGCTTGGCTCGGCTCTAACAAAGGGTTAATAAATTTTCAAGCTCAGAGAAAAAGACTAACAAGACATCCTGATGCTCCTGCTGTCATTGTCAGGCTAGCCCTTGGAGGAAATGTCCATATCAATTCGGTTTATCAGATGGACAGCTGATCAACATTAAACAGACTTGCTCTGGGCAGATTGAGCCGAGCTACCTGTTATGAATAGCAATGAGAGCCCTCTGCTCCCCGCTGCCGAGCTCTGCCATTTCCGACTGCCGCAGATCCCAGGACATATGGGGATCCCTAGTGACGAGCACATAAAGCTGCAGCTAACTCAGGCGACGGCTCATTTCCCCCAGCTGAAAGCAGGCATTAATATCCTGAGGAGACCAGGCCCGCCTCTGTGACCCCCAACTATTGAAGCAAAACAACGACTGTCCTATTTCTTCATTTAATAAGCTTTTAATGAAGGAAATCAAAATCCCCTCTTTGACTTCAGCATCGCTCTTCATGAAAAGGTTACACAAATACATCAGTGTCATGCTTTCCAAATGCTCAGGATCTGGATGTTTTCATTTCTTTTTCTATAATCCGTTTGTTCTTCAAATGGTATTCATATTATTTGTGCTAACAAGAGCTATATTAGGCAGAAAATCTATGTCTAATTCTGATCTTACATACTGCTCTTCCACTCTCTCTCCCTAGCAGACTAAAAATACAAGAATCAATGCTATTGCAGAAATCTCAGGCAATGCATTTTTTAATGTTTTTTGTGATAATCTCTATAATACTCAGGCACAATAACAAGTCCACAATGCCGCAGATACAGGAGGATCCTTGACATGACTTTGTAAAGACCAGTATCCAACAAATAAACACTGCTGTTATGAAGTCGCTGCTAAATGGCTGAAGAAATACTATACACAGCTTTTTCCATCTGCAGTACAATTCGGTGATTAAGTAATTTCATATTTGAAAGTAGCCTATCCCAACATATGAAAAAATAATGTTTAAGCAATACTGGACTTCGGGCAATGGGATGACAAACTCTGACTGCTTCCATCCTGTTTTCACTCCAGAGCCCACAGTCACAAAACAAAGAAGTGGTTGCCACAAGAATTACCTGTGCTTACCTCAGCACAAGGTAGTACTGAGAAAACATTTCTAAACACACAAAGTTCCTAAATGGAAGTGGGCTAAGTAGCAGGAAAGCTTTTTCACCAAATGCTAACACACTTCCATGCCTTTCACCTCTGACACAAGAACTCCCTGCAAAACATCACCAAATGCCCCAGAGACTCCACTTACAGGCATCACATTTCAAGAAATACTGTTTTGATCTCCACACATGCCATAACCACCTTTTCTTTCTCCCTTTACAAAAATCAACCCACATGCACATGCAGAAAGACATGAAAAAATAGTTGTTCCAAAGACAATGGTACAGAGGCTTGGACAATACCTGTGGCACCTTATTAAGAAGTTTTGATGGGTCACAATCTAACTGGCTGCTGTGGTTTAACACTTGCTTCTGACTCCTTGTTCCTGCACTTCCAGTACCAGTGCTCCTAACCTCCACCTCTGTTAAATGCTTGTATAAAGTATCCCTTAGATTATGAGCTTCTCAGGCTGTAAATGTCATCCTGGAAACACAAAGGAAAAACTAACTCCATGAGTAATCAAAAAACTCTTCAGCAACGTCCATCAGAGCTACACTGACACTAGGACTGTGAAACATCAGCTTGCAGGAAAATACTAGGAAAACAAAAATTAAGTTATACGGACAATTAGATCCTGCAACAAGTAAAACAAGTGCAATTTCTATTCCCTCTCTTCGCTCCCATCTTGCAGTGAAAGCACACAGATCACTGACATTCAGGTATGTTTGGTGAACTTCGATAAACTTCTGAGCAGCCTTCAAGAAGCCAGTACAATTGCTTCAAGTGTTCTTATAAGTGACTTCAGTTCCTAATTTCAAGTCCTACTCTAAAAAGAAATAACAGGATTCTGTAAAACATATGATAAAAGAGATATATTGAATAGTACAGTTGTATTGCTGTGAACAAAAGAGTACTTCAGCTTAAATATATTGAATAGTACAGTTGTATTGCTGTGAACAAAAGAGTACTTCAGCTTAAATATATTGAATAGTACAGTTGTATTGCTGTGAACAAAAGAGTACTTCAGCTTAAATACTCCCCTGCAATATTTGTGATGGAAATTCAAATCCTCAGTAACAGCAAGAGAACTTGAGTTAGTTTACCTTTCATTATTAGCTAACCATCAGAACTACACTGGGCTTCTCAAGGGATGACAGGTTATGCAAAGAAACATTTAATAATTAAAAATATCATTCTTAGGCACAATATTTCACAGAAATGGGCCAAAGACTTAAATTAGCCAGTAAAAATCATATTTGAAAATTTTTGAAGCAACTACTATGAACAAAGATAATGAAAGTGATAGATCAATAATTCTTTAAGAACTCTTATCATTGAAGCTTTGAATTAAAGTGACTAACAGTACACACCCATGATTTGAACATTTTCTTTGTGATTGTCAATCCAATAGTTTCCCTTCAATACAAAAGGGATTAATTTGGATGCAGCATTTAAAAAAAAATTTTAAAAATACCAGCATCAATTCCATTTCAGTGATAACTATAACAATCTATATATATATACACACACCTATGAATCTGAAATAAAAATAAATAGTTCTTTAATGGAAAATTACATATGAAAAAGCATTAACTAAAGAATTAAAGTAATTATCTCAGGTACTAACAATGTATTTGGGCAGCACTTGGTATCTGATTTTACTTTTTTTGTGAACAGTGAAAAGAAAGAAAAATTCTATGAAGACAAGAAGGTGCTTAAACTACATTCAAGTTGATCTTGTAGGCTCTGGGTACAAGCTGGTGCTGCACCAAGATAGCCCACTTAGTTACACGGAAAGGAAGGGCAGTGAATTTTACAGTTCTTTTTTCCATTCACCTGTCAAAGTCAATCCCCTGGTTAATAAACCATGATTAGAGGAACAAAGCATAGTGAGTAACAAATAGCATTGTAACGATAGAAAGTCTCATTCCCATCTTCTGTGTATAGTCTCTTTTATATGAAATTAAATGGCAAGGGGGAGGTGTTTAAGCCAGTCAACATGTATGGCAGATGCTGTGATTTCACTAACAGGAAAAATCTTCAGAGTAAAGCAGCAGATTTGAGCACAGCACCAAATATCCACTGCATTACCATGACTCATATATCTGTTATCCAGCAGAAAACATCTAACCACTCCTATCCTTTACCAAGGTTAGAGCCCAAGACTTCTGTGGTTCCTGCTGTCTTGGTCACTAAACTACTGTAGGAGCGTCTCCCACCTGAGGGATAAATTAAGTTGAAAGACATCAGTTCTATGAAATTTGTTGAGTATGCTGTTTAACTATATTCCTAACAATCAGTTTATTTTTAAACTGGCTACATATCCTACCTCTTTCATCTCCTTCCCTTCCTAGTATCACAAAGTTTTTGAAGTAAAATTTCTACCAATATTCCTTCATGTATTTTTATTTATTTTTAAAAAGACCTTGCATTTTCACTGTCTGTCACACCATCACTGATTATTGCTTAGGTTCTTTTCTGTAATTTGTCTTAGTAAGATCTTCCCTCAGCCCATTATAGGATTTGAAAATGTTTTCTGATTTTTAGTGGGCAGACATTCACTTGAACTTGGCAAGCCAGTTCTCCTAAGCATTGTAGGTGGTGGCAGTGGAGAGAGAAAAGCCTAACTTGAAGTTAAGGTCCTGTTCCCTTCCTTAGTGCAGGAATTATAAAGAAGGGTTTTCACAGGTCTTGGCTTCATTGTTAGGTCTACCACAGAACAACCAATTCCCACTTTGTACTCCAGATGCAACGTGCAAGTGAACCAACTTGTATCAGTTTCCAACTAGTGCCACTAATGTGCCAACACGGCCACCACTGTGCCATCACAGTGTAGCCAGGAGCCCTCGAGCCTGGGAGCCAGCTACCTGTACCAGATTGCAAGAATCCACATTTGCACCATCATCCCCAGCAAAACGAAGCCCTAACCGGTGAACCTGTGTCTGGCTTACTCCTATAATCAGCATCCAAATCAGGTGGCCAAAGAACAATGATCACAACCTACATCACATTTTTCTTGGGTTGTGTTGGGGAAAATGAAACAGGAAAGCCTTATAAATATGATTGCCTGGCAAAAGATGCTGAGAATATGGAAACTATAAATTGAGATTGAAATGAAAGAATACTTTGAGATACCAGGCCTTAGTTACTGAACAACTGGAAAACAATGATATGGCTGACTGAAGGTAATCCCCTTTGATTGAACAATACCTTCTGCCAGCACAAGGGTCCGAGGGTTAAAGCAGACCCTGCTAGCTTGGCAGAAGGGGTCCAAAGAGTAGTTTTGGGGTTTAAAATATAACGTAGTATGGTAATGCAATATTTCTTATAGGCTGTATGTAAATGCTATAGGATTTGTATCTTGTACTAGATTGGTTGATGAAAATTAGAATATTCAACACAGAAGAAGATTTATTGTATTGTAAACGAGAACCTCGCTCTCTTGGCTCTCTTACATCTCTCACATACTCTCTTGCACTTCTTCTTTACTCTCTCTCTCTATTGCTTCCTGCTTTTTGGCCTGCTTCTAGCAGCGGCTGGCTGCTTTAAGCAGGCCCCCTATACCCAAGCCCTTAGTAATAAACCTCATGCTCTAAAACCTGACTTCAGAGATCTCTCGTCTCCATCTGTCCCAACCGTCCGAACCGAGAAGATCCTACAGGTTGGATGGCCTCATCACGGCAATTCCCCTTTCAAGTCACATAGCCTAAAAGAAGAATAATCCCAGCCTAGAAACAAAAGCATCAGTCATGGAAAATAGGTGAGAGAATCTAGACAAAGACCTGGTAAGGATCACTACCTCAAGCTCAGTTTAAAAGGAAAAAGTGTTAATCTGAAAAGCCAGAAGGAAATTGCCACCAGAATCATTTAGTCAAATTGATGTTTTCCAGTTCCCAGAGGCAGGCACCCAGCCTGGGACCAACAGAGAAAGGAATATCAAGAGGAAACCTGCTTAGTAAGAGGTACCTAGCTACTGTAAGATCCAGAAACCAGTGACAATGCAGCTGTGTGAACAATGAGGAGCAGACGGGCTGGGCTGACATGGTAAGCATCCAGATACATTCGCTGTAAAGACAAATCTTGTCACGTTGGGACTTTATTAGCAAGAAGAATACAAAGGACATTCTGCAAAGGACAGGTATTAAAAGAACAGTGAGATGCGGTAGCAGGCCTAGGTATGTTTTTTAATCCCCACAAACCAGGATATGAGAAACTTAGATAGCTTTGTACCTTATTTCAGTTATTACAGATTTCATAAGCACCAGAAACTGTTAAAAAGGGAGACATCAATTACTTTTCCTGTTCCCAGAGAACCTTCCTACACTGCTAGAAAAGAAACAGACTCAAGACATGAGCCAGTACTTACATAAGTATTGTTAAAAAAAAAATAGCTTTACAGCTTGGGTTTTATGGCTTTTTTATTTTTTAAAGGAAGGATGGCTAGCATAACCTAACTGATCAAACCAAAGGAAAAAACCAGGAGTATTCACCTGAAGATGGAAAGAAAAAATTAAAAGGTTATCCAGAAAAAGATTTCTTGGATTACTTGAACACTGACGCCCAAAATCAATTATAAAATTTAGAGCTACTAATTTATAAGCATATTGTCAAATTTATAAAATCACGTATCATAATCACATTTTAAAACCACTGGTTATCCCTATGGGAAGATTCACATTTCCAAAATGAAGTAAAGCTGTCAAATGCAATATTGTGTTTTTATAAGGCAATTATCAAGATTTAAACTTCTAATAAAAGGCAAGTTGAAATTCCATTTGGTATCTGCTATAGACTATGTGAACAGCTATGTAGACCATATTAAGTACTTTATCAAGTAATAGCATAAGCTAAGATGTTTACTTCTTCAAAGATCTACTTCTCTCATTTTGTAAATAATGATGCAGATATTCAGTGTTCACTATGTTCATGCAATGATGTATATTGGCAATATGTAGGTATATTGGCAATGTATTGACACTAGGTTGAATTTCTATAAGGAATTTTGCTAGCTCAAGAAATGCTGCATTTAACTTGAATTCTCTATATTCAAGATTCAATTTGCTACAAAGACTTCATCAGAAAAATTCAGGTACAAGTGAACTTGAGTTCAATACATTGGTAAACATTCTTTATAAATATGACAGATAATATTCACAGGCATATATTATACATGAGCAATATTTTCAATGATAAAAAAAGCTGAATCAGTTAGATAAATTAAAAAGAAAAACGTGAATACTTTTTGGAAACTCCTTATGAATATTTTGCTACATGAGCAAAAAGCCACAAATCCCCAGTTAAAAAGACTAAGCTGATTAAAAACAAAACAAAAAACCAAAAAAACTGTGGTTTAGACAAAGCCGAATCAGCTATAAGTCCTTCCCAATCTAGCTTAGACAAACTGAAAAACTGATAGGAACAAATACAAACCAGAGAAACTAGGCAAGGAAGAAAATTGATAAAGGGCTGGATGAGAAAATACAGAGACAGACAGGGAGTAGAGCAAAGGCAACTTAAAAAAGGATATATTAAAAAAACCTCAAACCTAAGATCAACTTTAAGAACTGCACTGGTCCATTACATAAGGTTAGGCAGAAACAAAACCACATAAAGGCAAAGCACTTTAGAAAGCCTGTTACATTTTAAGCAACGTATTTACACAAGTAGGTGTTTGTATTTCTTAGCCCAGAAGTAAATAATGCTCATGAACAGCAGGAGTGGGTAAGATTTTAGAGTCAGCAGGTCCAGAGAACTTACACTCAGGAGAGAAGGCAACAAAAAAGGAATAACACAGCTAATAAACAGCAAAGAAAGTGAATCATCCTCAATACAGGGTCAACTGAGCTGGTTCAATATGCTTTACTCAAGTTAAAATATGCAATGCAAAAAAAAAAAATCAATCAAAAGATCTCAATGCACACCAAATACATACAGGACTAGAGACTCTTTCAAGAAACAAGCAGCCAAAGTTTGGAAAAGGGTGGAAGGAGGGAAAGGAACAGGTCATCCAAGATAATTAGCTAAGATACAGAATGCAACTGTGGTCAAATAGACCAGTAGGATCCACAGATTATTTAAGGGAACAATATTAGCAAAAGCAGTGTTTCTGTCAGCCCTGAGTTTCTGATACCATTAAAAATTATTACTTGAAAACTTCAGTCAAGAAGAATTTGAGAAAGGACAAAAATGTTGAAAAGAGTCATACTAACAATCAAAGCAAAGCAAACAGACCAAGTGAGGAACAAAAGCTAATTTATGCATGGAGAAGGCGGATATTGGATCAGTAGGTTTGGTCACAGACATTTTAAAAAAGGTTAAGTATGTATACTACAGAAAACAAATTCAAGAGAATATGCTGATTATCAAGCAAACATAAAATAAGATCCAGTAGCCTGAACCTAAGGAAATCCAAAAAGAATAAAGGGAAGGCACTGTCTAAAATCTCTTACAAAGAGCAATAATGGACTCTCCATCTACAGTGCAATTGAAGGTAACACCTGACGAACATCCATTGCACAAATATTAAAACTGATTACAGCTGGGGAAATTCTATCTGACTACCAGAATGATATCTCTTAGCTATTCATGTATTAATGAACAGTAAAGGCAAGAAAAGGAAACTTTCAGATAATAAACAAAAGATGACTAGATTTGGCAGCATATGTTGGTCCCTGTATCTGAAAACTTACCATTGGCCAGAAGCTCATTTACTTTTAAGGAGGTATAAATACTTTCAGCACTGAGATTTACAAATGCATTTATTTCAGCCACCTTCATCAGGAGAAACATCAAAACCAGAGCCATTTGGCCCATTAGAGTTACCTCTCATTCCCAGCACAGGAGCACGCACAGCCATCATCAGGAAGGGAACCTGTTCTATTGCAGCAGGTATATTAATTCTGTCTTACAGTGCACAGAAAATAAATATTTCAAAATGTATTTGAAGCAAGTTCTGCACGAGGAAACAAGCTGCATTCAAGATTCATGCCTGTCTTCACATATTTAGGTAACCACACTGGTAATGCAGTACTAACCTGGGAATACATACAAGTATTCCCACTAAGAACAGGAGATAAAGAAAAACAGAGACCTTCTACAAAATTATTTTATGGATATATGGGTGTGTATTCTATGCAAGTATACATATTTTATTTAATTACAGTTTTCCATATAACCATTAGGAGGTTCTAGCCATGCAAGTCACATTTATTAAAGGCAGCATGTCAAATAAGAGTTGACAATTACAGGCTATATCAATACACATTATGCCAGATGGTAATGAGCCGTACACAGAGGGCCAGCCATCCAAAATAATCACACCATTTTCCACAGAAATGTTGAAGAGGTTATGGTTTATTACACAGTGCTCATTAGATATACAGTGGCAGCATTAGCAATTTTTCCTTCATTTGTGTCTCATTTAAGACTCTGCCCCCACAAGCCCATTCAAATTAGCACACAAGGTTAAAATCATTATGGTCAGTGGGAAAAAAAATTAAGTTTTATTTTTATTTTACAGTAATGGTAGATCAAAGGTCTCTAGAATCTATTATTCTCTCAACTATTATCTAACACAGGATACTAAAAGGAATGAAATTCACTGTCATTTTCTGTGAAAAAAGATAACCGATTTTAAATGGGTAAACTCTGTACTACTTAATTAATAACTCTAAGTGAAAACAACAGTTAGGTTGTGACACAAAGTGACAGAAGTCAGAAAACTAAAAGTTGAAACTGAACTTTCAGCCTTGGCTTTGAACTTTCTCATCTGCTTTTCAATCTGCTGCTTTAGCAGCATGGAAATATTTAAGTGTCCAAAAGGCAACTCATCCTTCATAGCAGGTGGAAAAAACAGTTGTCTCAAATAACTGGAATGTCATCTCTGAGAAAACACCTATAAGATGATTTAAAGTACCTTTCCACTCAGCTGCATATGTTGACTTCCAGTTAGCAAATTACTGTTGGAGACATTTATTTTCCTGCCTTTTTGTGTTTATAGATGGTATGGGGGTGAAAAGATGTAACAAGGCAAAAGTGAAAATTTGTCAGCACAAGCAAAGATATGTTTATCGCTCAAAAACATGCCAGTGTCCCCCAAACTCCAAGTGACAGCCAGCATTTGGAAGTCATAAAACTGTGAAAGAGAGGAAGAACTTAAGTACTGGACGTGCCACCTGACAACACGACTGCAGAGAACTGTCTTTTCGGTCCAAGCTCCTCTTTTGAAGAATGCGGTGTATCACTCAGAAATCTGGGGCTCCCGTCAGGCAGCCACCCAGCTCTCATGGCCAGGGCATCCTCACACCTCCTTCCTCGGCCACTCCTGCCGAGTTACTCTGCCATTACACAAAACCTTGAATTATTCATTCAGCCAGATGGCAAAGGAGTGAAAACAGTCAGTACGCAGGAGAGAAAGGTGGGACACCTGGACTCCAGATCCTGCTCTGCTAAGTAAGTTACTAGGAGGGAAACAACATTACAAACTCAGGCATTCCTGACCTAGATGTCCTATATCCCTGTATTTAGAGAAATTTGCTGAAAATTTAGACAGAGGAGTACTTTTGCATCCTTTCAAATTCTCAAAAAAGCCAAACCTGGACTTCTTGCAATTCTCAGTGAATGCTTAGTCAGTGGCTAAAGAACACAGACCAATGTTAACAGCACATCTCCAGTTTGACAATTCACTCACAAAATTTCCTAGTTAAACTGACCAACAAATTTTGTCTGTGTTTTGAAATTGTTTGAAAGACAAAAAGCAAGTTTTATTTAATAGGGTCTTAGAAAAAATGCTTACAAAATTAAAAAGAATTCCATTAATTCCAGGCAATGCCAGTCTTATGACAACTGAACAGGTACTCTGGTAAAAAACTTGTTTACTGTATTTAGTTAACAACAATATTTTGCAAAAAGGTCATCCTACTACCTGCCCTTTGTACAATTCATTTTTTTACTGACAAAACCACTTACCCTAACAAAGTGGCACTTTTGCAGGCAGACACCAGCAAATACGAAGCAAATACGAAACTTGTGCAATGTGAAACAAATGCAAGCCCTGATTCATTATACAACCCAAAGGGCATCAGGCTAATTTAAAGGTCTAAACAGAACAGAGCAAACATCATACAGAAGTTTCATAGAGTTATTTCCATGCTAAGTTTCCAGAAAATTCAGACTAAGTTTAAATTCTATAATGTTAATTCAAAAATGAACACCAGTAGCCAACTCCAAAAAAAACTGCCCCCAAGAAAACCCACCTCTGCACAACTGCAACCATTTTAGAAACAACAAAACAACCACTGTTTCCTTAAAACAAATGGATTATATTTCTAATAGTCAAAGGTAAAAATAAGACATTTTAAACTGATGGGGTGAAAGAAGAGCAAGCCAAATGAAGAGTTTACAATGGAGCAAGCATGAAGGCCTTCCTTTTGGCTTACTGAAGTGAGCAAGTTTTAGGTATTGTAAACAAGAGTCAAAAAATAGCAAGATAGGAGGTGATCAAAAGCTTTGGCAACAGTGGCTGTAGCATGGCTTTGGGAAAATGTGATGGTAGGATACACAATGCAAGGATAGACAGTAAGATTCGGAACTGAATAAGGTATGTTGACCAAAACCCTCAAAAGATGAGAACCAAAGGATTCATTTGTAGACTGGATGACCTTGCTATCACCGCAGTAGAAATCAAAAGGAACAAGATGATGGAGAAAATCACAAATTTTGTTATGGAAATGACCAACATTCTTTCCCATATGATGGCAGCATGTGTCAGCCCGACTGCTTGTGGGCACCATCCAGGGTGCCCATCCATCCAGGATTACCCATATTTGCTCTACAGCTGCTCAACAACATGTATCCTCCAATTACACCGCATGCATCTACTCCATAAGAAATTTCACATCATGGTTTAAAAATAGTTTTTACTTCTATGGTTTATTTAGCCAAAATATTTAAATACTTGCACTAAAACCAGCTACAAAGACATGAAGGGAAATGAAAGGTCTCACTTGCAGGTGAATGCAAGAAACGGGCTACTAACAATCAATTTTATGAATTTTACCTTTTTTATTAGTTGTTTCTCAGCCCTGCAAGACTGAAGCATGGCTATAATTTTATTTGCAATGACTATGGGAGAGAGTTTGAACCACTATTAACAGAAATTCCCATTCCTGTGCACTGTCGGCTATTCTGAGACTGCCAGCTTGACTTATCACTTCCAGTTTTTCTCTGAAATCTCTCTGAAGAGTTTGTCTGTAATTGTATTCAATGTAGCTGAAAGATAAGGTGCACTAACCTTGACATTAAATCTCTAGTACTAATGACACCTGAAATACATGGAACCTTTTTATGTGAGAGCAAAGAAGGTAACCTTTTTTATGCCAAGAAGAATGAACACTTGATAAATGAGCAGTCCTGTTAAGAGAATAGATTGTTCATATGTCTAACTGCACAGGAAAAAGGCATTAAAAAATAAAATGTGAATCACCAGAATACAGTGTACCAGATAGGGCTGTGGTTTATTTTATAACTATATATATTTTTTATCATGCTTATATAAGAATTACAGTGTATTCTGAAATACCCATAAATATCCAAGATACAGAAGGGAAAAAAAAATCCAAACATATACTGCTTGCACAATCACAGATAGCTCATACTATGAAGTAAACCTGTCATATTCTGAACAGCTGTAACTACATTTCTGTTAGTCAGCAATTAAAAGTATGGTTATCACAGGTGCTCTCCTCTCCCCTCCTGAACTTTCAGTGTTCAGAATTAGATAGGGACATTAATATCATAAATTAAAATGGTTTTTCATAGGAATACTTTTGCTTTTCACAAAGCAGAAGTATGCAGCAGATAGGTATTGCCTGCCATGTACAAGGAAAGAGACTAATAGCCAAAGGGAGACAGCAGACTTCTCAGAGACCTTGCCCCTTACACCAGGTGTGTTGACAGAATTGCCAGCAGGGAAAGGATAATAAACCTTTTGGAGCAAGGCAACGACTGCTGCTTCTGGGACTATATCGGCATAGTAACAAGCATTTGGTGCTGTTGAGGTCTGCAAAGTTTTGTCATTATTATTCGTATATACTTTATGCAAATGGGGTACAGTGTGATATTGAGAAAAATGTGTCCTTTGATTAAAAAAATGACTTACTATTATACCACTGGCACAATTTCCACCTATTTTTACCTTATTAAAAGCAGTTCTATAAGGTACCTGAAAATTTCATGCTTTCATTTTTTGGTTCTTTCATCCCAGAATGATTCAATCTACACATTTTAATAAGGGATAAAATGACATCAACCAATTCAAGCAACATTAACCCCAAGCGAGTGATGATGGAGAGACAGCTATATGCTAATAAGCTACCTTCAAGAGCAAACTTTATTTCTGCAGAATTCCTACCAGAGTCCACAAAATAGGATCCTTTCCTCACTGCAACTAATACTGGAATTATATATAATAATACTTGCTGAAATTTAATTTGCCTGCTGGAACAGCATATGAACGTAGCTGAACTTTTTTTACTGGTTTTGTTGCACAGATATCAAAAGCCAGAACGAAACTTCAGCTGTAAGAGACTGAAGCAAGCGTTCCACACAACAGTGTCTAGGCGAAACATAACAATGATAAGAAAGAAATCAGAAATACTATACAGTATAAAATAAAACTTGTTTATGTTTATTCCCTTTCTGGCAATAATAGATGCATAATTTGTTTGGCTGCATGTTCACTTTCCACAAAAATGTACAGAAATTTGGCCAAGACTTTGGAAAAATTAAAAACTACAACTCCAAATACTTAAATGGACTTCAAGAACCGGGCAATCAAGCTCACGAAATCTCACATGCAACAAACATGCTCCATAATCATGCTTGCACTGCCGATCAGAAGTTTTCTATTGCTGCAAACCATATAAAAAACCCATCATCTGATTTCTCTTTTGACTGCATAAGCACCTTCTCAAATACAACACAGCAAGAATACCATATTGCATTTGTGTTCTTGAAATCTTTATCCCTAGTTCTCCAACTCCTTATTTCTCTTCTCAAATCATCAATCACTCTCATCTATGTACTCACACACCCAACCTTTATTCTGGAATATATTACAAATAACCAAGTTTCGCTGTCCAGGAACACAATGTCCTGTCTACACCACCAGCATATTATTGCTGCCTTTCTTTCTTATTATTGTTTGCTCTAGAAGCATCTCAAAGCTGTCAAATTCCACATGAAAATCTACTGAAGGTTAAAGGCCAGATACCAATGAAGCCACAAGAAATATTCATTCACTTAATGTGATTAGGGTCCAGAACATGCCATTATTTCAAGTGGAAGAGAAAGAACACTGCATAATTTTTATACAGTCTCATATCTTCATGTACATATACATGTGGAGTAAAATGAAGACCTTCTCAACTCCACCCCAGCAGATGAAAAATGTTGTAATATCTTCAGTTACATTATATCAGAGTACTGACTGAATCATGCTAAGAAAATAAATTAATTGGTGCACTATGCCTTGTAAGACTTAACGTCATACAATTTTCCAAGTATTGCAGAAATTTGTATTGAAACTGCATAACTGCATTGTAAAATTTGTCAAGGGAGACATTAATAGGACAGAAAGAAGATAGGTGGTACTTCAGCAGGCAGAAAAGCATGGGAAATATTTTGGGACAAATAAATTATATCGATACAGTTATTTAAGAACTTGGGAGTGAAGCAATTGGTCACATTGATGTCATAGTTCTGATGGATAAGCAGTCCCCAAAGCTGTTGTGTGCTTTCATCACAGCACTGGATTGTACTTAGGTGATGGTTGGCAATTTCTCTTCACAAATACTATTATACTTTTTGTAAAGGAAATGTGGAAGTTCTCAAGTCGAAAACTGTTGCAAGGGAAAGATTTTACAGCAAGCACAGCTCTGGTGAAGTGCTTGGGTGTGTGGCGATGCCATGCCCCAGGAAGGCTGTGCCAGGTCTTGTTACCAACAGGTCACCTGGCCTTTCTCTGAAAAGCTCCCACTGGGGTGAAAGCAGGGCTTTGTTGCTCCCACAGCTGCTCCTGGACCCACTGCAGAATTCCAGTGCTGCTCTGGTTTTGTATGCTATGCTGCACATCATGGCAGTCCAGCTCTCACTTCACAAGCAATGGGAGGAAGAAGCTCCAAGAAAAGGGAGGGCTGGACAGACAGACTGATAGAAGCGACATTACAGTTTCTCCAAGGTAAGCCATCCCTACCATGCTTTCTCTGACACTGAAAATTACTTCCTTTTTAAAATGGAAACCAAATACACTTTTTGATGTACATGCTGAGTTTACCTTGCTCAGCTATCTAGTGCTATACAGACTTATTTTGAACAAGATTTGAGCCCATATCTCTGAACAGTCTTTGATCAGCTCTAATGCAGTGCCTTTTTATTTATTCTACAACATAGGAAGACCTTTTCTTATTCAACATATTATTGCTGTATTTGCACATGCTAAGTATGCTGAAAACAATAAAAGTTAATGAAGAAAAGTACTGGTTGTAATGAATTAGTAATATTGTTAGATTTGTATTTGGAGTTGATTTTTATTGTTGTGGATGGAAGATGATCAATAGGAATATGTAATCAAGTTGTATGTGCTTTTCATCTCTTGAGACTCATCTTGTAAATGAGATGAAGAATCTCACAGGATTTATCCTGGAGAGAAAAAACTAAATAGAATAATTTAGAATAACTGCTTGGATTTCCTCTCACTAAGAGCTATGGGAAAGTTACCAAAGACTGGGAGACAAAATTATATATTTCTTAAAGATTATAAAAGACATCACTGCTCATATTTTGACATACTTTTCCCATTATCTTTCAAACAATTTTGTCAAGAGCATGGTACTTCTTAATGTACTTAGATATTGAATATTTTAGGACCATGCATTTTCTCTAGCAGTTAATTAGCTGAGCTTCCAAAGTACTTGCTAGATGGGATACCGTACCTTTGCTGAAAGCCAGCCTTCCAGAAGATAGGAATAAGAACAGTAAGTCCCAAAGGAAATCATTTTTATGATAAAGAGTCCTAATGCGCCCCAGTAAAGGTGAGGATTGATTGTTATGGCCTATTGTTACTATAATTAGAAGTCAAACACCAATTAGCAGCTCCATTAATAAGATTAATCTCTGCAATATCTGCAGCTGAGACCCAGGGCTTGTGTGCAGCAAGCCAGTGTGAATTTAAAGTGCAACAGCTATTCTGCAGGACTCTCAGGATGAATACCTACATCACACAAAAGATAAATGCTCTGCCTTCTTCAAGATTTGAGTTCCTACATACACTATTGGTCTTACTAAATTTTTCTCATTTATTGCTTTTTATTTTGTTTAAACATGTTCTACCATGATTTAGCGGTCATTGACAGGGGTAGGTGCAATGGAGCATGAGGTCTCCCACACTTTGGTTCACAGCCACTCCCTCTGCATTGCACCAGGTCAAGGTAAATTTAATTTAGTTTCCATTACTAGTAAACTCAGAAAAGTAGTAATGGAAAAAAAATTCCAACTTCTCACAAATATGAAAGTACTCTTCACATGATAGAAGTCCATTGTAGAATTAGGAACCATTTTTTTACTTGAAAATATGAAGGTAAGAAACAGTCAAATCTAATCTCTGAAGTTGACACACTATGCAGTTCAGAGTACAGAAACTGAAAGAAGGGCAAGATCTGAAATGAGGTGAAGATCACGCATTTGTGCTCTTTGTATTTCTGTAGGTACCAAAATCATAATTTGTATGGTCTTTCTTTGGTTTTATTTCATTTGTGTTTTGCCTTTTACAATAACTCTCAAAGAGAATTTGTCCACAGATATGCCTACACCATGCAAGGTAAAAAGAAGGCTTTTGTAAAATTTAATAGCAAACAGCTCAAAGCAACCTCTAAGTGTCATTCACACTCTAGCAATACAATAAACCTCATCACCTTCACCAAAATTTACTCATGTTTGCCATGGCTAATTAGCCAAGAGGCTTTGTAATGGATTTGCTTTTTCCTTTCTTTCTTTTAAAGCGGGACTATCCGATTTCTTAAATAAAATATAGATTAATGTGGAGACACATTCCAGTTGGAAAGCGTTTAAACAACTATTTAAAATCACAAACATCTTTAAACTTGTCTACAGTAGAAAGAATCTGCTGGCAAAACTTCATTGGTGAGCTGAGCAAGTGAAGATCCAGCTTACACAGTAAAAGACCTGTTTTGCCAGAGAGCATTGACCTGTTGGTAAAGCAGAAGGCAGCCCTTTGCTATTGTAGCTGTCTACTACAACTGGAGATGTGACAGTCATCTGAGCATTAGCATCTCTCAGCTGTTTGGCTGCTTTCACAAGAACAGGACAGAAGCAACTTGCCAATAACTGGAGCTCTCAGGGAATGTAGACCCAAAGGTGCATATCCTCATGCAGTATTTATTCTGTTTTTCACTCAAAGTGGAACACCTTTTACATTTTCTCAATTTCCAGAGAAGGTGTGCTCACACCTCATATGCTCTTATGCTAAATACATAAAGCAGAGTATTGCCATTTCAGATCCTTCTCACCCATAAAATCCCAGTCCAACAGCAGTCCAGGCCACAGGCATAAGTAAAGTCAACCAACCAATGTTCATTTGTACATATTTTTGCAGACTGCAAGTCTCAAAAACATACTATAATCAGTATATTACCTCTAAGCTTTTGACTATACTAGTCCATATTTATCTCTGCAGACTGAAGTTGTCCAAGGATCATCATTCACATAAGCTTTGATTCGCTGGAGGCAGCCTGAGTGCTCCTCATGCATACAGCGATTAAAGACTGCTCTAACAAGCACAGCATCGCCTCTGTTACGGCTGCCATGGCATGGGTTTTGGAGAAGAACAGACAGAGCTGCAGATGGTGAGCTGTCACTTGTGGGTAATAAAAGAGTTTCCTAGTGTCCCCATTAATACTCAGCAATTTGTCGCTAATACACAGTGGCATATCCCTAAGACAGAGTAACACCTTTATTCTTGTGCTCTTAAAGTAGGCCTTGACCACAGTCGCCATTTCTAATTCTGAAAATCTTGGGATGCAAAGTTCTTTGGATACTTCAGTTTTCAAGTGACCATAAAGACACCTAACAGGCAAAATTATGCCAACATCAGCGTGGCCTCTTGTGAGCTCCATACTCATGAATGCACACCAATGACAGCATTAGAGACAGAGAATGAGGCTACAAGGCTGGGGGTAGAACGTTCACTCATCTGTTTAAAACACATCTTGATTATCACCTTGTGAAGAAGACTCTCTTCTTGAAAGACCTGACCTTCACAAAGGAAGCTAGATGAGTCTGACCTCATTGCTGACTCCGCTTCAGAAGGAGGTGGGTCTACAGGCCTTCTGATATCCCTTCCAACTTGAATTATCCTGTGAACCTAGATGTACTATCAGCAGCACTTGGTTAACCCTAAAGGAGGTTAATGGAAGGTCAAACTTTCTCTGAAGATGGCACATTGCTCTTTGGAATGCAGGGAAAGGAAACTAAAGCAAAGCTTTGTTTTCATATCTAGCAAGAAGCTGGGAGAAAGGTAGATAGAACAGAGAAGGGACAGAGTATGTCCTGTCCTTAACAGTACTTAGAAAGATACCTATCCCCTCTGACTTCTTTGCAACCAAAGAAACACTCAGAGAAAAAGCAACCTCAGGGTGAATGAATCCTCTGGTTAAGATCTGAATTTAAATTTTAAGTGTTCCTTAGCATAGGTTAGAACATGATGGCTTTGGTATAGCCACAATGATAAAAAGCGTGTGAAATCAGACCGTGACCCCTGTGTGTGTGCACACCTCCAAAAAAGGGTACTCAGGACAACTTACTATTGGAACATGACAAGCAAAAGGCCCATGATCATAACAAGGAGTTGGCATCTGCTGCCAACTTACTCTTAAACTGCACTTTTATTGGAAGCAGCATCAATGCTGGTTCCAAAATCATTACTAAAACACTAAGGAAAAGGAGTCTATGTTCATTATTCCTGTCACTACAGTATTACCACCACTCTTCCAAGCAGCAGGAAGGATTCTGATTCAGAGACAATTTTATCTAGTGACTACCTTCTGGTAGTATAGCATGTTGATCTTGCAAAACGATGAATTCCTGGAGCTGTAAAGGTCAGCTGCATCACCCTGACGAAGAAGATGCAAAGACAGAGCCCAGTATCGATAGTCCAAATCCAGCAATCTGCTGGATTTACCAGGTTTTAGCACAGAACTGAAATAGTACTTTCTGTATTCCAATCTATATATTGATTCAAAAGGTCTTTGCTTGTCAATGACCATAGGATCCACCAGTGTGAATGGACAGGCAGATTTGACTGAAAAAAGGATTGTTTTAGACCTCTGACAAGCATCCAAGGAAATCTGCAGAGCTGACTCAATGGATGCCAATACTAGAGGGTATTTTTTAAATTGGCACTAATGGGGGAAAAAAAAAAAAGAAAAAAAAGTCAAAACATAGAGAGAAGAAAATAACTTGCTGTATTAGAGCCAAGGATACTGAGGGCTGAAAAGATGGCCCAAGTTTGTTCTTTGGTGTCACTTGCATTTTAAGCTGCAATACAGAGGCTATGTGAGGAATTCATTACTCAATATAAGGCCAAGGAGATTCCTCAGTCCCCAAGCAGTAGTGTCTGACAGTGCCAGACATGAACACAACAAGATATCCCTTTGAGTACTTTGAGACAGGACCCAAGCCAGTCTTGGTATCTTCAACTGTGAGAATGTAGCTCTACTATGAAGCATAAAGCTGCCAGTGTTCAGAAACCACATGATCCTGGAGCTTCAATTACAAACCTCACTTCCAGCAGCAAAGTAAAATAACAGCAAGCTGCATACTTCACCATCCAAGTGAGTTTTGCTCTGAGAGAAGGCAATGCAGTGTCAGACTCTAGTATAATCACCAGTTAGGAAATGGATCTCAAAGCATTTATGAAGCGCTAGCCTCCTGTGTCACATCTAAGGTACTCTTTGATACTATTAGCATGAGAAATTATAGTTAATTCGATTCTGCCTAAACCCAAATGTGAGTTCTGCTTTCTCTTTAGCGTCAGAGTAAGGAGTTTCAAGGGAATATGGGATGCACACTTTGCTTGAGTACAGGCAATGACATCAACTCTTACATGACACTGTTTGCATACTCTGTAGTGAGCACTACAACTGATCCTTATATGTGCAATGCTTCTGTAGCCAAGGAAATATTTACTTTAATGCTAAGAGACCAGCAGAAAGCTTCAACTTTAGGAAATCTGTCCAGCAGCTGAAACAGAGCTGTTTATCATGCTGCTACTTCTCTTCATCCTCTTTTGGGATCACTGGTGCTGAGCTGGAAGTAAAGCCAGGTTCTTTTCCCTGCCAATAGGAATAAAGTCAGGTTGCTGCCAACACGATGGGGTGGTGGCTGTAGAGAGTAAAGCATGCCAGGCAGGCTTTTATATCACTTCCTCCCTTATCTTCAGCATGGCTCATAAGGCAACCAGCAGTTACTATGATACCCTCGCACATAATTACCCCCATGGCCCCAGACTAACGCAGGCAGATCACAATTCTTGCAAATTATGAAGTGCTAAAGCTGAAGGCAATGCTGGCCAGAGGCAGCACCATTTAACTACACTAGCCCTGCTCCTGTAACTACCTAAATTGTAATCCTCATTATTCTGGAAAAGATTGCTCTCTGGTAGCAGGCATTGGTTTTGTTCTATTGTGTACCAGTGAAACACAGATGCCAGCAAGGAAGCTAGATAATCTATTTTTATACATTTAGGTCAATTGTCCCTTGAACTGACATATCTAGAGAACAAGAGAAAAGGATAATTTTTTTTTTCTATTCCAAATTCAGCTCTCCGTATCTTTCTGTTTTAATTTTTGTATTGCTTTATTGTGATTTAAGAATATGAAATAGTGAGAAGAGGTTACGCAGAACATGCCAAATTCCAGGATGAAAAAGTCCACCATATTTTTGTGTGGTTTTTTTAAGTTAAATGGTTATCACACTGTTACATCTTCCTGGTCACAGACTGCACATTTAGTGTAGTACCAGTTACAGTGAACTGATATAACCTGGCTATCTACTGCAGGACTGAATATTTAAACACAGCACAAGAACTGGTTCCAAAACAAACACTGGGAAAAGAAAGACTGGGCTGGTGCAATCGCTGACAAGTACTGGAACAACTTAGCTCATGCTCAGATTTCAGAAATGCAATTAATTAATCACTACTAAGTATCCTAAAATCAAGTGAGCCATATCCCAGCTAATAGTCCACAATATAATGTTCACAGCACGTATCAGGCAGTGAAGATGCTCATTACAGTGCCAGAAATAATACTTCCAGCAAAATATTATATATAACGATGAAGTAATTATATGGCATGGCAACAAAAAGAGCTGTATAGATTACAGCTGAGCTGAAAATCTGTGAGAATCTATTTCCAAAAAATACTTTCCAAGTTGGAGACATAAGCAATAAAGGATTAAGCATATCACTTCACATCACTGAGGGATATACTTTCCCGTTAATATAGATGTCCAATATACACAAATCATATACAATTACATTGCAACCTAGATAGCAGACAAAAATGCATTAATGGAAAACAACATCCTTTTGTTCTTCTTCAGGAGAAGGCAGTTTGTAAAACACTATTTGTAATACATGTCAAAAATATCACAAAAGCCCTTTAAGACCACAACTTTACAAGCTGCCTATTCTCTTAGCTATATACAATGGAGAAATGGAAATCAGAAATTAGACTCACATTTAAAAGTGTTGTTGGACAAGTACCTTAAATAAAGAAAGAAGTCCAAAGCCAAAGCCCACAGCGACTTCAGTAGAGGGCAGAACTGACCATTATGACACAAAATGAAACAACGCAGTGGCATGTTTGCTTGTATTTACACCATGCTCCAGGACTTACAGTGTCATTGAAAACCCATTTAAATTAACAACTCCACAGTCATCACTTTTGCAGACAGTAATGAACCTTAAGCGAACCTGTGTGGGCGTATTCAAAACTGCTTCGTTTTTGGAATACCTTTGTAACTCTGAACTAGATATTATAATGGCTATTGACTTGCTCAAACTTAGATTATTAGGCTAGATTTTCAGCTGGTTGAACTGGCATCGCTCCAACGATGTCCATTTACACCAAATGGCTCATTATTAATTCAAGGTCTTATTTGCTCCTTAATGAATACTTCCACTAGTCACCTTCCCAACGGCAGCTTTAAATGCTCAAACTTTACCTCCATGGTCAGAATCATCATACTCAAGAACTTAGTTATCAAAAGAATAATGCATTTTCTCTCCTTTTATGAGGCATACTTAAGGTAAACTTTTTTAATCATTTACAAAACAAACTAAAATACCTCCTGTGCCATAATTAACTAACTAGAATTATGCTTTCATACAGCATCATTTGCATATAAATATAAAAATTTTACAACCCTAAGGGGACATTACAGATGAAACAAAGTAAGAATGGAATTAAATAGCTAAAAGGACAACACAGCCCTCCATAACAAGCCTGCTTTACAGCCTTGTCCTTTTTCCTACTTATTGTTATTCCTGCCGGTACTAATCCATATATATTTTCCTTCTCTGCTATTTTAAGATCATACATATATTTTAAAATTTTTGTTTGGTCTTTTCAATTCTATTATACTACCTCTGCGTTTTGAAACAAATCAGGATGCAAACATGTCACTAAGCATCTTAATTTAGTATATTACAGAGGTCAGAAACACAATTCATAAAAAATACAAGTCTTGTTGCCTCAACCAAGCAACACACAATTTTTCAAAAGGATTTTAAAAAATTCAAGTTTTACAATTTTTCAACCAGATCTCATTACTTACTTCAATTGAATAGTTACTGTCAAATATACAAAGGAGAGCAACCACTGATTTTGATTACTGTTGTTACTAGTATGAAGAAATTTATTTTAAAAGCTTAAAAAAAATATTAGGAACTCAATACAGCTGAAATATCTCAGTGAGAGCCTAAGGAACCATAACAGTAGGCTCAGTAAATCTGCTGTGACATGTGGGAGGTAAAAACTTTATTCTACGCTGCTGCTGCTGCATGGGGAAATACCCTTCAAATGGGCTATACAAAAACTTATGTGCTCAGTGAGACCAACTGGTGTCCCACAAGGCTGGCATCTCACTCTGAAATTTCTAGTAAACAGGTGTACGCAAGTAACATTGGAGCAAATCAGAACAAAAATACTCTATTTGGAAATATTTTCTAGCATTGGGGTTTTTTTTATTCTGAGTACCTCTTACTGTAAACTTTCAACTCTCTTGACCCAAATGTTTTCAATTTGGTTGCACCCAAAAACCACAATTAGGATATAATAACAGTTATACAAAGAGTAGGAAATGCTTTTCACTGTGGAAAGCTTACAACAAACCTGAGGAATAAAGCTTTGTGATTAGGTAAGTACTGATTTCCCTTAACAGGTGAACAGGCCACTTAGGATGCTTTGATACCACCAAGAAATTGCCCATCAAATATACCTTAGCATATAATACTACATACCTGGAATAAATTCCACTGACCATGTCGTGCTGGAAAGAGAGTTCTGCTGTGCTGGGTCCAGCAGCTTTGGAAATAAGCAGTACGACCAAACCTCGCATCTGTAAATTGTTTCGGCTATCATACACAAAACCCCTAAAAAAGGAAGAAGAAGAAAAAAAAAAGCGTATTTTCACAATCCATGTTCAGTGGTTGTACCAAAGTGGAAAAAAAGACTCAGACCTCAGGCTGCCATCCATTCATCAAGTCTTTAATATTCATGTTTGCAGGGAAATAAGTTGCAATTATGAATCATGATCTTTTTGTCTTTACCTGACACATACAATGAAATCCCACTATTGCAGAGAAAAACAAGTACTCAGGAGTGAATTAAATCTTGATTATTTTCAAGGAGCAGCATGTCTATTGCATTTCACATCATGTCATGACAAGAGTATTTCAGAATAATTCAATGTAATCTACTGTAACAGGAACACAAGAGCTTTCAGTTTCTTGTCTGAAGTGCAAAAAAAAAGCCAAAAGAAGCCTTCTACTTCACGAGAAGAAAGGCAAAGGAGGAAAGGCGCAACCGAAATCTATAAAATGCTGAAAGAAAACTGTTTAGTGGTTGTGAAAAGAGGGCAGAGTACATAAAACAGGTCTAACTATAGTAGGAAAATAATGAAAATGCAGAAACTGATGAAAGATGTACAATAGAAGTCAGAGATAAACGAAGCAGAGATGAGCTGGTTTAAACAAAAAAACTGTTTCAAATGCTACAACTTTAAATTTCGGGTCAGAAGGAAACTGCCCCCAAAATCTTATTTGTTGAGAGCAATTCCAAATGACCATTTAGATATACCTCAGAAGTTAATTTGTTTTCAAGTGAGCTTAGCTTTCCTTTTTGACTGCAATGTCTCCAACTGTATTCTTCCTGTCCTTGTCAAACTTGCTTTCTACTTCCTACATTCATCAATACAGCTACACAGAAGAGTAAGACATTCCAGATGCTATTAAATTTGTAAACTTATTTCCGATAAATAAGAGCCTATATCTCCGATATAATCTAAATATTTGTTAAATAAATCATATGAAGAACTACATCACAAAATACTAAGCACTTTACCCAAAGTATAATTTTAGCCCTAATAACTGAAGGAAATCAAAACGGAACTGTCTTTACATCAGCTGAATGAAAAAATCTAAGATGTTGGTCTTGCAAGTATGTTTGATAAAGGAAACACTGGATGCAATCTAAAGTTTCATTCGGACTTTTGTCATTACATGTGCACTTAACAACGCAAGAGTATCTTCTGTACACTACTTCATTAACACAGACACATAAGCATGAAGAAGAATAATTTAAATAGCACCTTTCTGTGTGAAAGTTCCTGTGCTACTGCAAAAAAAAATCTTGACTGCTTGAGTCTTTACATCCTGTTTTACAGTGATGAGGAAATGGTCCGAACTACGCTCAGAGGAGAATGAGCAGGACCACCCAGGTAGCTGGTGCTAGTCAGCTTCTGGGATTGATCTTCACACTCACACTCACGCACCCAATTCCAGGCTAATACTTCTCCCTCCAGAGATGCCCAAACTCCTACTCAGTGCAGCCACACCCTACAAATGCCACAATCAGTTAAGATAAGAGGAGGCCAGTATAGCTTTTTACCACAACCCACAACACTTTTAGCTCTGGTGAGATCTAACTAGCCAAATGAGGCCATGACTTCTGTGCCTTTATAATCTGCCCACATCCTATTTGCTTCACCTGCAGACTGACAAGCTGGCCCACCCTGCACAAGTCAGGTGGGCCCAGTGAACCTGGCAGCTCAGGACACGCCACGCTCACAGCAACCCTGACTAGAACAACATAAAAAGCAGCGGAAGGGAGATTCTGTATAACTTCTCAAAGCAGAAATTCTCTTTTTATTCGTTCAGTCCCCCAGTACTTCCCAGCCACTGAAACCCATTAAAGCTCGAACTGCTCAGACCTCTGCTCAAGGCACACACACTGTGGTCTTGTGACATGCACCTTTCTTTTGTTTACTGAGTACATGTAGTGAGGGATTTTAAGGAGGAGAGGGACAGCTGCTTGCCTTCAGCATTCTCTGAATTTGTAACCTGCATATCTCTATTCTCACCAAACACACAAATACATAATTTGTTTCTTACCATGCTCCAATATACAGTTAACAGAATGCAGCAGAGACAGTTATACATTTAAAACCCTATAGATTTCCAAAGCCAGAGCCACAATGAACATTAAACTACCCAGGAAAAAAACAGAAAATACATATAATGAATAATACATACTGTGTGTGCATCCTGTATACAGAATTCATAATTGTTTGTAGTGGTGGAAGTACTTCTCTGGCTTGAATTTCAGTTGACCACATTACTCACAACCACAGAAGTTATACAGATGATGCAACTGAATTCAAATATATTTCCTCAACATTATTTAAAACTCCACCATTTTAAAATAAAAGTGGATTTAGGAAAAAAAAAGCTTTTTTCCACATACGTATGTGGTAAAATCAGAGTGTCTTACTAAAGGCAGAGATATCACGAGAAATGAATAACACTTTAAAAAAAAATAGCAAATTATAATGATACTTTGAACAATTAGAACACTTTGGTTTTTCATGCCCAGTGCTCTACAGCTTGTCAAGTGACAGGATGTTACAAAAGCAGAGATAAAAAGTGTTCATCGCAGGAACAAGGAGCACTGGCCTTTAAATAAACCACTGCCTAGACAGACACCAGAAGAGAAGCACTTTTACCTGATTCAGACTAGGTGAGGAACAGAAGAAAATTACCTGTGTTGAAAATACTCAGTCTGTAGTAATAGCAAAAGCAAGTGTTCAGGGCTGTCCAGGGTGTTTGCAACACCACTAGCAAAGAATACCTTACATTCTTAGCAGAAAACTGTTAATGGAAAGTGCAGCTGCGGGTGGGGGGAAGAACAGAACATAAAAATCAAGCAATAAGGAGCAACATGTCTGTCATTTCTACACCTACTCATACAGCCTCTATGTTACATATGGTTTGGATGTAATTTTAGACAGGATTTTCTATGAATTAGCAAACCAGTAGTCAAAGTTTACCTCCATTTTCAAAACATGTTGTGTTACTGACATGTAACATATCCGCACTGAAGCAAGCCGCATTAGACTTGAAACAAATAAAGCCTCCGGTGATCATCCTTTAGACACTAGAAACTACTGCAGCTACTTGACATGGCTTCAGGGGTCACATTCACATTCTGAATTAAGCTCCCCAGAGACACCCTGCACAAGTAATAGCAACACAAAAGTCTTCCAGATGGTGCAATTAGTCTTGATGGGTATGTGGCAGGAGACAGGTGCCTCCAGGGAAAAAAGTGAACTAAAAGCAACCCAAGTGAAATTGCGCACACACAAAAAGATACATCAAGCTGACACTCTTGGAAAACCACTGCTGAACAACACAAGTGCATGCATAGGGTATCCAAAAAAACCCCCCAAGTCATTAGCACAATTTTGCTTCCTCTTAAGTTTACAGGCTAGTTACCTACAAATGACATATTTCATCCTCGGGGAACTGCATACCAGAAAAAGGCAGGAAAGTTCAAACACCCCTACAATTTCGTTTTGCAATTCAGGATTTGGGGGAGGGGAGGGAAAGGTATTTACTCTACATATTATCCGTGTGACAGAGCAACCCAGTTGAAAACTGGCAGATTCACAGTTTTAAATACAGCACAGTGTTCACAAAAAAATCCATCTTGCAGCACAGGGGAGAAGCGCCTGGCTCCGACACATGCGCGGTGTGACACTGCACACGCACAAGAGACTCACACCACCCACTCAGGCAGCGACACTGGCTAATAGCTAATGTGCTGCAAATTACACCTCCTACTACCAGAGTCCGTCTGCTGCACTGAATAAATCAAGCAAACATTTCACTTAGTGCTTTGTGTATTGCTCCACGCGTGCAGCTATTTCAGTAGAATTTTAACCCCCAGTAACTGTCAGGTTTAACTCCATCGGTCATTTACACTTTTATTAAAACAAAAAATCTGCTATTCATTGCACGCATCATTTGTATTTAAATATTTAAATACCACAAAGATTTTTAAATTATTTGCATGAGACAAAACCACATTCCTAGCACTGTTTTTTCATTATATTAAACTGTGAATTTAAACAATAGAGAGGAAAGACGGCAACTACAACAGTTACTGTAAGGAAGAGCTGGACATGGAGGTAATTTCATGGTATCAAAAGGCAGCAAAAAAAACCCCGCACAGGCAACTGTGAAGGCAAATGACTCTGCAAGTGGGTGTAGCAGAAGAGATCATACTCATGGATACTAGTGCTAATTCAAATGTAATTAATAATGAAGAATGCAGAACAAACTTCCTAACAAAACTGATGTGTAGTTTGGAAGGGACAAAAAGGGGCTGTTAAATGTTTAGATAAACGTTGTTAGTACTTCCCAAATGTTCTGCTCGTGACCGAAGCAAGCAGGAGCTGTGGGGTTTGCAGCCCTTTCATCAGTTACCTCACAGGAGCCCCTCCACCCCCACCCGGGCGTGTTTGGTGGCCAAAGGACTGCTGGTAGGGGCTGACGTGGACAGATCACTGTCCTCCTCACCTCCTCTGGTAATTTTTGCCCTTCCTTTCCATGCATTCTATTGAAGGTGTCCCACTGACAAGATCAATCGTTTTGTTTCAGGCCATACACAAGCCCCGTGTAGTTGCAAGGGGAAGGAAAACAGAGAGGAATTCCATTCCTCTACCTTTCCTGTTCAGCTGTCAAACAAAAGGAGGGGGAAAAAAATTATCTGTTCACACAGCTATAATAAAAAGCAGCTGGTAAAGTCTATAACACAACCAAAAGCAATTACACTGATGAAGAAGATTTATAAGTGTAGGATAGTGTCATTGAAAGCCTACGCTAGTTTTAGGCTGAATTACAAACTGTTTTGAAAAAGAAACCCCTCAATTCAAACTGACAATCCCAGATGTGACAATACAAACAGTTTTCAGCCTGTAACATCTCAGGAAAGTACCTTCCATTTTGCTCAATATAGGAGGATTATCAGGATGCACTCATGGTTACAGGTGCAGGTACATTTAAATAAATAACACAACCCACTTTTTCGAAATTAATTATAACTGACAATTCTGTATCTAGCACTAGAGGTAAGGCATGGAGCTACTTGGCAAGATTCTTGGCTTCCTTATTAGAAATGCAAGAAATACCAGCCTCAGGGCTTTTATCCAATTTGCTTTATTAATGACTTGTCAGAAGTAAATAAGAGAAAACTCTCTGACATACTCATTTTTTAAATGGATGTTAAACCACTGTATTATTGATGCGCATGTCTGAATCATAGGATTCACCATCTGACCATATGATCACACTCAAACATGCATATATTTAAACACTGAGAGCATTCAATTTTATACATTTAGTATATGCTGACAGCAGTCTATAGCAACTTATTTTTACCTGCTACTCAAGTTTCAAGTATTTATTAAACAAATAAATACTTCTGCACATCTCTCCAGAACACATTAAAAACCCTGGCCCATTCCAACATCCACAGCTGGATCTGTAGAGGAGAATCAGCCTTGTCATGACATGTGCTTTGAGCATGATTCAGAAGGGGGGAGGGGAAAAACTTACTTCACATGGAGAGAACAGAATTTAAAAGTGGGATTCAAATTGAATACACACCTGACAGAAAACGATAGAAGGAGGGATGCTCTGCAACCCCCATGCCATCTCAACTTAAAAGCCGACTAGAGGCTGCAGACGAGAATGTTTGTTTTAGAAACTTATTCTTGGACTTGGACAACTAAACATATCTTTGCATATGGAAAATGAGTACCGAGGTTTGGGGAATTTCCTTATCTGAAAAATATGCTTGTGAAAAGTGGGATGGGGCTCATCACCATTACGTAACTGCCTAGTAATTAAAGGGCTTATCCAGTAAGGGCAGACTTGTGTAGTGCGTCATGCCAGGCTTGGAGGAATTGATGTTGCCATCTCACTTTGTGGGAAGATGCTCTCAGACCAGGTTATAAGGGAGTCCTTAACAGCCCCGCTGCTCCACCTGCCTCTGAGAAATAAGGGGTCTCACCCCATTAGCTTTGTGAAGCCAATCACAAAGAAACACAAGATTTCATAGACAAAAAACCAAACACAAGTCTGGTGTGAAGACGACAGGGGCCTGTCTCTGCACCAGATTTTCATCCAAAGGAAAAAAAAAATTAAAAAGGCAATTTAGAAGTGTCGCCTTCACTTACAACACAAAGAAAATTTCATAACTTCAACCGTTACGTGGTGTGATGCTTGGAGAGTTAAAAGTAAACCAAAACAGTAACTTAGTCATGTGCAAAACAAGAATGGTTGTGGTCCAGTGAGGAAGCACTTGCCTGAAATTTATGGGTTCACAGCTACACATCTACAGGCAGAGTCACTGAAAAACTAACACAGAAAATGTTGTATCTGTGCTTTTACTTGGCTACTTCTAGACTCAGGAGTACTCGGGAATGCATTGCAATCAAGGACTTCAGTAAAGAACAGGCCTCAAAATGCTCAGTAGCACAAAAGCTGTGGTATTTTTTGGGATGCAAAGAATTGTATAAATTTGGGTACCTTTTCTTCCATTTATGAAGTTTCAGACACCTACTTGGCTGGAGAGAGTGACTAAAGATCATTTAAAATACAGCTTGTATAAAATTCAGGTATTCAAGAGACCCAGAAATCCACATAAAGTGTGTCTCTAAAATATTAAATACATTCTTCACAAACTGAATAGAAACATAACAAAGATGATCTTCATTGCTTTATCTTGGAAGAAGGTTGCAAAAGCATACCTTCTAGAACAGAAAGCTCCTGGAGGAGAACTCCTAGGGTCCTTTCCAACCCAAGTGACTCCAACTGCTCAATTTTCATGGGATATTGCTTACAAGGAGAAATATTTCTTAAATAAGGGTGAAAAATTCCATCCAAAATTTCATCAGTCTATTGCTTATTAAATGTGATCTTCACAGGGACCGAGAGTGTGGAAAACTACAGTCCCAGGTAGGAGGCAGGAGGTGCACAGAATTAGGGGTCAATTGCATCATTCCCAGAAGTGATTTATCACAAGATAAAGTCTTGCACATAACTTTTTCAAGAATTTCAAGGAAAAGCCACAGCACCCTTCAAGATGGAAAGAGAGACTGATCTCTTTCTGGAGCTGCTACATGCACTCATTTCTTCAGGCTTTAGTAACTATCCCAAATATTGCACTACTTTCAAGAAGAAAACTCCAACAACTTCTAAAACACAACAATGATCACAAAAGATGGAGCCTTCCAGGAAACTATAAAAGTCAGATGGTTAAATAAAATTGAGGAGATTTAAATGGGCAAGATACCACAAAACCCAAATCTTATTCAAAAGATAAAAGTTTAAGAAACTACAGGTTTTTGATCAGAAACAAAAAAAATACAGATACTTGGCCTCAGTAACTTGGAGTTAATTGTAACTGAGCATTTGCAGCTCCTGGAAATCAATATGGCCTTCAAATACTTGAAATAAAAAAACCACAAAGTTTCCCCTGTAGACTACAGAACCCTATTTAGACACTTGTATCAGTCTACCATTCAGTCCTACTAGGTTTATTTGATTTCCCAAAACGGCAGAGGTTACTTGAATCATTCCCATGATGATCAGCTACATAGTTGCATATTATTTTCAGGGGTTTTGATGAACTTATTTCCTTCAGGGGAGGACATGCCCTAGGGTGAATGGGAGGAGTTACTTTTAAAAATAAAACCAATAAACAAACAAAGAAACAAAGCCCCACCAAGAAAACCCAAATCAAACAAAAAAAGCCCAAAAAACCAACAACCATAAACCCCCAACAACAAAAAAAAAGCCCACACATTATCAAGTCTCTTTTTTCTGCAAAACTTATGACCAGATGAAGACAAAGAGGAAAAATATTTGCTTGGTGAGAAGAAGAAAACCATCATCTTTTTAATTTGAATGAAGATGCAAATGCATAGGAACAGTTTGAGACTTAAGTGTGAAAAAGGCTATTTTGAGGTTGCACGGTCATCTAAGATCTGAAAAATACCTACTACAGACATTGAAAAAACCGCACTGTAAAAACAAAGGGCAGCTATAATCAGACATTTGTCTCAAAGACATTGATTTTTCAGTAAAAAAGATTATTTACTAGTATTATTTTAAGTCATTCTACTCTCCACTCATCAGATCTCATGAGTGGTAGAGGAAGGGCAAAAAGGACCACCTTAAGGATGACAATAAGGCACCACACAGGAAAACAAACCACCAAAATGTATTTTTAAACCAACTGCCAGTCTCCGCTGTTTTTCCTGGTGCGCTACTTGATTTGGAATGCGATGTGGATAGCAGGCAAGCTAACATCAAAAAATGCAGTTAGTATCTGAGCGCAATTACTTTTACCAGGAGTAGCTTGCAGGTCTGGCACCCTTATTTTTCTAACCACAAATATTTAGACAGAAGCCTAAATTTTGTGTGTCTGATTCCTTCATCAATATTTGCTTTATTTAAACTTTGTGGGAGGTCTAACACCCCACCGCCAACCAGTATCAACAGGTGGACTCAAGCACAAGACTACCTTTCTGGGGAACAGGCTCTCTCAGATGCAGGAATAATCTGCTAAGTGAGAGAAATACAAATATTTTGGAAGAGTTCAGTGAATGACAGAAAGATGATTAGCTCCAGAAGGCTAATGAATTCAGACACCTCTGGAGGTCCAGTGTCACTTCAGCAATAGTGTAATTGTAGAGCCTGTCATAAAAATGTATTTTGCATTAAATAATCTTTTCTAGGAAAATGTAACAATGAAATAGGTCAACTCCTGGCCATTATCTCAGAATGAAAACGCTCACAGCATGTTTTACAAATGGATGAAACATAAAAAGGCAAAAAAGTTAGGCTGTGTATTGCCACGACAGAATGATATAAAAAGTTCTATTAACCTTCCCTACTGAACAAGATTTCTAGATAACAACTTCACTGATTTTCAGCATTATTCAGATGAATTAATTACAAGTATTTCTTCCCTAAAAACACTGAAGGCTCTTTACTAGTAGTGAGAAAGAGGTTCCAAGTTTTGCACTTCAATAGATTGTTCTCCCTTCAAGTAGCTCAAGCCAAATACATGCCAAGAGCATGTAAACAAAAAGCTTTCTTCTAGATAGAAATAGAAATTAGGTGGTTGAAAACCAACCAACAGCATTACTCCAAATGCAGCACTTCTACAGCGTCACTACCTACCAGAGTTAAGTGGTTATATACAGCAGAAGCCTTTTGTAAGCTGATGGGGGGACAAAACACCTTAAAACATAGCAGATGAGTAGTACAAAGTGCAAGGCAGTAATACGAACAGTCTCAAATGAGAAAAGAAAAATTCCCAGATTCTGTGACAAATGTATGTACTTCTAAATACTATACCTTGAGGTTTTTTCAACAGTTCCAAGTAATCAAAGAAAACTTTTTTAAAAAGTAATTTCAAGCCAAGACTGGAGACCATAGACACACCTAGACCATAACTCAACAGTATTATCTTCATTTGCTGTTTTTCTCTAGATTTCTGATTCTAGAGAGCCTTTTTTTTTAAGTGAGACCCAAGTGACCACCTCTGATAACTGAGATGAATCTGGGTTTTTACTTAGGTTAAGGAGCATTTTCAATGTGACCTCCACCCAAATTCCATATTTGTCATTCTGCTGTATCAATATCACAATTGGGCTTGTTCATCTGAACTAAAACCCCTCCTTTCACAAAGATCAACCTAAAACCCAACAAGTATCTGTCACGTTTTCGTGGATCATTGCTAAGCATCAAATAAGCTCATTAAGTTACCAGCAGCATGCTTCAAATTTCTCAAGTCTTGAAAGAAGATACAGCGCAAAAATATTGAAAGTATTTTACAGCAAAACAACTGTTAAGAAATAAAAATCACCGGAAAACTTTAGATATTTTCAATTCTTTTTTCCTCAGAAAATGCAAGACTTTAGAAGGCCTGAGATTTTAAGCAAACACTTGTGGTTTTGGAAATGCTGGTTTCCATGGCAACCAGTAAGGTCTTCTTTATATAGCATTATAAACAGATGGTAAAGACCGGTCATGTTTGCTTCTTCGCCAACATATCAATAGAACTGCTGTACTACTCTATCTCTTGTATTAGAGTTATTAAGTAACTTGGGTATTTGAGCAACAAAATCTACAAATCGGACTTGCTCAGCTAGTATGGGGTTTTTTCCATAAACACATGAAAACTCTCAACAGTAAAGTCACTGTAGTCTATATAGGCAGATTTCTTTGGCAAAGGTTTTTATAAATGTTTTCTCAGCACTCGCCACAGAGGGTACATTACTACCACAAATATGAATCTGACAGGGATTAAAATAATGAATTCAAACAAGAAATAGAAATGTGACTGTTTACATCCATGGTATTAAAGCGCACTTCAGAATTGTTGTATTGCATTTGGAATTATTCAGAGAAGATGCAGCAAACTGTAAGCTCATCTTCATTATGTCATAATAAGAAGGGGTTGTTCTTGCTGGTGATTTGTAAAAGAAAGAAATCTCTGCATTTAATTCTTTTAGTTATAGCTATGGCACACCATATACAAGTGTTTTCTTTTCCACAGATGGTTGGAAGTATCAAGAGAATTTAATTTGGTACAGCATTCGATTTGGTACCTCTCTGGAAAAGTCTGAAGTACCAACTGCTGGCAGTGCAAGCTAACATAGATTTTTGCTACTGAATTCAGCTGATTCCTCCAGTGGTTTAGTTGTTTAATATGTTTCATGCCAAAAATGAGGGGAAAAAGAAAAAAAGTAGAGGAAAGGTAGAAGCAGAACTCGCATCAGGTTTTTTACTGCATGTCAGGAGTCCAAATTACACATTTCAGATCAAAGTATCCCCTGTAGTCTAACCAGATTAGAAATTATTGTATTATCAAAATACGATAAAAACATCAGTATTTCTGATCCAACTTCCACTGAAATTCATGCCCTTTCCATCAGGGCTGGCACATAAACTCTCTATTGCTTATTTTTGTTAACTACTTTGTGGGAACTTTGTGGTTTGGTGGGGTTTTTTTCACTAAAGAGCAGCATCTCAAGGATAAATGTAGTATCTAAAAACTTATCTTTATAGCAAGTACAAATTTCAGGTCCACTCCTATCCAATCTGCTCCCAATATCACAGCAGTTATCACTAATAAGCGAGATCCAAAAAAATCACCACACAACCCAAAGTTCTCAAAACCCACTCAACTTCATAAAACAACCAATAATACATTTTGGAAATGTGTGAACTACTAAAGATGTGAATATGTTTGGCAAAGATCAAGAGGATAACAAGCATTCAATATGCACAGAGAAGCCAGAAATGTACTAGGGTATGGATGAGAAGACTTCCTGCACTGCATTAAGCAACAAGTTCTACAGATAGATAATCACACACAATTTTTGTGTTGGTAGTTTTATGTTTTTCTGTAGGGTACCAGGAAAATGATACACAATACAATTTAACAGTGGGGTCCATTCCACCAAAATCCCAAGAGTTTCCAACAGTCCTTAAACTGTAGATACCTAACACTACTTAGCATAAAATTCCTAGAGTGGTTTGGTTGCACAGCCTGTTCAGAAGTACACATTCAGACGACAAGAAGTCCCTATTGTTGTCTACGTCTTCAAGGATCAATCCACTGACCACTGCCGTGGTCAACATTCCAGCAATCCCAATACACCTTTGTCATTTTAGGATACTATTGTTCACCTGCTGGCTGTACCAAAACTCACCATTTCCACGCTCCAGGTGATTTAGCTTCATAATAACATAAATCCAGTTTAATCTTTGATACATAAAACTTGATCAATAGCAGGTTAACAAGGGTGAGGTTAGGGAACTTTTAAACAAGTTAGATGTGCACCCACAAGTGCTAAAGAAACTACCTAACATTATTGCCAGGTCACTCCATGATCTTTAAAAAGTCATGGTAATCAGCAGAGGTTCCTAAGGACTGGAAGAAAGCATCACTCCTACACTCAAGAAGGGCAAGAAAGAAGCTGGACAGCTACAAAGACAGCTGGAAGTACACAGGTAGGGTAAAACCTTTAACTAGTATTCCAAATAAATCAGGTTACAATTTAACAGAGCCCTTTTAAAAGGAGTGGCAGTGCAAAACAAGCATTGTGTGAAGGACCTGAACTTCAGTTTGGCAAATATATGGAACAGCACTAAATTCAGAATGGGGTGGGGAGTGAAAGGCAAAACCATATTTTTATCATTCAAAAGCACCACAGGCTTCACCTGTAACACAAGACAACTCAGCCCTCACACTGATTGCTTTATTTGCATTGGCCATAACACAAAAAGATGGGTCCCAATTCCAAGACAGAACACCAACACAGGGAGCAGGGAGCTGCTTTACTGAAGTTACTCGAGAAAGGCCTTGGTGGTACTGACCACCTCAGTTTTTCCTAGACTGCCTGGTGCCAGAGCCTGTAGGAATATCTGGACTCCACGAGAGAAAACTGGCAAGACGAAGCAGTGCTGGAATGTGAAGCAAGAACCTAATTTCTCCCCACAACTCCCAGGGATTTTGACAGCATGGCAAACAAATGGAAGGCAGCATTGCTAACAAAGGCGTAAAAAGAGCCACTCTAGGGCTGCCAAAAGAGAACACCTTATTAAAATGTCATTCTTGGAGTAGAAGCAAGAGTGAAAAGAAAAATGAAAAATGAATGCCATGCCATGCTTTGTCAATTTGCTCCAAAGAAGCAGATCGACCACTTGAGGTACCTACAGTACAAGGAAAACTGTTATTCACTATACATGTCAGGCAACCTTGGAAAAACCTCCAAGTAACCATGGTAATAGGAGAGGTGAAAATAGAGGAATCTTCTTTAGGTAATCTGAAAATAAAGATTTTCCAAGGTCCACCACCTAGGGAAAACTAGAGAGCCCAAGGTGAAACTGCCAGAAGCAAAACTGTCCCAGAATTAAGAGTCACAAGGAAGGAAAAGTTAAGTCATGGATCTCATCCTGCCTCCAAGAGATACAGAAACAAATAAAAATCAAATGGCAGGTTCTGACAAAGGAATACAGCACTGATATTAAACATCTGCTGAGACAAAGTGCAAAGGGAGTGAGGAGAGAGAAACCTGAGACATGCAGGAAGATAACTAATTTTTTTTTTCATTTAGTTTACATGTGGGTTTTTTATTATTCCATAGATTATCCAGGTATTTTACTCTAACCTGACACACATCTTGCCATGTAGCTCACAACAGTAATAGTTTCTGCAGACAGTAACTCAGAATAGGACCTGCATTTTCAGCAGTAACTTAAACAAATCTTAAATGATGATAGATTTTATTACATGAAAAATGTCAACTCTAATTGCTACAGAAGTCCGTCTTATTTTGAAGAGTATCTATTTCTTCTTTAAAGACCTTTAAAGCATCTTTATGCTCAGTATTAATAATCTTAAATCTTAGAATCTTAAATGTTAAAAGATTTCTAATTTTTCTAGAATGAAGATCAACAAAATGCTGGGTTCAGTCATGCAATGTAACGTTATCCAAACCAACACCACCCTACCAATAAAAGAAAACAAATCTTCTGAAAGTAATTCTGTATGTATTTTACATATTCTTTAGTTATACCAAAAGCACACTTATTATTGTCAATGGCAAAAGGCACCCACGTAAAGCTGTAACTCACTTGAAACCATGACGATTCCCAGGCTTTTTATTCTCCTGGGTATACTGACATTCCAAGAAAAAAAGTGAGCAAATGCAATTATGAAGAAAAAGAGACAATGATTTCCAGTATTCCATTATTTTATCTTTTAGTTTTCCAGTTATATAAGCCACCTCTGGAATGAAATAAAAATACTCTTTCATGACCACCTCTTGAAATACTCGCAAAAAATTAAAGCAGAACCTTAAAAAACAAATAAATAAAAAGGGGGTTCAGATAAATCACCACCACCCTCTGAAAAACCAGAAGTGTTCCAAAAAACCTGTAGTAACTATTGCACAGATCTGGCAGTGCTACATCTCATTTGAGGAAAAAAATTACACAAATGTCAGATTTCAGTACCTTTTTTAAACTTCCACCCCAAATTTATCAGGTACTATGAAACAGTTTTTCCCAAATGACACTTGGTCAATATTAATAGAGTGCTGACTTGCAGAAACAAGTTAACAAGTTACCTGTTAAAATCGGTTTTTCCTCCACCAGTTTTCCAGCTGTTCCTTTAGCTAAACACCAACTATGCCTGACCTCACTTAGTTCACATGAGACCATAGAAAAGAAGACAAAATCCAATATACACATTGCCTGATGCGCTGTGACTTGATTAATCACCACAATGATGCTAACGACATTCTGCTTATGACAAACAAATGTTCCTGTAAGTAAATATGAATGAATTTGAGAGAACTACCATCTCAGCACAACCAGACAGCCTTGAAACTCTTGCTTCAATTTCTGCATCATTCTGTAAGATTTCAGCAACAGCCATTTTGTACTGCTTACACATAAAATCATTTGATTAACTGAATTTACAGTTGATAAGATGAATGAATACCTCTATATATAATTTCAGTTTGGGAAAAAAACACTGACTGCATGCTCTAGATTTTAAATTTATGATGGGTGCCAGCCTGTTCTATTCTTCTATTGGGCTATCCTTGGTCAAAACAATAACGGCATTCAAATAAAATTTTCTTAGCACTACACTTTTTGCAATAGTGCTGTTTATTAGCTCTAATGTATATATGTCTAATTACTAAGTTTCCTACAGAACACAAACATCAAGGCAAACACTTCACCAGAAAATACTTCTCAGACACTTGACTTACAAAAATAATATACTTTTAAAAAAATGAGAGCATGACAAAAGTGGTAAAGAACTTTCTTTCTTCTATGTTACCTTACATCTGAAGGACAGAACTTGACTTTGGATCACAGCCAGAGAACTTCTAGCAAAGTTGCTAAGCTTTTACCACAAATCCAATAGTCCAGTTATATCCTTACTGCAGTTTGCTGGAGTATGGTAACTGTGTTCCCTACCATGCAAACAGCAGGATACATTTTAATACTTTGAGGAACCATATGCACTTTCCTTGGGATATGTTAGCAGAAGAAAAAATGAAAAAGGTCGTTCTCATAAGTGAGCCTAATTTGCACATACAAGCTTGCAGCCAAGGAATATGTTTGTGTGCTACAACATTTTTTTCCCCCCATCTCACTAAACATTTTTTTTCTGTACTCAAGCGCACTTCATCTGTGATTTCAATTTGCCATTGAAAAAAGCGTATGTAAGATGAGCTGTAAAATTACAGGATCGTAAATTTAAATGTCAAAATGTAAATGAAAAATGAACAGATATCCAAGAAGCATGCCACTGGAATTATACAGAGCTTTTAAAAAAAAAACACAACCCAGTACCACTACCATTATAATATACAGTGCTCTCAACAATTTTCTTTACCTATCAACTTTGGTTTTGCTAGTTGGCAAATACTGCTTTTTACCACGGTTAGATGCCAGTCCAAAAAAATTTCAGAGATTTCATTTTCTCTCCTCACCAGACTAGGAGGTAGCCAGCTAGAATGCTAGAACCTTTCAGTGCCTCTAAGTCTGTACTCAGACATCTCCTTCCTGCCAATGAGGCCAGCCACAGCGGATCCTGAGGTTTCTAAAATGAAATGTGATTAGTATTTTGTGGTGAAGTATGAGTGATCAGAAATAAAGAATAGGCAGAAAACAAAAATATTAAATTCTCCACTAAAGCGCAGTATGTGTTTCTACGCTTTGTTGTATTTTGGCTACTCATTCCGCTTATAAAAAAAATTATAAACGTCCTTCCTCTCACAACAAACTTCTGCAGAGACATGCAAGCCTGCTGTGAGGAAACTGAAAACACTTTCACTTCATTGAAAAAAGAAAGTAGAAACTGTAAAAAAAAAATCTCCAGACAAAATGAACAGTCTGACCCAGAGAAAGATATAATTCACAAAAATGTCTGTACAGGCACTTCTGCCCCTCTACATTCTTCCTTAACACCTGAGCCTCTGGAGAGGTGCTTATGTGGAAAGACAAGTGTGGATCAACAGCCTCCTGCCACAAACATTATTCAGTCTTTCAGAAGGCAAAAAACATCCGAGAACACACACACCATACACACTGTTTTTTATAACCCAGATAATTCTTCAGATACACCTGCAAAAGTCAGTGATAAAAAAAGGCTATTCACTATATATTGAGGCTTAGCCTGACTTTTCTGTATAACCTGCATGGCGAGATTTCAGTTCAACCCCCAACACTCTAAAAGTACCTTAGTACAACTTTAATGATAGGCTGATAACACTACTGCAAACTTTATTCCAGGTTTCACAATTACCATCCTCCTTAACTTTCCCAAATTTTAAAAATTCAAAGAAGAAACCTGGTTCTTTGCACACATGTTCATTCCAAACGGTCTCCACTCCTAAAGTAAACTTGCAAGCTTCATTGTGTCAGCAGACAAGAGGCCAGGCAGTGCCTCCTCAGCTTCAACAAGCTCCCCAGCTTACTTCCTCTCTCACCACATAATAAAATACTGAAGAGCAGGCTTTTAGTAGCAAGCCACAAGAAAAAAAAATAAGGAAACCAAGCTTGAACCCCCAAAACCCTGAAATCAGTTACTAGTCAGGTCTCCTACTCTTTCAGGACTGGCGCAAGACAGTGAAGCAGATAAAAATCATCTGGGATCCTTCAGGCCCATGGTGAGGTTTGCACACTTTTGCAAGACCAATATCCTCACTACAGAAATACACTTCTGCTGAGTAGTGCTACAGAACAGAATGATCGTACCATGGTGACACTTTTCAATAAACAAGGTAACTCCCAACAATAACATCTTTGGAGAGAGTCACAGTTTTGCCCACCTTGGACAGCAAACAAACTTCAATTTACTGACAGTCTGTTATATCACAGAGAAGACTATATGGTTACAGAGCAAATATACAGAGAATGATGTCCTCAAGCAAAAATATTTCACATTCTCAATCACTACAAATACATATAGAATCACCCATTGCTTCGAAAACAAAGTAACTTCTGAGGGCACTTTAAACATAGCACAACCCAGAACGACACTAAATGCTAACTAAATTTAAGGACAACAGTGGTTACTAGTTATATTCACTGAGCAGAACCTGGGATCAAATTAAAGTGTGCAGTCTTTAAGTAACCAGATTCTTGCTCTAGACTTAACGACTGCAAATGAAAATTCAACTGTCAAGGGTGCATCTGACAGTTATAGGTAAGTCAGCCATCTAAAAATAAGAACTTGCAAATGTTAATAGACTGTGTACAGAAAATGTCAATCCTGGTGCAAACTCTCAACAAGTAAAGTTTAATTAGTTCCCCTTACTGACCTTTTTAGAACTGACTCCATGGAGCCTATCTTTTGATAAAAGAATAAAAGCAGTGTATTCATCCTTCATACCAGACGGAAACTGGGTGGCTGTGTCAAGAGGAAATTTCTAATGCCATCTAGAGACTTGAATGACAATGTCCTGATTTAATGCAAATGCTTCTTACAGGCAACAAAAGAGAGGACATGCTAATTCCTGGTGTGTTACATTTGCTAATTTTAACATAAAATTGACTAATATATGTTGCCCTCAGTTTTGCAGTCTTTCGATGTTTTCATTCCTGTAATAGAATTTCTCATGCATTTTCTGTAAACATAGCCTTGTTTTCCTAACCGGCCTGTATTGTTTTCATTCCTTTCCCTAAGGCGGGGAATATGATAGACTGTGTCAGTGTCCTGTGTGGTTGGAGAGGTGGTAACATCATCTTCCAATCCACGGTTGTCTTTGAAAAGGTATAAAAATGACTGAATAAAGAAAGGCAGGGCTTTTGGCCTTTTGGCCCTAGGCTCCTGTCCTGAGCTGAGCTTGAGTCTGCGCGCTTCTTTCGTCTCCAACTGCGACAAAAATACACTGCCCTTGACCAGAGTTACAGTGCACTTTCATGTATTAGGAAAAACTCTCTTTCCAACACTTCATATTAAGATAAGCCAAATATCCCACCATCTTTAACCTATATTTGTAAATAACATGTGTGACAATGATTTTGTAGAACTGGTGTTCCAATCTTACCAGGTCTATAATGCTTGCAGCAGCACCAGAACCACAAAATTTTAAAATATTATTTCTGTAAAATAATGCAAGAAGCGTATGACAGAATTTATATGGTAACATCTAAATATGGAACATCTCAATTCTTTTTTGTCAGTTAATAATGCTGCATCAAATTTACCACACACATCTTCAAAATCCATAAAAACAAAGACTTGGGAATTTGTAACACTTTGAGTTAGCTCTGAAGCAGAGGAGCATTTGAGACAGCACATCAAGCAGAAAATTCAAATGAGCTGGTATAAATGACAAGTAACATACACAATGTGTAATTCCAGGTATATCCAGAGTCATCAAAATGTCAGACTGATGACTTAAATTACTTCAATTGAACAATTTCTAAAACAGCATGAAGTCTTTCTTTTTACATAATATCCCTTTTTCATCATATAGAAATTATGCAGTATTTTTATATCTACATAGACTATGCTTGTTATATTCAAATATAATAGTAGCCATGAATATAAACACTTAGAATAGAATTTTACTCTTGCCCTATATTCTGTTATTAAAACCACTGTAGTAAAAATACAGTGTGCTAATGCAAAAAGAACTATCTTGGGACTTTAATTCTTCCTTTGAGTCAATGATCTACCAATTTCACATGAAAAATGGTTTGTAGTGATACTAGCTTTCCAGTTTTAGGACTGCACAACTGAAGTGCTTCTGACAAGTCTCTCAGAATTCTCTCTCTTTAGGGGAGTTTTCAATGTAACTTACAAGACGAGCAGAGACAGGAACAAATACTCCCTTGCTAACCTTGTGTTTCCCTCCTTTTGCAGAGACAGTAGCTGCATCCTGTAACTCTAACAGAGTGATGAAGCCTGCATGGTTGTACTTCTTTGCAGGACTGATTTAGCTAAAGGATAAAGTACCATTAATAAAAGAAAATGAGCTCTTTCCTCAAACAGCAAGGACTTGGTGCTTCTGATACACTTTCTTGTTCTTGGGGATCTGCTACAATCCTGCTGTTAGTCTGCAGCTAAAAAGAATACCAGAAACATTTGTTGCATTCTATTCCTTCATCTAAGAGGACAGCATAACTATTCCAAGAATACACACAAAACTACAAGCACAACATCAGCAACTCATGAATGTTGAAGGTCCAGTCATGTATCTTACTACTTACTCTTATTTTTAAACAAAAAAAAATTCACACGGAATTTTCCTGAAGGGTAAGGATAGAGGGAAAGGGAGAGAAAATACTTATTTAACTAGACATTGACAGGACACTGGTCTTGTAAATAACAGGTAGTGAAGCACACAGCAACTCAAAGTAGATCTTTCCCAACACAGCCTAAATCTCTTTCCTGCCTCTAGGAAAGTGCCTTTCATAACCACAGGTTATGGATATCCAAGGATGTTGGCTAAAGTTACAAGCCACTGCAGGTCAGCGATCAGCAATCCCCTTTCTGTGCAAAATAATTAAAATGTTAGTGATGGGCAGCAGGTAAGTGTGGTCTTAAGCCCTACTGGTGACGTGGGATGTCACCATCCACACTAAGGAATCAGGCAAAGAGATCTTTTTTTTCAAGGAGGACCAAAACATCCATTACCAGAAGGCACAGCTAATGTTCCACTGGCTTTCCTTGCTTTCCTCCTGAACTCTATTCACAAAATTCTCTATTCATCAGGGCTTCTTATACCGGAAGATATACAGAAAGGATAAATTTAGTTAGGCAGAGGGAACTACATACCAACACCCTGGGTATCATCAGGCATCAACTGAAAAAAATGACAACTGTTATCTCTTACAAGAAAATGGAGTAAATTGAAAGATGAAGTTTATCACCAATAGCTAAAGAGTAGGGATACAAAACATTTGCTGACCCAGGAAAAATGTTCAGCAAGCTGGCCTGTAAAGTGTTATCACAGTAACTTGCTCTCCATGTCAGTATAGCAGTGGCAGCGTCAGTTTTGACTTTTCCTTTCCCAGGGCTACAAAGAATCGCATAAGCAAGATGCTCGTTCACAAGATGCTGCTTTGGGGACCACAGCTACAAGTCTTTAAACTACTCATGTCCGCAGCTAGAGGCAAACAACACTTAAGAGAGCAATTTTAAATAATTGGACTATTCAGAAAGGACCAGAATTGGTCTAGAATAAAACCACTTTTATTCTGTAAGAGTCTACATCCTACTCCAGAACAGCACTATAGTTACGCCAATCAATTGCTGTGCATAGATAAAGCACCACTGCTATGGAGGTTTCTATTAAAAACACAGCAAAAGTCCACTGCCAGCAAAACATGCATGTGGTCTTGTGTGTTAGTTTTATGTGGGGAGTGGGGGTTTTGAATAGGTTAGTTTTTCATTTAAACAATGGAGAGGCTGATCCTTCTGTCTCCTAGGCCAAGGGCAAAATACTGTGTATTATCAGATGTACCGTACACTGCTATGTCAGCTGCAAAGTACAACAGAAATTTTTCCATGTAAAAAACAATGAGCGGAATTTCGATAAAAAATTATTATTCAAAGTATCAATGAATACAACAGAGAGGCAAAAGCTCAATTAGAACTTAAACCGGCCACTTCTGTAAAGGATAATAAAAAATGTTTTTATAAATACGTTTATAGCAAAAGATGGGGCAAGGAAAACTTCCATTCTTTATTTGACATGGTGGGGAATGTAGTTATCACAGTGGAGGAAAAGGCTGAGGTACGTAACACCTTTGTCTCAGTTTTCAACAATAAGCCAGGTAATCCTCAGGACAATCGGCCTCCTGAGCTGGTAGATGGGGATGGAGAGCAGAATAGCCTCCCTGCAATCCAGGAGGAAGCAGTTAGTGATCTCTGAGCCACTTGGATGCCCACAAGTCTATGGGACCAGATGGGATCCATCCTAGGGTGATGAGGGAGCTGGCAGAAGAGCTCGCCAAGCTGCTCTCCACCATTTATCACAAGTCCTGGCTCACCGGGGAGGTCCCAGATGACTGGAAGCTGTCCAGTGTGATGCCCATCCACAAGAAGGGCCATAAGGAGGATCAGGGAAAACTACAGTCCTGTCAGCCTGACTTTGGTGCCCGGCAAGATTATGGAACATATAATCTTGAGTGCAATCAAACAGACAAGACTGACAGGACAGCTGTGGGATTAGGCCCAGCCAGCATGGATTTAGGAGGGGCAGGTCCTGCCTGACCAACCTGATCTCCTTTTATGACCATGTGACCCACCTGGTGGATGAAGGAAAGGCTGTGGATGTTGTTTACGTGGACTTCAGCAAAGTCTTTGACACTGTCTCCCACAGCAAACTCCTGGAAAAGCTGGCAGCCCACGACTTGGACAGGTGCACCCTTCGCTGGGCTAAGAACTGGCTGGATGGCCTGGCCCAGAGAGTGCTGGTGAACGGTGCTGCATCCAGTTGGTGGCCAGTCACCAGAGGTGGCCCCAGGGCTCAGTATTGGGGCCGGTTGTGTTTAATATCTTTATCGGTCGATCTGGATGAGGGGATCAAGTGTATCATCAGTAAAGCTGCAGATAATACCAAGTTGGGTTCAAGTGTCGATTTGCTGGAGGATAGGAGGGCTCTGCAGAGGGACCTGGACAGGCTGGATAGATGGGCCGAATCAAACAACATGAGGTTTAACAGGAACAAATGTCAGGTCCTGCACTTTGGCCACAACAACCCCCTGCAGCACCACAGGCTGGGGACAGAGTGGCTGGACAGTGGCCAAGCAGAAAGGGACCTTGGGGTACTGATCAGTGGCAGACTGAACACGATGCAGCAGTGTGCCCATGTGGCCAAGAAGACCAAGAGCATCCTGGCCTGTATCAGGAATAGCGTGGCTAGCAGGATCAGGAAAGTGATTCTTCCCCTGTACTTGGCACAAGCGAGGCTGCACCTTGAGCCCAGTTCTGGGCCCTACAGTTTAGGAAGGATGCTGGAGCATGTCCAGAGAAGGGCAACAAGGCTGGTGAAACATCTGGAGCACAAGTCCTATGAGGAGTGGCTGAGGGAGCTGGGGTTGTTGAACTTGGAGAAAAGGAGGTTCAGGGGTGACCTTATCACCCTCCACAACCACCCAAAAGGAGGCTGTAGCCAGGTGGGGTTGGTCTCTTCTCCCAGGCAGTAAGTGACAAGACAAGAGGACACAGCCTTAAGCTGTGCCAGGGGAGGTTTAGGCTGAAGGAAGACATTTGGAAGAAGTTCTTCACGGAAAGGGTGATTTAGCATTGGAATGGGCTGCCCAAGGAGGTGGTGGAGTCACTGTTCCTGGCGGTGTTGAAAAGACTGGATGTGGCACTCAGTGCCATGGTCCAGTTCACATGGGAGAATTCAGTCATAGGGTGGACTTCAACTCAAAGGTATTTTCCAACCTAGTTGATTCTGTTATTCTGTGAATGGGCTTATACTACTTTTTCTTCAGCTATAGACCCTACATAAGTCTGAAGAGGTGTTGAAAATACTTTCAAGTAAAGCTGTTTCAGACAAAAACAGAAGGCTGGTTTTTTGAGTTCAAAGTAAAAAAAACTGCAACAAAACTACAAGTGTTCTGTAATTCAGACTTCGCCTACATTTTTACAGAAACGTGTTTCTTCAGAGTCAAACTGGTTATTATCAAGACCAAAACTATGTTTTCAAAGCAAAGTCAAGAAACAGGAGAGCATGGATGGGATGCTGGCCATAATCTTAACAAGGAAGGAAAAAAAAAAAAGGCTCTTGTTTCTTCACAATAAAGCTAGAATGTTTTTCTGAATCTTTTCAATAATTCCCCAGGGATGCTGCACCCATAGCAAGTGTATCATTACATCATCCATATCACATTATGAAATATCTCATATGTCCAGAGATACAAAGAATTTTCAAATAATCCACGGCTAACTTGCTAACATAGTTTTGAAGTCCAGTTAGCAGTCAAGACTTTCTTACCTCACTTTTCACTTTGTCATGGCTGCACGAAAAGCTATGGCATAAATCCATCCCCATTTGGAGGCAGTTTATTTGGTATATTTATTCCTAGCTACAAAAACTAGACTGAAGTGTTGGAGATTTTGAACCACACTCAAAATAAAAGCATAAACACACTGAGACTACCTGGCATATACCACCACTAGCTAAACTAAGTTATTTGCAAGTGTGGGGCTTAAAGCTTCACACAAGGAATTTTTTAATAACTTGTGAAACCAAATTTCATGCTAATTACATGTCATTTTGCAAATTTAGAATGTAGCTGTATAATTCTTAGTTCCATTACGTTACATATTAATTGAGAAAAGGTAGTGAAATTCCTGCTTTTCAGCTTCACTGGTGAAAAAATGAACTTCAAAATTTTGCATGAACTTCTGACTGTGACTTGACGGTATAAGCTGCAAATTTTTCAACTGGTATCTCAAGCCACAATGACCTCTCGCTGCAGAACACACAGTAAGGAAAGCACATATCATTCAAAAAAAAAAAAAA
>VZTE01006250.1:1734777-1775925 GCA_013397775.1 Eulacestoma nigropectus | reverse complement strand
TCATATAAAAAAAAAAAAAAAAAAAAATTGCTACTCACATTTTGAAAGAAAAAGTTCCAAAAGTGCATTGTCAAACAGCTACCTCAGCACACCACTGACAGTTTATGTCTTAAGCCTATCTAGAGTACTTTCAGAACAAATTAACAAATTTATTAATTTACAGAGCACAGAAAATACAAGTGCCTCAAAACTGAGTATTTCTTTGTTCTAAACCTTAAGCCTGGAGCACTGAATCCCCAATTCAATGACCTTATTTGGAGTCAGTGAAGGAAACACTTATGAAATGAAATCACTTTCATAATGGCTAATAAAAAATACACAAGTTTAAAGAAATAGATGTGATATTGAAGACGTAGTTCGTCCAGTACCACAAAGCCAAACAAAACTAAAACTTAAGAACTTCATTTTAGACACTCGTATAAGTTTTGACCCTGCACATTTACAATTCAGCTTCATTTTCTCACAATGTCAAAAAAGGAAAAAAGCAAAAAAGCCCCCAGTGCTGCTGATACAAAGTTACTGATCCCTTTTTATTTTTGGGATTGTTCCTGAAACTGTTTGGACTGCTACTGAAGCCTCTGCACAACACCGAGCAGATGCTTCGTGCTGAACTTCAGTTTAAATTTATAGCGGGGGACTACCACTGTTGATACGAGCACTTTTGGTTCGTCCTCCTTTGTTCTACCTCCAATTCCTTGCTTCCCCCCTAAGAGCACAGGATGTAAACACGAAAGCAAGTTACAAAGAGTTAAAAAGTTACTACTCAGTCAAGCTGTGATTCCCGTCCACTTTCAGCCCGAGGCAAACCTTGGCTAATTAGACTCAGGTTAACCTGCAACGAGAAAAGGTCAAGTTACATTGCATTATTTTGCATTTGCTTTGGGCTACGTGAATACACATTATTCAGTGTTCACAGCTCATCTTATGAGCAGTAACCTCACTGCACACCCTTTACAAACAATTCTGGTTTTAAGACTCAATCCCATGTGTTGAGATAAAATACAGTTACAATACACTACCACTGGCAATACAATGGCCAGAACCTGAAAATTTAGCATACGGTTTTGCTTTTCTAGTCCTTACAAAAAAAAAAAAAAAGCCATTATTGTGCAGCTAAATACATGCTAAAACCATGGAAGGAATTTACAGAATTTCCACTGTAAGCGCCATTGGGAGTCTGTTTAACATCTGCCCACCTCTTCTCATGTAGGATTTAAATTTACTTTGTTGTTGAATTGGTACAAAAATGACACTGTTTTTGTAAATGTAGATTATCATTTCAAGTGAGATACTCCTACAACCTGCACCCAAATGAATACTGAAATTTATTTCATGACAGCTTGGAAAGTTCCACTTAAAAAGAAGAGAATTTTTTCCATTAAAGCATCCTTCAATTCTATCAGATTCAAATGTCATTTTATAAGTACTTTATTCTATATGGATTCACACATGTCTTTGGAGGTCCCAAGATAAACTCAGTAGTCCACAACCAGGAAAAATCTCCTCTGCTCCTGGTCAGAGGTCTTCATTTTTTCCTTTTGGAAAGCTGTTGCAGAAACCTTTTGAATAACATGGAACTGTTGAACAGCAGAAGGTGCTGCAGAAAAAAAGAAAAAGAAAGAATAGGAAGACAGGAAAAAAAAAACCTGAGGAGTAAAAAGTATCTAAAGGGAGTTGCTTCTTTGTCTCCAAAAGAAATACCTCTTTTTACAAAAATGCATCAAAACACCATCCCATCAGGCCACAATTCTGTATACAGGGTGTCTTGGAGGGTTCTAGAGAAAGTAAGAGGAAATGAGAGTGCCTCAATTTGCCTTTTAACTGGAATCCACACAGGGAAAGCTCCCTCTCTCTCTAGCTCCAGGGCTTTCTTGACTCCTGGCCACAGAGCAATCTTCCACTTTTATCAGCTGGTGCTTCTCTCTTCAGCTGAGTGAAAGCTTTGTGTCAGGAGAGTGGCCCTACATTAGAAAAACAAATTCAGTTTCAGGACATTCACTACTAGCAGGATTCCCGCTGCCATGAATAAAGTTAAAATAACAATTTTTAAAAATATATGTATAAAACGATAATAAAAAAGGCACTTCAGCTAGTTAGTTCTTTATTTTACAAGAAAAGACAAAGAGGGGAGTAAAGATGCAAAGAAGCTAGGAGATGAAACCAAAAACCTGAACTCAGTCCAGGTAGTCTCTTTCACAGCTGTGAAAGGAAGAATAATTCTTTTTTGTCAAATTATCTTACCAGAGTTAGAGAGAAAAATCTTTTACCTCCCTCTATGCTCTTGCTTCAGAAGAAAAGTATCAAAATATTGACTATTTAAGCTGCTACGTAAGCACCCTACTGCATGGTTCTTTTAAAATGTCATTTCATTGCAATCCAAGCACAGCACAGAACAAGTAATGACTATACATGTATAGCTCACTTACAAAACTAATTATTGGTCCTAATAATGTCTAGAGCAACCCTTTGAAATTCTCACAGTTTACCTAGTAGGTTCATACCTTAATACTGACGTGATATGACTGACACTCAGCACAATGCGTGAGGATTTAACGACACCATTCCCATTGTGAACACTAACTCGCACTGAAAACCTTCCCCACCTTGTCATTGTGAAGGACTAATTAAGTCACTTAAAATTGAGAGGAAAATTCTTCTAATCAAGGATCAACTTTGGCATCTGCTTTCACGTTCATACTAACCTCGCTTTTCAGTACGCACACATTCACGGGCAAATTCTTTTCAAAGAAAACCATTCAAATTAGAGGAGAACTTGGGCCAAAAGTACATGTGTTTTCATTACAAGAACTTGCCTAATGGAATTATTCTCTTCTCTGCAAGTCCTTGGAAATAAATTGAGAGAGAGAGCTTATATACATACATAAAGCTAAAGAACAGTAAAGAACAGTACACATATCCCTAAACAGTGAAACACCTTCTGCTATGCCCAAACTTCTTTACTGATCTCAAACCATTTATGATTCCTACTTAGATCTAATAAGTAACAACAAATAAATATTGATTTCTTTTAGACTTCTAAAAAATTCGAAAGGACTTTTTTTTCTATAATGAAGCAGAACAGATGTCACATACTACAACCTGCTGTTTGAGACTGTTCCATATCCCTGCATGCTCTCTAAACACCAATAATAGTCTAAACAAAGATGGAATCAAAATAAACAGGACACAAGGGACAATAAGAGTCAGCATTATCCTGCAGATTAAAATATATTGTCACAAGAAATGGACTGATGCTTCCATGTGGAAACATCTCATCATACCTCCTCTCATATAAGCAGACTTCTGCCTCTCAAATGTGAAGAACGACAAAGTGCCCAATGGCAACATTCCTGTAATTTGTTCATTTAGCATCAGCGCCATTTCTACACATCTTTGCTTTGTGATAATGCCTGATCTACATCGGAAGTTCACTTTCATATTTTATCATATTTTATTCTTAATTTTAAAAAAAGGCAAAATAAAAAGGCATAGCATTCCTTGGAGAGCTCAAAGCCAGAAGTCTACTACTTCAATACGCGTTATGTACAAAGATTGCACGTACAATACAGCTAAGATTTCTATTTGTTTACTTTCCTCTGGTGGCTTGTAGGAGCAATAACTCACTTCAGAACTTCATTTTTAGTCTGGTCCAAGCAAAAGAACTGATGCAGAATTGCAAAATTCCTAGAATTCTGAAACATAATACTAGGTTAATCAGGCCAGAGAAGCATAGCTTTTCAATAACATGCACATGTAGTTCTACTACAGCTTTTTTCTTTCTTCTGAACAAGCAACAGCTTATTTCGGAAGAAAGTCCTTACAAACTAAGGCCTTTCCCCTCTCCCTGGTCCTGCTACAGTGTTTCTTTCTGTATTTCATCATCAGAACAGCCTCATAAGTAAAGATACTCTTTCAGTGCTGAAACCATTTTACTAACCCAGCTTCTGTTGTGCAAGTCTTGGTGTCCCTTCTCTGGTGGTGCATATACACAGGAAAAAAATCTGCTCTCTTTTTTTAAGAGAAAGATTAAGAGAACCCCTCAATTCAAGTTCTCACAAGACCAACCCTGTATGCCTGACTTACAGATCATATGTCTGATCTCAACTTCTGTAGCAGCAAAGTCCTCAGTGGCCTTCGGGTATTTCCCTCCCATATCCACTTCCCTACACCTATCCAAAGGGATCCACTCATTCAAATAAAGCGACTACTGAACTTTAGATTCAGTAGTGATGCTTGTAGACCTGAAATACTGTCAGCATGCACCATTCATCTCCCTCCTGCATAGCTCCTCAAAAGGACAACCATCAAACTTACATAGCACAGGATACCACAGATGGTGCTTTCTGAAGCATTTGTTTCCCTATGCTCATTAGAAAGGCTGCCCACAGCAACAAGCTCTGATACAGACATTGACATAGTAAAAACTAACCCCTGGTAGACATGTAAACACACAGGCTGAAGCTTTTGTTCCCAAGTCCATGATACTCCAAAAACCTGCATGATTCATTTTCTACGTACAACAGATACCTACCAGAAAAGTGACAACGAAGGCTTGAGAAGTCCTTAGGCCCAAAGGGACCTATCTCTCTGGTGAGAGACCAATCCTGGAGAATGTTCTGCTACATACAACTTCCACTCCAAAGGGCTCCAGAATACAAGAAAGCACAGCACGCAGCCATAGCTTTCCCTCTGCAGCTTCCTGCAGCCTTTTACACATGCTGAACCCCAAACAGCAAGCACTCTGAAGATGAAGAACAGACACCTTAGTTTGGTGTTTTGCAGAAAGTAAACATAGAAAGAAAGATCGGATTCAACTTGTGGCAGCCAGTGCTGTCGGCATGACACACAACAAGACCCTAAACCAGCCAGTGCTTCAGAGGAACTGCAAGGCTTTGTGCCCAGGAGTATCACATTACAATAGTCAGGAGAAAAGTGATGAATAGATAAGTAATTGAGGTCAGGTCAACCTCTGACAAGGGAGAGTTTTCTGTCAGCAAGAGGCAAGAGAAAACACTCTTTGTGAATGCTAAGCTCTTGTAGAGCAGATGGGGACGCTCCTGACAAAGCCACATGCCGAACAGCAGGGATGTACTGTTCACACATGGCAACTTTGTAGGGCTTAACAATTTTCCAGATACCATCACCATTATCACTTCCATCTTACCCACATTTGGTTTCAGCTTACACTCCCTCTTTCCCAAACCCTCAACTTTGATTGTTCTTGGTTGTTATTTACATCGTATCCTTTCATGTATACATCATTTGCCTACTGCCAACACACACATCTACAGTCAGCTTGCCTACTGGTCTGTAGAGAAAATAATTCCTTTCTACTACCAGAGACCTAGCAGGGGAGCTGCAGATGTACATCTTTATTTCTGATATGCACCTTTACACAAATGCCAATGGAAGGAATACCAGGAAAATATTTAGGGTCTGTTACTCCTCTCTGAAGAGACAGCTTTCAAAAAGGAAGCACAGCCAAAGGGCCAGTCATCCCAAAAATGGTTCCCAGTGGATGTGTGTTTTTACATGACTGATGTTACTTTCAAGAAGTGCAAAGAAAGAAAGCCTGGTTAAGCCACCTGCTACTGCAGAAGCAGAAAACAAAACGTGTGGAGAAACTTCATGACACGGTGTATTCCCAACAAACCTAATGCTGCTCACAAGCTGAAAACAAATTGACACATACATTTTTATGTAACTCAGCAGGATAAAGAAATTGTATTTCTTCAGGTTTTGTTGGAGGTGACACTTTCTTCTTCTCTTCTCAAACACTGCAAACTGTCACTCAAATTTCTGTTCCTCTGCTCTCCCTGCCTGTTCCAGCAGTAATCCTGCAGATGGCACTAGGGACTAAGAAATTCCTTTCATATTTTTCTTGTCGGAGGTATTTTACTCTGCATTCATTTCTTGTACATGAATTGTACCACAGAACTAATCTTTTAAGCATCTTAAAAATTGATAAAAATTGATAAATTTGATAATTACTTAAAATTGATGAAAATTACCCTGTCCTCCTGCTGCATCTTTTAGGACTCCTCAGAAATTTCAAAAAAACCCCCCCTTTATTCACCAAATATTAGGCATTTGTAATAGATTGTATAAAACAATGGATGGATAACACCATTAATTTAAGTAAAATATTTAACACAGGAAACAAAGCCTATTATCTACACATAAGATTGAATAAAAAATAAACTCACATAACAGACAGAAATGTGACTTTAAACTTAGGATGGTGCGCTGTTGCTCCTTTGAAATACCCAGAAGATGAATTCATTCAAATTTCATCTTTCATGCTTTCTATGAAACTGTTCCTATATAATTTAAAATTCACTGTTCCCATAATCATCTGTGTCTTGATCATCTCACAGGATGCAGAAGACTCATCTGAATTGGAAAGATACTTTTCTTCTTGCACAGTGCACCTTTTTTAGCTAAGCAGATGGTACAGCAGTTTCAGAGCAGAAAGTTAAGTATCTGACAAACAGCTGGAAGATTTTAAGCATCCCACTTACCCTGTCTGGCAGGGCAGCCATTCTCATCTCAGCTTATCTGAGATTCTTCAGACAATGTATTTAAAAAAGAGCATTGAAACGCATTTAGTTGCTAAGGCAAATTAAATTTCAGAAAACATACAGAGGTGACTGATTGTGACCTCAGCTATCTTTAAAAAGAAAATAGATCTGTAATCTTCTCTTTTTATGGCCAAGACAAAACCAGTTGTTAAAATACTCATCGCATACTTGACACCTATTCACCTCACAAGGCTAGACAGCCTGTGAAAGACAAACACATCCTTTCCTACACTGATCTCTACATTAAGATTAAATTATCATTAAATAGAGAAGGATTGCTCCTGCCAGATACCAAGAGTTGAGCTTCCCTACTATCTCAATCCTGCAGTGAGGGGATGAACAGACAAAATCTAGACAGAAACCGGAGTTCATCATTTAGAAATCCTCTTCATTGGCTGTTTGCAGAACTATATTAATAAACGAAACCAATGTGCACTAACAGTAACAGCAAAGAAGGACAACTACAATATCCAAGGCCATTCATCCATATTTTGGAATCAAGGCGAGAAACAGAGAACTGTTTAAGCTTTTTTCATTTCGGCTAAAAGAGAAACTAGCAGAGAGCTAGAGGAACCTCAGGTGGTGCTGCAGAGTTTAGAAGCTCAGCTGCTACTTCAGATGCCGGGACAAGAGTGTCCTTACAAACTGCCAACTCGAAGAGGGAAGTAGTCACTTCTCCAAAACAAGGCAGCCTTGCTAAGGAACCTAAATATCATGCATTGAGAGCACACAACAAACCACCTCCATCAGTGAATTAGATCACCACAACAGAAAACAAACCCAAAATGAAGAAAACACCTGTTTTTTTCTTCTCCTGGTTTAGGGAGTCACAGTAGTTCACAGAAAGGTCAGACCAATATCATATATAGTCAGTGCACAGGAGGGACAGGCAAAAGCAGGGAAGAAAAGAGCATCATCTCTCCCTTCCAGCAGCAATGGCCACCAGATCAACTCAGCTGCCTGTGAAACCACAATCCAAGACCTCTCTGGCCAACTCTGCTTCTTGCACTCAACACAATGAGCCTTAAGCCTCTTGTTAAAACTATCCTACTGCATCACTTAAGAGCCAACCAAAACAAAAATATCTCCTGCATGCTTTCAGAAATAATTATGCAATAAATCCAGAAAGATTTTCAGTTAATAAAACTGTTTATCTACAAGTTTCTCCTGAATCATTAAAAAAAACAAGCTCACAAAAGTATTAGTCATGTTCTTGTAGGTGCAAAGATTTTTATTTTATTGTCTTAAATTTTTTCTTCCCCAGAGGCAATTAAAACTCAAACAAAAATAATACAGCAATAATAAATATATCTTATGTATTAATCCTATAGACCAAAGGGTCTTGACACTAAATTGAGAAAAGAAAAAAAAAATTGGTTTATTTCTGAACTCTAGTATCTATAAGGATCATTGACACAGTGACAGACACAGTGGTCTGACAAACAACATCTTCCATAATAGTCCTCCGTTTCAGTACAGCTTTCATTTGTTTGTAACAAGAATCACATTTCTTTGTGTTTTTCTTGCTCTGTCCTATTTCTCCTCTTCCATAGTGCTCTTTTGAACCAGAAGATTGCTAAGTAAGAATAACTAAGGCAAAAATAAAAAGGAATAAAACTTATCAGAGTCCACTATAACCAAAAACTTCCCTTGCCAAAGGAAAAGCTTTGTAAAAGTTTTAAGTGAAAGAACTGTTACAAGAGCCAATACAAGATTTCAGATGAAGTGTCTAGCAAATCATGGGTCTAAAATGGGAGTTGCTTCACCACAAAATAGAAAGGTATTACGGTAAATATTTTTAAGTCCAAATCAACTAGGAAAGCATTTCCAATTCCTGCATAAAAGTGTATATGCAACATGCTAATGTTTGGTCATTTGCATGCTCAGACACCACCAGTACTTCTGTAGTTTTAATTAGTAAAGGTTCTTCTTCCCTATAGTTCTTCTAGTATATTACTCACATTCCTTTTGAATGAAAAAAAGTTACATTGCATTCCTTTATGTATCAAATGTTCTCTGAAGATTAGTATAAAAACCACTAAATATTTCCAACTTTACTTGACAGGTACATGCTGATGCTGAAGGAAGGCTGTCAGACTGTGTATGCACAATTCAGACATGCACTACAAGACAAACGAAGTTCATGAACTGCTGTCCATAATGGGAGCTGCTTGTCCACTGAACTACATCTTTCTGTTGTTTTCAATTTAAAGTTATGAAAAGAACATATATGGTTCTTAGCTTTCAGAAGCACTACACAGCCAAAAATCTCTTGAAACCAACTGGAACGCTCTGGATGCAAACTGAAATTGATTCATGCATCTTTAACAACCCCACTGTGATGAGCCCTCAGCATGCACACACTCCACCCTGCCTCCTCTTCAATCTGACTTCTGTAACATACACCTCTTCCTTTTCCTTCTGAAATCTGTGGGTTTCTTAGTCTTCTTGACTCCTTTCTCCCTCATTAACTGTTTCTCTAATAATTTAGTGGCAAAACTCCAATTCCCCACTTGCTAGGAAATCTGTCAGGAAACTTTTCCTTTGCTTGAAAAGCTACCTTGCCCCTGGCTTGGCACATTTTGTCCAAACTGCCTGGTGTTCTTTTTGCCATTATCAAGCAATCAACCGAATCAACTTTTGCCAAAACTGAGCACCAAACTTCTTTCCCAGGGGACCTTATGCTTCTTTTCTTATTCTGTGTAAAATATTTCAGCTGTTAATTGAATGCAGTATAATTAATAGCAAATTAAAAGAGATAACTGTGACTTAAAAAAAATCCAACACAAAAAACCAAACAAAAATAAAACCAAGCACCTTTTCAACACTTCCATCAGCAAACAGAAGTCTGCATCTAGTGCATTCAGACTATTTGCCTCAGGCAAGCAAGACCTCTGCATGGTATGTCATCATTATTTTGTGCTTTAAAAACCATCAGTGGGGCATGCATCCTTAAAATAGCATAAAATATTGTTACCTGGAGATTACCTTCTGCCTCAGTCTAAAAATGTGTTAGGACCACTTGCGCATGGAGGAAAAAAAAAAAAAATCAGGTTGGAAGCAACTTTCTTAACATATGAAATAAATGCTTTCTCTATTTTTTCAGTATCATAGGATGCCAATAAAAAGTTCCCATTTACTTACCATTATGATTTTCAACATTGCTGTAAATAATGTTTTCACTATTTGACATCCCAAACTGCATTTATATTACTAACCTAGTTATACTGAATTTGTACCAGCCAAAACAATCCTATATCATTAGTAGTGAAAAAAATTAAGCATTTTCCAAGTTAACTGCCAGTAGTGTTTGAATAGAGGAATTCACAATAGCAGATAGTAAAAACATTAAAAATACGTTAAAAAATGTAAAAAATGTAAAAAAAATGTTATCACCAAAACATCACAACAAAACTGAAGTTTATCAGTTGTACATCATCATGGGCAAGTTTCAATCACATGCAATTACCCACACTTAAGTTTTTCATAAACTTTTCAGTTAATATTTCAGCTCTTGCACCCTGGTAAGCAGAGGCTCCAGGCTAGGACACTGATATTTTTTTGGTTCCCCAGGGGGATTTCCACAACAAAGGGACTGGGAAGGAGAATGTGGACTTGTATTCTGACCTCAAGGTATCAGGGGCATTACGCTCCTGCCAGGTTCTGGGCCCATACCCCTAACGTGGTGCTGTGCACATCAAGTTGCCACAATTTGCCCAGGAAAAAACCTTGCCAACAGCCGCACGGACAGAATTAAGAACCCAGCCTGGGCCTCTTATGTGAGCAGCCAGCACTTGAACCACTGAACAGTGGGAGAGCACACCAAGTTCAACAATGGAACTCATCTAACTTAGCATCCAACTTTCAAAAGATACAAAAAATGAAAATATATGATAAAATTTTAATTACAGGATAATTTTGCTCTCTCCCATTGACTGCAGGCATTGAAATCTGGTATTCTGGAAGATTATTAGGAAACTAAAAATATTTGCATATTAAAAAGTATGAAGATGGGGATTTTAAAAGAGACTCTTTTAGTGATATGTCTTCCACAAGATACTGTAAGAATGTTCTCACAAAAAGAAAGTCAAAAAAAGTCTTTGCTTAAGGCAATTTCTCCTCCCTCTTGTTCTTCAACTAGACTCCAAAAAAATTCTTTCAAGTAATTAACACAATTAAAGGCACAATGATGAAAGCTAACTTTAAAAAAAAAAAGAAAAAAGGTTTAATGGCTGAACTCTTTACCCTACTTTATTTTGTGAATGTATCTTTCATTGTAACTTAAGACACTACAAAATAAATTGCAGCTTGGCTACAATAGTCACACATGGGAAAACACAATTTGGGTTTGTTACTCCCTCTTTTTCATAAATCAGTCCTGGGCTCAGTTTAAACACATGCCAAATATGACCTAAATGTTTCACATCTTCAACAAGTAATCATACACGAGAAGAGGAAAATAAGTATTGGTTCAATCCCCACAGCCCACAAGCCAACGATTGGGTTACCTTCTTGTAATTGTATCCAGTTATATACATACATGAGAAATAGTTTAAGCAAAGGGAATACGTACTGAGATCAGGATATGAAATTAACACCAATAAACCTGGCTCTGTATTTTGTCCATTTTATACAAAATTTCATATATGCAGTTATCAGTGCCTCGTTTGGTTTTACATTAAATTTCTGTGGCCTTCAACTTCAGAAAGCAATGTATTTCAATGGGTCCTAATCTTTCTCTTCCACAGCAGACAGGAAAATATGTTTCTGGTGATCTCTTCTAACTATCCAAGCTGATTCCTGAAATGCTGGACACAAACCAGAAATCAAAAGCAAAATAGCAGACTTGTTCAACAGAGCAGCATACAACGGCCTATTAGAGAATTATGCAGCAAATATTATCCTGCTCCACTGCTAACATAGTAAAACCTCCTCAGGGAACAGCTTAACTCACCTGTAACTTAATTTAAAATTTAAAGATTTAAAGCCTTAAGTAATAAATTAAAATAATTTAGATCTTTTGTGAAAGAATAATTCATCATTCACAGGGGAGGGAAGAATTTTAAATTCTTCACATCAACAAATGATGACGTTTTTGAGGTAATCTAATGCAAAATTCAATTTTTAAATAAAATTACATCATGTATGGAAACACAATAGGCTACCCACACCATAACAAGACTGCAGGCTTCTGCCTTTTGTGTCTCAGTAGCAAAAATAAATAAATATTCAATGGTTTGTGCATTCATAAAATTCATAAAAGGGAAATTTAAAGCTAAAAGAGAGACAGCTCACTCTTTCTTTAACTCTGTCTAGAGCTAGACTAGCTCTGAAATGTTTATCTAACACTCAAATGAGGAAAGGGGTTCCCATTCTTGATGTGGAAGTGTAAAAACATCTCCAAATTACTCATAATAAAGCTAAGACTAAACATAAATAAGGTTTGAGCATCTCCTGTCTTTAACAATACACATTTGAAATTGTAAAACAGATAAAACTTGCACATCATCCCTCCCTGAAGTGGGGTTTTTTTGATTGTTTGGGGTTTTTTAGACCATAGAACTACACTCTCCCAGATATTAGCAACACCATTCACAGGTTTCACATTTACATTACACTCCATAGCATGGCAACACTAATTCTATGTAGATTCAAAGTACTAATTTGTCTTCAAACTTCTTCAACGTATTTTCTTGTTTTCCTAATACTTACATTTATAAGAAGGGCTTATATTTGTTTGTCTCCAAACTGAACACATGGGGAACAAATCTTGAAAGCAAAGACACTACTTTATACAGCATCAGAGACTTTTGCTTTTGAATGTCTTTGGAAAAAAAAAAGATTGAAAATTGTTTCATGAGGATTAGTGACAGTAGTTGGTAAGCATTTCAGTTATTCATGAGCTTAAACAGATTTTCTTCACAATGTCAGGACAATGGTTCTTCCTCTCAGTAACAGTCACTGCTATGGTTCCTTGTCTACCACTCCACTTACTATAGCCAGCAAAAATCAGGACAAAGGCTTAAATGGCAGATTTCCTAAGGCAAACCAGTGTGTACATGCTTCCCAAACTGCTCAGTAAATAAGACTTGTTTACACAGAGCTCCATCACATGAGAACATGAAAACAGCTTTCAATATTTAATACCTACACGCACACCAAGGTACTCTGAAGCAGTGGTACCACCCAAGGACAATATATTAATCCAGACTTGATATTTCTACAAAGTAAGTCACCTAGCAATTACAAGAGAAGAAGGAAAGAGAAGGAAACAATTACAGTCATGAAGACACCTCAACTCCTAGTTGCAATGCATGTTTACATCTTAGCAGCTACCTGAAAAAGTTTTTTTTCTAAATTAACTATTAAGAAGATGGTATATATGAAAGAACACTGAGGACTGAGGATGAGGCCTGTTAAATTAGAAATCAAAGCCCTCAAATGAAAACATATTCAAAGGAGCTAACAGCAAGCACTAATCTCATAAAGCAGAACATCTGTGCGAGCAGAGCAAGACAGCCCATCCCATTTCTGGGTCCAGCTTTGAAAGTGACACAGAGCTATGCTGCCAAGCACTTGCATTCACAGAGTTATGGACATACACTGTGATTGCGACCTGCTTCCTTACAAAAGATCTCCACAGTCTCAGCTCTCCGGTAGAGAATAAGCCTAGCTCAGCCCCAGGGAGCAGCTCCTCCGGACTTAGATCACCATGCACATGCAAGGAGGCAGAGGGATGAGGGATGCACATACTCCCATTGTCAATCTCACCATTGCTCTGGGAAGCATCAGAACATCCTGCTGCAGGATGGCATCCGCCAACAATGCTATGTTTGCATTAATTAGAAAAAAACCCCAACCTCTTGAAGTTTCATTCATAATTTTTGGCTACTAAAATTTTATCATTCCCTGACAAGCCCTGGAAAAGGACTCTGAGAGATTCAAGGGAACTCTTAAAGTCTTAGAAGCAGAAAAGCAATCAAGAAGGTGAATATTCGCTTGGTGCTTTATTTGAAAATAAATTCAAACCCGGAAAAATTAACTTCAGCTCTCTCAAACTGTCACAGGAATGAGGATGACAAAAAAAAAGTATAACCTCACACATCCCTTCAAACAAACACTGTGTGTTAGGACATAAACTCCAGCCCTGTTCCCCCACAAAAATCCCCAGGCAGAAATGCGATCCCAAGTGATTCACAAACAAACAAATAAGGCCATGTTTCTGTTGCTATAACATAATACACAGTACTTTTTTTTCCTCTGATGTAATTTTTATAACATTATTTTGGAATCTGACTATTTTAAAACTTGGTTGCTACGACACGGTCTAGTCATTACATGGATTCATTTCCTGCTTTCCAACTGGCAAGACTATTTGTTTCAGTTTTATGAAGTTATATTATGGACAAAAGACACATAAAATATACCATAAATTCTAATAGTAGAAACTCCTTTAATGTCTTCCATTCCTTGAATAAATGTATATTGGAAGGAGAGCTTCCCCCCACAATTACCCTAAAGGTCTCCACACTTCTAGCTTTCTCAAGTTTTCTAAGCCTTATTTCTGAAAATGGTCTTTTCACATTATTACTCCTACTGAGAGAGGACATCCGATTTCTTGCAGAGCCTGTCAATGACTCGCACACTATCTAAACTTACAAATAATCAGAAAGTGACAAGTTCTTGCAGTGGACAATAAAACATGGAATAAAAATCCTCCCTGGTATTTCTGCTTTTAACAACTGGGGATGAAGAACAGATGATGAATTGACCTCTGAGCCCATTAATACTTCAGCTTCACTTCATGAGGCAACACAGATTTGGGGAAGACTTGTTTTTCCTGTAGATTAATTTTTAATTACTGAAATATAGTCATACCAGACAGATCACATTCAGAAGTCAACTTCCAAAAGAAAACCAAATATGAACTTCATAATGTAGCACCAACATCACCAAAATCCTTCTAAAATATGCACACAGTATACTTTCATCTTCACAAACCACATTAAATAGAAAGCATTTGGGAATCAGAGACTGGAATGTTACTAGGGTAAAAACTTTACCCCTGTATAACAAGCATGAACATAAGCTGCACTGATATATCAAAGGAACCTTTAGTTCCTAGCCTATGAAAATATATGAATTTCCATAATAGAAAAACACAGTGGCTCTGTCATATTCAGTCTCAAAGTTCAACACTAATTTAACAGGAAAACAATAGATCTTTAGGGAAAAAAAAATACCCACTAACAAACGTATGCTAGCACAGTCATTTTTCAAATGTGCAAAAGAGGCGATTTTCCCAGTTGTGGTTTTGCTTGTGTATTTAGCCTAACAATTTTCATTTAGCTCTTAACAAGTTGAACTTCCTGTTAAGTTTGATTAAAAGCAGTCTTACCGAATCAGCTAGTTATGGTGCTTCTGCTACCGGCTAATCATTCAGATGACAATCAACCACAAAGAGTGTTGGCACAGACTATTTACCCTCAAATTACCTTAACCAGGAGTACGCATTTGCAGGATGTGTCTACACAAGCACAGTCTGCTACAAACCCAGTCCTACTTTATGACTGAAATACAGAATCTTTCTTTCTATTTTTTTTAAGGTGCAATAGGTAAGCTATTTCAAGAAGCAATGACAACATATAGATGTATCGACCCTTTGATTATGATTGTTTCACGGAGTGTGCTGAACAGGCAGTTAATGAAAAAGATAGCTGTCATACCATTAACTTTGCACCATGAGTGGGAAGATCTAGAAAAGAAATAATGGGAGCTGTTAGGAAGAATGATTCTTTTCTTTATAGAGATCAGATTCTATAAAATTAATTGTGCATATTTAGTGGCAGCTATCAAGTCAATCAATTCATGCTTATAGGATCATTTAACCAACAAATAATCAAAAAAATAATTTCCACTTGATCTTGAAGACAGCTCCTTCTAAAGGCAGTACTTTTTGAAACAAATTGGAGATGAAGGCTAAAGGGTTTGCTTGTTCATATTTTTAACTAGAAAAATAAACCTGAATCAGTGGTGCCAAGGTGTATGAATTCCTTCCCTAGCCGGGAAAAAGGAGGGAAACAAAACAAACTAGATGTAACAAAGTATAAACTTTCATTTTATTAAGAAACAGAGGATTACCTTTAGGACTTTCTTTGTTTTTCTCCAAAATGGAAGAGCTGCCATAGAATAGAATCAACTAGTGCTATTTTGAAGAAAGGAATTGTGGGAATGAAAAAGGAAATGGGAACAACCATCACTTGTAATTTACGTGGAAAAGAAATAAGATGAATGCAAAAGCTGGAGCTCCTGATGTTTCTTTAGGAATAGCTGAGGATTGAAGAAAAGACGACTATGGCTCACCCAAAGAACCACCAGCAGGCTGAAAAGGTCCTAGAGTTTCTCAGTTAAATAAAGTATTGAGGCAAACTTCTAAGCCTTCTCTATCATTATAAGTAAAATCTAGGTAGTTCACAGCATGTGTTTGATAAAAGCTCACATATATAATGAGTCTCAACAGTTTTTCTATATGATCAGCTTTTCTTTCCTTAAATGAAATTCTTTCATACAGCAACAGAGAAGAAAAAAAAAAATCAAGCTAACGTGATTGTCAATGTCAGACAATTGGCAGGGACAATTCAAGGACAGCAAAGAAGCTGCTACAGATTTTAAACTTATTTTTTGTAATAGATCCCATTTTTAAATTCACAGTGTTCCTTTATAGTCTGTCAGGTTCATCTCTAGCAGCAGTTCCTTTAGGGCAAGCACTGCAGACACTCTGCCTACCCTGAGGGAAACTAAGACACTCAGATGTGGGGTAAAGGAAAGATATTAATAATTTAAGATGGGGGTCTGCCACCCCTAGGAAAAAGCAATAGTGTAAGTATGGAAACATCTAACTCCTGAGCTTACATTTGTCCTCCCTGAACTTGTATTTTCCTCAATAGATTTACAAAGTGCTGCAGAGGATACAGCGTTACCCATGGTTTTTTGGAGGAGCTCTGAAAATGCTCATGGTTAATGATATCTCCTGCCACTGCCAGGACCTCCAAAGCAAGGAGAGAATCAACTCAGAGGCAGCATCAACAAAAAAAGCCAGCACAGCAGGGAAGAACATCATTTGTAAGCTACAAAACACAGACCTCAGAAAGAGAAAAAGCCCTGGGTAAAGTACTTTTTCCCTTATTCCTGTAAGGTAAAGGGGTTAACTTAACATTGCCAAATAGAAGATTCACAGAGTGAAAACCACTTCCAGTAACCCAAATATTAATTTTGATTACTCTTTGACATTGGTTCTCATTTTCATTTTATAGAAAGGCGTATTTGGCAACTCTCTTCAGTGTTACAGAAGGAATTATTTTGAAACTATTTCCACTTATTCAGTACTCTTTTACTGCGTTGAGCAAACATTGACCTAACAGTCATTCACTAGTACATTAAACTTGGTATTCAATATTCACATGCATTATAAATCAATTGTACTTGAAGGCAGAAAAGAACAGATGTGAACTTTAAAAATTACCTTCATTTTAGGCTACTGCATGCCCAAAGTAAAGCAAAGTTTTCTCTAGGTGTGGCATACTACATACTTTCAAGGCTAATTGGCACTTGGATCTGGGCATCATACATTCAGTTTCTTTGTCACATGCTTGAGAACCCAAGCTTAAGTACTCCTACAGTCTTTCATTTAATCAGACCAAGTTGTACTCGAAATTCTGCTGAAACCTTCAGACTCCCTATACAAAATACCAGAAGTTATCAATATCACGACAGCATATTAGTTTTCACTGTAAATAATTCCATAAGAAAATCCCAAACAGAATCACCACCTACCAAGTACACTTTGTTTACAAAGACCATCCTACATGCTGAAATAATACATTCTTCATAAGCACAGAAACCTGGATTCAACATAGATATTTAAACGAGAATCACTGCAAAAAAAACAATTATTCAAGTGCAAGAGAATTTAATTTGCAGCCTAGCTTTTGCACATTCATACTGCAGATTTCCTACTCAATCCTACTTTGCTTATGGTGGCAAAACATCCAGCAAAACTAAGTGTTGTAACATACTATTCAAGACCCTTTACATAAATTTTTCCACACAAATACTACGAATGAATGACAAGAAAAGAACTCAGCACCACTACAGCTGAAAACCCACAATCCTGACAATGGCTACCTTGATTTCTTGAGCTAGGATTTACTAATACAATAGGGTGTGTGGATAGATGGATAGACAGACAGACAGACACACAACTGGCTAATATGCTTTACCTTCCAGAATGAGATTATCACTGCCAAACTCAACAAAGTGTAATGTTTAAAAGAACTAAAAAAAAAAAAAAGTTAAGATCCCTTAAACATGAACTGTGAACCTGAAGCCCAAGTGTACAAATACTGATACAACGCTCATCTACTGACAGCTCTTCAAAAGAGCAGCAATAACTGATGGATATGAGCATTTAAGTATTATGAGTGTGAGATTTATTGTTGCTGGAGAAAACTAACAACAAACATACACTAGTGAAAGTTATTCAGGATGAGAAATTAAACACAACATTTGGAAGAGAGAACCAACAGCACATATCTGTTCATCCCATTCTACCTGATTATGGCATAAAGGAAGAGTGCGACCTACAAAAATGGATTCTCTCTTCCTCTTAACTGTACAAGACAGTATTAAGTGGTGGTTGACTGAGAACCATACTGAAGGCCACAGAAACAAGGAATAATATTGAAGTAATCAGAAGGAAATTTCAGTCCATATATGAACATGCAACGGTTTAATTTCTTTCAAGTCTTTTTACCTTCCAAAGTTAACTTTATCACAATAGCTTTTTGTGACTTCTTTCAGCCAAAATACACAATAAACTGATTTTGGTGTCTAAGAAAGGTTTACTTGATGGTGAGTATGGTAACAGAAAACCCTAGGGAGTACCAACATTTCTAAGTTATGTAACATGACGAAGGTTTTTCAAGTCTATCACAACTGACTGGGAGATATTCACAAAACCTAACTCAGCTAGGAGGGGCCAGCATTCCTCAAAGACAAACGTTTCTTGATGGGGTTTAACTCTGGTGCTTCAATCAACTGGAGCTCTCCTGAAAACACCTCTGTTTCCATCAGCTATACACAACGCTTTGGGAAATAGTCTTCCTAGACAAAGCCAGACTTCCTATAACCACCAGTACATTTTGCAAATAGTATCAAACATATCAAGCAGGTAAAATATTTCTGCATTTCTAACAGCACTGCTTACACTTTCTGCAGATGTGCTCTGAATGCCAGCTGTGGGAGCCAGTGCTTCCAGGAAGTCGAACAGATTTCTGCAGTGAACACAGGAAACGGCACTGCTGCCATATCATAGCTAACTTCACAGGCATTCTGACCACAATTATAAAAATCACATCTCTCTACTGCAAAAATATGTTTTTACAAAGTGTTATAGCAAGCTGAAAATAGAATAAAATTTAGTGAAAGCAAATGTGTTTTAACTTCTAATCTGGCAATTGCAGGAGGACTTTATGACCCCATGCCCGTTACAGATTAAGCAGCTCGGTAAAACTTAAAAGATTGTCGTAGAAGCTCAAAGTTGGCCAGACCTTCTGCTTATCACTTTGAGTGTCCAGCTGCCTGCTGTTTTCAGAGAAAGCTACCTCATTAGCCACTGTCAAGTAAATAGATGCTATCATTTTTCTGGCTCAGAAAATAAAAATTAATTAACATTTGAAACAAGTTGCTAAAAAGCTACTCGTAGTCACTCACAGCACCTTCAATTATTAAAAAAAGACAATTTTAAGGTCACCGTTCTGTTAAGACAAAATATAAATTGGCAATAACAATTCCATCAACAATAGGCTGGAACAAATGCCTAGGTCTACGCTGAAATGGGTCACCTGCATAGGAAGGCAGATGCATGCCACACCTGGAGTTACAAGATATGTTATCAAACTAAGCTATCTCAAGATGATAAAGAAACAGAACTATCAGGAAGCCACTGTTATCAGACATTTTCAACAAAAACCATATCATCTTGAAGGTGCTCTGGATCACATTTTTGGGCCTTAAAATATATAGAGATCTACACTGAGCAGGCTGCAACAGAATAAAACCTGGTCTAGCCAGCCTTTTTATTTCTGTAATAATCCAGGAAAACTGTAACCATGTCTACTTAAGCATTTATCACCAACAAACAATTCTGACAGAACTAAAATATAATCATTCCTCCCACAGGCTAATGAGAGAATGGCTGGAGCTAAATGGTAACCCATAATAATTTTACATGTATAAAGTGTTCCATTTCATTTTGTGATATTATAAAAGTGATGCATTGGCCATAACGTTTACTGTTCACAATCTGCAGCAAGCTATACCCTTCTCAAGGGAGATTAAGTAATCAAGAAAATGTTATTCACACTATGTATTTGAGAAAAATAGATCACTGTGCCAATTACAGACTCTTTCCTATACTAAGAAGGATGTATGCTAGCCTAGAAAGGAGAGGGGAAAGAGAAAAGATAGGAGATTTGTTTGCTTCTCAAGTGAAAAGGAGGTCATGCAATCATGCACTGAAAAAAGTTTTGCTTTAGTCCAGCAAAGCCTGAAAAGAAAAAAAACCAAGAAATGCTAGTTTTGAGTAGCTGCTGAAGACACTTCATTACAGCAAATCTTAAAGCTCTGAAAAACCATAGTGACTCACAGGACTACAAACAGAAAGATCCAGAAGTAGTCAGATTGCAATTTTGTTTCCAGAGTATCCATTAAAGGCAAATATTTTCATGATAGCATTTCTTTAAAGTATTATTTGTTAATATTGCTTATACACCATTTTCCACTGAAAGATCACAGTGATCGATACAGGTTGCAATGAATGAAGTGTAACATCTCCAGAAAACAGATGCTACATTATTCATTTCATAGATAAGTAAATGCAAGTATGAAAAATTAAGTGACTTGCTCTAGTCAGAGAGCCAAAAGCACAGCTGTGAATCTAATCCAGATACCCTAGCTTCCAATGATCCATTAGACATTAACTTTTCTAAAACGAAATGTAACCTTTTCCTCACATTTTGCCCTCCTTCTAACAAGTCTGGCAAAGCTAGTACAGGGGCGTTCACTTCACATGGCTGACTTTTAAGAAACCAAAACCTTAGAAATAAAACAAAAATTAATAAAATATAAACTCAACTTTACCGCACAGATGACAGAACTTCCAAATCCATCACTCTGGGGGCTCAGTCACCCGTCTCTGCCCTCCCAAGAGGAGGGTCAGCAATAGCTCTCAGATTTAAAGCTGCTGGCCAGGCACAAGCTTGGTAGGAGGTATCAGGGTCACACATCATCCCAGAAAAACACCGGCTGCAGTCCTGATTCACAGCAGGCACTTACACCCAGGAGCTGCCAGTGCTGCATCCAAACAAGAGGAAGAAATGGATGGGATCATCAGAGAAACGTATTCTGGCCCAACAGCTGTTTCTCCACATGTCCTGTCTCACGCACAGACACCTTTCAGCTGCCTTCTTCAAGGCTCTCAGCACAGGCATCGCAACAGCATAGCGAGCCAAAGCTTGGCAAAGTGTTAAAAACACTCACCAACACTACGGTTACACTGAAGGCTTTCAGTGTGGTGGCAATTATGTCCTATGCTGTCTCAGCTCAGAACCTATTTCATGCAGATAAGCACTGGTAGAGAGCCCTCTGCTTTAAGAAACCCCTAATGGTCTCAGGAAGACTCTGAAAGCTGGCAAAGCCTTTAGGCAGGAAGGGAAGGTAGACAAAAAACCACTGATGACAAAATGCCACCAGCCAAAAAAGTTTAAATAAAATTGTTTAGACCTGACAGCAAGCAATCAATTTGACTGTCACCACTTATAACCTCAAAAATAAATGAGTAGAAACTTGAGAAACAGCACATGCAACTAATCAATTTTACAGCACATATTTTTCAGTTGTTTCCACAAATACAAAAATCTCCTTAAATGTTGGAGTACTTCTCAGATATATATAGCATTTACTCACTCAGAGTCTCAAAGATTAGAGTTGCGGATCAATCACCTAAGTATTTAAGAAAAAATATCACCAAATAAAATATTTTAGATACCCATGCTTTTAAACACTTGTCTGAACACACAACAGGAAACCTTTGTTACTTTTTAAGAATGAGTTATGAGACAGATTTAAAAGTATTCTAAAAAATCCTAGTATTGAAAAATCACAACCTGTTTCCAAATTGCTAGGATAAGTCAAGGCATAGATCTCAGACCCAAAACGAAAATCCCTCACATTTACATTGAAACATACAACACTTAAATTTCAGAAATAAATTGTCAAGATTATTGAGAAAGAACAAGGTCAAATTTCACCTTATTGCAAAATCACACCATAAAACAAGGTGAGTGAGGTATAATTTGTGCATTACTACGGGTGTACTAAAACTTATGAGCAAGATAATAACTCTTTTTATAATACAAAGGTCAAGGCCATTGGAAATCCATCTGCAACAGAGCCCTTGGAAATACCAGTGAAACCAAATATGAAGATGCAAAGTAAGGGCACAGGGCTTCAGTTTTATGTGAGTAAATAATTTTTCTTTCCAGCACAACACATCAGGTTAGTAGTGTACTCTGAAACATATATGAATTTTAAAAATGAGTGTATTGAATCCTGCTGAGCCTGGGCATGACTATATTCCTAGTGGTGTTCCACAAGCCACAGGCTTACAGAATTAAGCCTGAAGCAGCCCACTTAAAATAATAAAAAAACCCAACAAATCCTTACATCACAGCTCCACCACAAAATTGCCAACCATGCCCCAAAACACTGCATTTAAATTTAATTCACAAACAAACCAGCAACTACCACACATTGAACAAGCATTCTAAAGTTCCACTTTGACACTGCAGGTCTCTGTGACACTTCTATGCCTGCAGTGCAAACTTAGAAGCCCAAATACATGGTGCTTCGCTCCTCCTATTCCCTCCATTCCCTCAACTGACGTTACAAAGACAGAAAGGCATTTTCTTCTCATCTCTCCTCTTTATCATAATATCACAATCTTCATTCATAAAAAGTTCAACAAAATCCCCTCCACCACCATTTTCTAAAGTCAGGTAACTTCCATTATAATTAACGTCATTTGTTTCTTCCAGAAAAGTCTACTCAAGCCAATGTCTACATTCCCCGTTCCTGAAAATCATGTTTCTTTAAAAAAGCCGTTTGTCTCTTGTACTCATTTTATTCACTCAAGACAACCAGATTTAGAGACAGAAAGCTTGAAAAACAAATCTTATTTTTATATCATTACAACACAACTGTGGATATGCCAAGGACCACTAGAGAGCTACAATTTCCGTTCCTTAAAAGAAAAGCAGAACATCTGCTTTAAACAAATGCTCATTTTTGTCTTAACACCTGTTAAAAAATACTGTGCATACTAAACTTGGATTCTATTAATGTTGCTATAGCTGCAGTTACAGCAAACACAGTTCTATCAAACAAAACCCACCAAAAACCCCAAAACCAAACAAAAAGCACACCCAAAACACTCAAATCCACAACCAAAAGTGCTTGGAAAATTGCACTTTTTTTTCCGCCCTTCATTCTGGTAAGCATCTGGAGTTTTATTGTATAAAAAACCCACTGCCAATCAGTTCTTGTTTTACAGTCAAAGAAAACCATGTTCAACAATCCCAATTTCTGCTTATTGGCAGGAATGCAAAACTTCCATTAGTTTGCCTTAAAAATGAAAGAGTGGATAAACAGCTTGGCAACCCTAAAATTCTCAACAATACACAAAAACTCGCAGCTCCCAGCTGGATATTCCAAAACACTTGGTAACAAAATACACGGTTCAGAGCAGTGTCATTTTGAGCTTTTAAGCTGAGTACTCTCCCTGCTTTTCCCCTTGTTTTCCTTGCAATATAGATCTTAATATAAAAAGAATACATAACTGCTAGCAAGGCAGCCGAACTTTTCAAGGGATTTTTTTTTTCCCGCACCGCCCGGGGAAGGGCCGCACGTGGCGTCACAACGAAGCAACTTCCGAAGGACAGCGGAGAGCCGCAGGGAACACCTGTTGCGGCAAGGAAACGAGGATCCCGGAGCGGAGGCGAAACCTCCCGCCGCCGGCGCAGCCTTTCCCTGGGGACACTCCACTCACGGCACGGCCGCGCAGCGATGCCGACCACGGACGAAGCCCAAAACTTCCCAGGAGACTGAGAGCTGCCGGCGGCCCCAGCCCCGCTGTGCCCCCCCAGCTCCCACCGGCGCTTACCGGGCGGTGTCGAGCAGCGGGTGCTTGGTGCCCACCAGCTTGCGGACCTGCATGGCGATGTTGCTGAGCTCGTCGCTCAGCAGGCACCGCAGGCTCATGAAGGACGTCGGATACCCCACGATCTTCTCGGCCTCCGACACCACCTGGCTCCAGGGCGGGCCGCCTGAGGACAGGCACCGGAGCCCGCCGGTGCCGCGGACCCCGCGCCGCAGCAGGGCGCCCCACATGCCGTCTCCCCGGGGACGTTCTGCTCTCCCGCTACGAGCCCCAGCGGGGCTCTACACGCCGAGCGGTCGCAGACGAATCCCGCTGCCGAGGAACGCCCCGGCTGCACCCCAGCCGGCCCTGCCCGTGCCCCGCGTCCCCCCCGGCGGCGGCGGCCGGAGCGGGCTCATTGTGCCCTGGGGGCGGCCATCTTGGGCGTCGCAAAACACGCCGGGCCGTAAAGCGAGGGCGGCGGGGCGGGGGCTGGAGACGGGCGCTCGGAGGCAGAGAGCGGCTCCCGCTACCCTTGGCCCTCGGGCCGCGCGGCGATAACGGGGTGCCGCTTCTCTTCCCCTTCTTCTCCTTCTTCTCCTTCTCCTCTCTGCTTGCCGCCTCCCAGAGCCATGGCGGAGGGTTCCGCTGGAGGGAGAGCGCTCCCCGCACCTTGCCCGGGCTGCGGGCTGGCTGGGGCTGCCCCACAGAGCGGGATGTGCTCTGCCAGCGCCCAGGGTTGCGCACAGGGACCAGCGGGGAAGAGAGGTCAGGGTCCCACCTGAAGTGTTCGGCCTGTGGTCTTTAGCTACACAGTCATCATTTCTATGAAATTTCTTCGCTGTTAGAGTGGTCAGGCATTGGAATAGATTGCCCGGGGAGGTGGTGCAGTCACCAGCCGTGGACGTGTTTAGGAGGCACCTGGATCTGGCGCTGAGTGATGTGGTTTAGGGGTGACAGTGCTGGTCTGATGCTTGGACTGACGGCTGATGTTCTGACCTTGACGGTCTTTTCCAACCTTGATGATCCTGTATTTCTATAATGGCGGTGTACGGATATTTTTTGCCTCTTCCCGGCGTTGTCTGGGGCATGGCATCAACAGCCTTTATTTACTGCATGCTCTGCCTTGCATTGTATCTTTGTTCTATGGTGCTCTGCTGTGAGCTGGCTGACTGGGTTACGAACAGCCTCCTTGTGAGCTGAGGAGGTACTTACAACCAAACAGTGAACATCAAAAGAGAGAGCTAATTTGGAGTGCCCAAGTGAAGACTTCTGGGTCCCGCAATTCTACAGTGTGGAATTCTATCATGTAGTCTTTCCTTAATTCTGAGCACAGCAATCACTGACGTCTCTTTGCAGGCGCCCAAAACTTTTGTGGATTGGAGGAAATTTCACAGGTCATCTTCAGAAACTGGATTTAAGTGACTTACTCACACCCACAGGTACTTCAGCAAGAATATGATCTGTTCTGTCTTTACGGTTGCTGACATCCATTCATTCTATAACTTCAAGGTTTTGTTGCAAGAAATCAGGCAAAGTTCTAAAGAGAAAACTGTCCTATTGACTGCATTCGTATTGGAAATGAGGGTGTTACATTTCCTTTCTTTGGACATACAGGTCACTTTATTTTGTTTGCATTATTCCACATGATTTAAAGAGAGTTATTGAAGGATACTGTAAAATAAGATGTAAATAGAAAACAATTCCATCACAGAGAAAGATGTCCAGGAAAGCACAATATGAAGCTGCTAAAAAGGAATACCCTTACATGTTTTTCAATAGCAATGACAAGATGTTAATTGTTCTGACACCTGAGACAGCTCCAAAACTGTAAAAGGTACTGTCCTAAGGAAGGGCTTTGTCTGTGGAGTCAACAACAACTGGACATGCCTGTGGCATCTTGTAAGTGGCCTCTCCCAATGGAGAGGGGAAAAACTAGAGTAGAGAAAACCTGTGAAAGCTGGAAAGGTGACTTAAGAGTTAAGTTTCTGGTGTCAAATCTTTGCTTTCTGTGCTGCCTGTCTCTGAGAGAATAAAGCTTTGCTTTGAAGGAGCTGCCACTGAGGCAGTTTAGTTAGCTGGTGTCACAGAACAAACTGTTGCTAAATAGGGAGTTTCAGCTCATAAACACAGTTTAGAAAATGACAGAATGCAGTGGCATGTTTCTGTGCAGAAAGCCTAAGTTAATGAAAATTGCCGGAGGGATGCACTTAAGAGGAGCTACCAGTACACCTCATCCTGTAATGGTGACAAGTTGATTCATTTCCCGAGCTGTATCCATTCTTGCACCTAATGTGGTTACTGTTCTGTGAAAAACTTAACATGATTATACAATTAAAGTCTGCTTAAAATAATACATATAAACTGAGGAGAATTAGGGTTCTGTGGGCAGTAAACCTACCATCTCCTAATGTGTGAGACTTTAACTTTTTTAAATTGCTGTTCTTTGTTTTGCATTCTAAAAACCTGAATGCCTCTTCACTCTTTATGTAAAATTCTTCTAAGTCCAAATGGTTTAGAACTAGGGCAAGACCCTTGATATCCACAACAATGCACACTGTCACTAGGGCTTCCTCAGGATTCACCAGCAGTAGGTTGATGTTCTTTAAAAGCAGCAATTGCTAGAGAAATAAAGCAAACATTTTTTCAGTCATTTTCCAGCTTTTTTTTTAATTACTATCTCTTGACCACAGAGACTCTTTGAGAAAAGTACATTACTTATTGTACTATAATACCTAAGAACTTTCTGTCTCTCACTCCCAGCCCAATGCCTTCATCCCTTTCCCTTCTCCTACCAACCTGAGAGTCTTACTTCAGTAGTTCATTTTTGACTCCCTGGTCCAAGTTCATAGTTTCTTTCTCCCAGTCTCCTCACTTCTTTGCTTCAGTCTCACATACCACCCCTACAGGCTACTGTCCTTTCAGTCTTGTCACAGCCTTCTCATTTCACCCCCCAATCACCCTCTTGTCTGCATAGCCTGCATCCTATTCATGGGCTCTTATCATACACGTTTATGGGTGGGACCCACCAAATCCTTGGCAAATCCTTTACCAAATTTCAGGTTAAGAGCATGGAGAGATTCTCACTCATGCAACCCAATGATATTTTTTTAACACAAGGAGAATGTATTTTTTTGCTAACCTCATTTTTCAAACAGAGCTAACTATTTTAAAAATCAGCTTCAGGCTGACACACCAATCACAGGAAAAAAATCATTACAAATTAGCTAATATTTGACAGTTACAGGCATCAAATGCCAGGGTTCTATAATAGGCAATGATAGACCAACTTACCCATAGGCATTGCTGTTTGCACTGCTTGTTTCTGAAACAGAGCCTCTCAGTTTTCCTCTCAAAAACCCCATCAGAAGCAAAAGTATGATGTACTTAACATATTATAAGTTGTGGACAAAACTGCATGCTTTTCTGGTTTTTTCTTTGCTCATTTCCCCGCAGGATTGGAGAGAAATACCCACACTATTTCAAGAGCTTCAGTGACTGTACAATAGACACGTCTATTTCTTTAGAGTCTTAAGCAGAGAAGAAAACTGAAACTTTTTTTTTTTCTGTATCAACTGACATTTTTAAGCCTCCCCAGGAGGAGAAAGAAGCCACTGGAGGGGGCCGATATCAAAGTTGAAGAACAAAGATGACAGGTCAAGAGACACTTCTGTTTACATCAGCATGCTCTGGACCGATGTACCAGAGAATACATCAAAGCCACTACTAATGCCAACTCTGGATATCTTTTCTAGCACATGAAACATGGAAGTATTTTCCTGACTGCCATCTAAAGTAAAACAATTGCAAAGCAATCTTGTTTGTTTGGGAACATTTGAGCTTTCAATTTTTCATAGTTACCCTGGCCTTATCCAAAATAAATTATGTCTATAGGAGAATGAGACTAGCAATGTTAATATATTTTAGTAACTATAACCTGTCTACATAACCAAATCTTCTAGATTTTGCTTATTTTTTTAGTATGTTGAATCCCAGGTGCACTCTAAGACTATTTACAAAAATAAAAATTAACAGAAATACGTCTGTTCCTTCCAAAGCACCCATGTAGTTGTTGTTCCCACACACCTCTATTCCCCCCTTTCCCTCCTCCCAAGAATTGATTTACTCCATGGCATCCTGGGAAAGCAGACAGTTATGATCATTTCCATTTTGGAAGTCAGGAGGTTTAACGGAGAGGTTGTGTGATTTGTCCAAGGCTTTGCAAAAGCCCTAAGGCAAACTGAGAAAAGAATCCACTTCTCTTGACCTTGTTGTCTGTGTCTTGTCTACAAGGCTGCCTGTCTTCCTAGCAGCTGACAGAACTACTGACAAGGGCGAAGGCCGTATTGATCCTATAGTTAGACACTGAAAAAACATCATCATTTAGCATCAGTTGGTTTCAGTAGGAGTCACGTCCCTTGGACAGAATTTGACACTTAGAGATATTATTTTTTAAGCCTAATTATACCTACTGAGATACCAATATCAGAACTTGATGTGTTGCTGGTTAATAAATGATAACAAACGCACAAGTTTTTTCCCAAAACAAATAAATATAGCTGTGGTACATGGGGATCCTTTGACAGAGAAGGTGTATGTTACTCTTTTCACTCTGCACACCAGACTCAGGGATACAGTAGCTCATCAGGGATACAATAGTTCATCGGTGCATGGCACAGAGGAGAAGCCAAAGCTCCCGCTGTCTCAGCAGCGCCGCACAGGCAGTGAGGCAAACCCCTCCTGTGCCACATGCCCTCAGAACGCAGCTCCCTCCTCACTGGCTCGTCAGTCAGCAACGCAAAAGAAAGCAAAATCGATTGAAATCCCTTCATTTCAGCAAGCTGAGTATGAACAGGAGCAGACGAGTGTGCAGCTGATAACGCGCCCCCTTCGTAGAGTCACTGTTCACCTCCCCACCCAATTTCCATTGTAAGAGCCTCTCAGTCCATCTTCTCTGATGGGCGGTGCTCCATTCAGGGGAATTTGGACAGGGACTTAGAACAGCAATGTTTTGGAGCCGAGTAATCTACAGAAGAAGGAGGAGGAAGATAAGCACATTGTTAGTTTCTGGTCATATGCAATCAAAGCAGACCAAACATCCATCATCCTGTACAATATTAGTCTTTAAATATTCAGCTTTATCAGTCTCCCCATTCCTAATCCATCATTAACCACCCCATGAAGTCTCAGCTGATTAGCCCCAACTCTGCAGCTTGGCAAACCATTAACTATTTATTATTTGTATTTAATTGAACATTAGTAGCGGTAGAAAACTCCAACCAGACACATTTCCAAACCAGAACAAAGGAGATGGTCCCCTGCCTAAGGAATTCATGGTTTGGACAGGAGTGAAATGCAGCAAAGAGGAAATGACAGCCATGCAGAACAAAAACTTGTCCATGTACCCTCTATTAAATTCCCCACCCCATGAATTTCTAGATTTTCTATCAATTTTTTCCCGATGAGTTCCATCTCAGTATCCCTTAAAATCAGAGAAGATGGTGTAATTTGGGAGGGTCCTGCAGGGAAAAAAAAAAAAAAAAAAAAGGATGTTTATGTTAGGTGAAAAATGGTTTGAAAAACTCTATCTAAATCATGAAACAGTTATCAGGTAGTGATAGAAACCAGGGATTAAAGTCATAGTACGGCCAGGAAACAGGCAAACATGCACAACCTGCACATTTTACGTGGATTTAAATAAATAAATGGAAACATTTCTCAGTTAAAATGCTTACTTCGTGGGGACTAAATATATGTAATTTATGAAGTGACATTTATATTTTGCTGCTTGCTATTCACATGCATAATCAGAACATAGATACAACTCTAAACGTTTTTTCTGCTGGTAATCCTGGGTTTGAACACCTTTTTCTGTCTTTCTCTTTTTATTACTTAGACTGGAAGCTAAGGCTGGCTGCACATTTCCTCTGAAGTAAACTTTGCAGAAGTCACTAGTGTCTTTGTTACCTCCACCTGGGTTTCTGTACCTTTCTATTTATGAGTCCCCTTTGAACCATGCCTGAAAGATCCAGTTCCCAAGAAAGCCGCTATCCACTTCCTGAGCAGTGCTGCACAGCACGAGCACTCTGCACCAGAGACTCAGCACTGGCTTGCTGTTTACTGATCAACTTTAAAGCCCAGAGCTCCGGAGGAAACAGTTTTCTAAGGGACTTCTCTACCTCTGTGCCCACTCACTGCCTCTTAACCAGGTGGAGAGTAAGGCCAGTCTGGGAACCAAGCCTCAACATATGAAAGTGAACATGGATGATAAAAAAAACATTTTTTCAATTTGAGTTGGAAAACTCAAGTTAAAACCTTTTGAATCCATCCTTGTAATTCTGTGTCTGAACAAAACAATGTATTTTAAGTAGCACTGACTAAATGGCTTTGGGGAAATTAAAAAGGTATCCATCTATAATATACTGTGCTATCTGTACACTTTACCCCAGTCTAGGTAAACACTTCCATTAAAAATAGGTATTTTCCAGTACTATTCCCTCTGCTTTTGAATTTATCCTGATGTCAGTCTGTTGGAGACAAAGAATGATGACTCTCAGGGTACAATGCATTTATATTTAAGGGGCGATGCATTTATATTTACCTAGCACTCAAATCACTTGCATCTGTTCTCCTTTTAATCGCTGTAATTAAAATGCCTGCCTGCCTCTTCAGTACATGCTCTAAAATGGCTCATATTTGGACATCACAGCATAGTTACTGCCGCAGAAGGACAAGAGAAAGAACAGTTGACTTAGGCCAGCACAGTTAAGTAACCTGTAGAAGGGAAAACATAAGCTACTAATGCAAAATAGAGTATGAGAGCATTGAGTCAGATGAACATTTAAAGTAGTACAGCCTGTGTCCCATAAGAGCCAGCATGAAATGATTAAGGCAATAGAATGAGAAATGACGCAAATATGGAGAAGTGTGTCCTGTGGTATGTCCACCCAGCTCCCACCTGACTGCACTTTGGAGACTTCTTGAGCCAGATGCTCTTTCAAGTCTATCATGTTTAAAAAATGAAAATGGAGCTGTTTCTCAAATCTTCCAAGTCTGGCTCTTCCAAGCTCTTCTTTGGAGCTGTTTAAACCTTTTTCCCTCCAAACAAATCCTGTGGACACTGTGTTCCCCCATTTATTATGTTATATCGAAGAACCTCACTTCATTAAACTTATTTTAAGCCTCCTATCTGCATTCAGAACCAGTGAGGCATGCCCAAGCTAGTCTAAAAGAATCTCGAACAACATCTCCATCCATTTCTGTTTCATTAGTTCCCCTCATCTTCCTTCTTTCCTCTCTAACGCCCTCTTTCTTTTATCCTAATTTCTGGAGGGTGTTACAAGTTATAAAGGCATCTAATTTACAAATGCATACCTATCACATATCAAAATTCAACTAACTAAAAGCACAGCAGTCCTTCAGAGACACACTCTTGCACAATGATGTCACTTACTTGTAACTTTAGTCTTAAACTTTGGCACCTCAGTTGCTTTCTGAGCTCTTGAGTGACAGTGACCTGGTTTTCAGAGGTGCTTAGCACCCACCAGCTCTCGAGGGGAGCTGCAGGCACTCCACAAGCACAAGAGAACACTTTTATGCAAAGCATCTGCCTGACTCTGGGCACTCAAGTATTAAATTGTTACTCTGGATTCAGCTTCACAGTGTAGTGACACAGGAAATCGTCAGCCCTGGAGTGAAATTAAGAACCTTAGGACTGGCAGTGCAATCCTTCCTTATGGTGATTTAAGGTAAGTAGTACTCTTTAATTAAATATTTCTAAATGTGAATCTTCCCGTTTTTTTTCAGGATCAGTGGCAAATGCTACAGAGGAGAATCATCCTACAGGTTTCACGTACTATAAATGTACAGATTTGCTATATCAGGAGTCCTGATAGGACATCTGATTTTCAGCTTTGTATCTGTTTCCACAGTAAAACACCAAAACTTTAGCTTACATTTTCACCTGCACAATCATCTAATAGATACACTTTCTATCTACCCTATAATTTTTTCTCTTTTTCTGTTCCTCTCTTGGAACTTGTTGAGACCTATTCTCTAGCCAAAAGTGGGTGGGTTTTTTCCCTTCAGTGTACTCCTCTTCGCATTTCTTTTTGCTTTCTCGCCACCTTTCTATGTGTCAGCCTTGTTCCACTTCTTCTCCCCAATGGCATTCAGAACTCCTGCTACTTTCATACACTCTCACCATTTTAAGCTGCTTTCCCACATGCTGCCTTTCACAGAACACCTTCCATCCACTGATTTCCAAAGCACAGATGCTTGTTCACTTTCCATGATGGCAACAACAGCTCTAAAAGAAACATATCGTTTCCCCTGCTGCAATTCATGCACAAATGCCTGGCATGTGCTGCCTGGAGAAAGTCTTTCAACTTTGAATTTCCTTGCTTTTGTGGAATCTGTGAAAAAGTCTGATAAATTACAGCTTTGGCAGTTATTTCAAATAACTTTATTTGCAACCAGCTGAGGCAAAATCTGTCAATGGTGCCATCCCCATATTCTTTCAAAGGTTGTTGGTGTTTCATGAGGGAGCTCAAAGTCAAGCCGGTTCAAAGGGAGGCTCACATTTCATTTTTTTCCAAGAAGGTTAGATTACATGTTCTAATGGTGACAAGACTGTCTTACAAGACATAAGAGCTGAGTTCCAGTTGAGGCCATGAGTCTCTTCAAGTACACGTGTTTTGTCACTTTATCTCTCTCCTGATGATTTCTCATCTGTGAAATAGCTGTAATACTAACTGGTAGTTGTAACATTAGTTAACAACAGACAAGAAGACCCCAACTAATCATATGGGTGGCAAGGTTTTGGAGTTGGCCTTGGACCTGGTTTTAGTGTTGGCAGTTCGACCAAAGCCAATAAACCTCAGTGTACAGCTCGTCTCACCAGGGCTCAAGAGACACCAGCTGTGACACACTTAGAGTGTGCAGCAGGCAACTTCTCATGTTGTCCCAAGAGCCATGAAAAAGAAGTAATACAGAGTCTTGGCTTTGCAAGCCACTCCTGCCTGAGCTTGCAGGAATGGCGGTGCACCTGGGGACCTCTAGTAATACTCAGAATAAATGCCAGCATGGCAGAGTTTGCCATGTGCATGAGCAGGATTTCAATACATGCTAATCAAAATAAGCATGGCGTTCCTGACCCTCTGCTTCCAGAAGTTGTCCAAAGCTGAAGTCTCGTGGCAAGCCTTCGCTGAGCCATCTGGATGGGATGGAAGTTGTATGTGACTGTCTCCCATCTATACCCTCTGGTGACCTGAAAGGGAGTGGTGAGAACATGTCAATTCTGCTTTAACCAGTAGCACTGTGAAAAGAAATCGATAACCACACTTGACTTCAAGAATCTTGGATGGAGAAGGATGCAAACATTGATCATGTTTTAAGGCAAAACATCCTGCCTGTGTAGAGAAGGGTTCTCAAGACTGTCTTTGAGCAAAATCTATTTATGGTAAGACACATAGATTTTTATCATTAATGTTACATGCATGACTTAATTAGGAAAAGCCACACAGTTCACGAAAACAAAATATTTCCAGCTAATAGTATTACTAATTACCTAAAAGATCATAAATCAAAATTAATTTAATAAGATGCAGGAGAATAGGCTGACAAGAATCTCATGAATTTCAGCGAAGAAATGTGAAATCCTGCATGCATATCAGAACAACATTTGTAGTAATACAGGTGAGGAAGCAGCTAAAAAACAGCTTTTGCAGAGAAGGCCCTGGGGACCCTGGCATTCAACAAGCTGAACATGAGCCAGCAGTGCAGCCTTGCAGCAAATATGGCTGGGGTGCATTAGGAAGAGCACTGCTGGCAGGTTGATGGATGTGATCCTTCCTCTCTACTCAGCTCTGGTGAGACACACCTGGACTGCTGGGTCAAGGTCTGAGCTCTACAGTAGAAGAGAGACACGGACACACTGGAACAAAGACAGTGAAAGGCCATGGAGATGATGAAGGACTGAAGCATCTGGTGTTTGAGAGGCTGAGAGATTTGGGATTGTTTAGTGAGGAGAAGAGAAGGCCCAGGGGAGACATGATAAAAGTATATAAATACCTGAGTGGGGGGAGGCAAGTAGAAAAGACAGAACCAGGCTTTTTTCAGTGACAGGACAGGAGGCACATGGGCAAAAATTGAAGTGCACCAAATTCCATGTAAACATAAGAAAAAGCTTTTTTTTACTGTGAATGTGGTCAAACACTGGAAGAGGCAGCCCAGAGATGCTATGGAGTCTCCATACTTATTCAAGACATGACTGGACACAGAACCAACCTGCTCGGCTTTGAGCAGGGAGGTTGGACTGTATGATTTCCAGAGGTCCCTTCCAATCCCAGCTATTCTTTGATTTGCTAAATACGTGCCCAATCCTAGTCCTGAATATATCTCTATTATGCATTCCCAAGATATGTTTGGATTTTTTGACAGACTTTTCACCGCATCAATGTGAAGGCATTGCCATTATACATTAGGATGTGTAAAATTAATGTAAATATAACTGAGAAGATCAAGAGATTGAATCACGTCACATAGGATTCTGGGGAGATGCTAGCAGGAAAACAAGCATTGCAGTAGAAGAGTAATTGTCAAATAATGACATGTCAAAGCCCAACTTTTACCTACTCTAAATGGTTTAGTATATATCAGTGTAGATACCTTGACATGTTTCTTTGGGTCCAGGAAAGAAATGAATAACCCACTGTATCTTGTATATGCAATGCAGGGGGTAATTTGGACAAAATGATGTAATGTTTTTGAAAGCATGACAAGAAAATTAAGGATGAAGAAATTCCAGAATGACTTTATGAATGAAAAGAACCTGCAATTGCTTTCCATCCCTTGACAGATGTTACTTAAACTGACATACTATATCATGCAACAAAGCTTACAGGGGAAATACAGGATTATGAGAAAATGTATAAACCACTATCATTATTGTAAAAAATTCTTTTGTTCTTCGCAGAAAGACAAAAAGAGGAGGGATACTTTTTAGGAAGAACTTAATGTAGAGTACTGTACCAGTATTTTCAGGGATCAGCAAAATTAATCTATTAAAAAAAAGAATGGAGTTAAAAAGAAGGGAGAACTTTCTGCTGTATCCCAATCCCGCACAATCTCTCCCCCCCTTCTCCTGCCGTTGCAGCATCTGGGAGACTTACCTATTTATTAAAGTAAAAACAAGAAGACTCTCTCCTGCCTTCATCTATATGGAGAAGTAAAATAATCAGAAGGGGAGGAAACAATCATTTTCAAGAAATGATAGGTGAAGAAATGAATATGCCTTGGCTGTAAACATTCTCAGTTCATGTAAGAGGAAGGTTTACAGCTTAGGACTATTGCAGAGAGCACAAGTCTCCAGTTTTGCTTCTGACTTCGACAGTTCCCTGCTCTTGACGTGTGTAAGAAACAGGGGCGCAACATACTCAGAGTAGGAGGGTGCCTCAGTATCTCAGACCTTCTCCAAAGCAGTCTCTGGAGATCAGCATTTTGGATGTTAGCCCCAATGAAAAAAGAAACCCTCAGACAAGTAGGGCTTAGTATATGCTCTTACCACCCTGTATAACAGAGCAACTAGAGCACTGTTTTGGACCAAATGAAACTTTAAAAGATTCACAAAATCTCTATTGAAAAGATTCATTTCATTCTGAGGTACAGACCTTAACCATAATGAAGCTGCAAACTCAAAGTTTGTCACAGCCAAGTTCAAGTCTGGTGTAATGTGTCTGAGTTTTTTGCTCATCCATGGGTCCTTTATTTTTCTCTACCTGATTTTTGGCATTGTATTCAATATGAAAGCACCACAGAAGAGTCACTGAATAACCATAGTGGATAGATACATTGTAGCAGTAGACAGATGATAAAGATTTTTCCCCAAAGACAGTAGTGGTGTCCGGTGCATATTTCTACTGCTTCATATTTTAATGCATTGCTAACTTTTAAAAAGGTTTAATATTGATGGATTTTTAATAGCCTGAGCATTCTCTTGTGCTAAAGACTTCTTGCTTACTTTCATTGTAAGGAACATGAGAAAAGCAAGAAACAAAAAGGCATTTTAACAGGAGACTTGGAAGTATTTAACAAAGAATCATAGAAACAAGTTAACTTTTCTTTCTATTTATCAAATTATGTGAGGATTCTGGCCAAAAGAGCAATCGTTATTAATAATTTAATAAGCTAAATAAAGTTTCTCTCTTTTTGCCAGAAGTTTCAAAAGCCTTAACAGTGTTAAGGCACTGTCTTGCCATTTATCCATACAGACTTGACACTGATACCCTAAAGCAGCACAAAAAATGAAATATTCATCAATATTATAATATCTCCAAACATTTCCAGACCTTTGTATTTGGAAAGCCGCCACTACTCCCATTTCAACTGCCATACTGCGTCTGCTTTGGAAAGGCTACCTTTTGACATTTTGCAGAACAGCCTCTAATCGTCTAAGGAAACTCTGGATTGAGATTAGTATCCACAGCAGAAAGGCATCTACAGACACTACTGTGTGTGAGTAATGCTGTGGGCGTTCATCCAAGCTCAGGAACGAGTGGAATGTACCCCTTCTCTAAGGTATGGGTGAAAAAACATCACTGAAGTGGAAGTGGGGTTTGGGTGGAACTGAAGCAAGAGAGAAGCTCATATATATGTTTTCCATGTGTATGAAAATGGCTGTCTACTTATTAAAAAAAATATCAGGAGCCAATATTTTTATTATTCACTGCATATATTTGCTTCTGATGGCATAAATAATCTATCATCTTAGCGTGCCACACAAAAAGTCAGAGGAACATTTCCACTTCAAGTCAAAGGAAAAAAAAATAAATCAACGTAACGGAACTTTTCTGTGAACTCACATAATGAATTTCTTTGTTTAATTAAACACTTCAGCAAACCAAATACTTGAATTTAAATTGCTGTTTATTATGGCTTCCCCTCGGATACAGGTGAAAGACTGCATAGACATATGTTTTCTACGGTGACTGGCATTACCAAGCAACCTGATGGAGAGCTGACAACACCTTGGCAAGCAAGGAATAATACGGTAAATTATCAGCAATATTAAGAGAACCCAGTTACGAGCCGCACCTTTACTTTGGCCTGCAACGTCTGGGGCTGTTACTCGGGAAAAAAAAAGAGACAACAGCCTCCCTTTTTACCTTCAGCTTTTCCCCGTGTGTGTGGGTGGACGTGTGGGTTTATACGTGCATAATCGCACGCAGACTGGTGCTTAAACACGTTTCGGTGTCCGAGGCTCCATGATGCGTTTCCCGCCGTGCTGGGAAGGAGCGGGACAGGAGGGGGAGCTCTCGCCGCGGCCGCCGGGCGGGGATGCTGCTCCTCGGGCCGGGGGCGGCGGGGCCGCGGCCCCTTCGCCCGCCCCTCGCCGGGCAGCACCGCGGCTCCGGGGATGACCCCGCTTGTCCCGATCTTGCCTCTGAAATCGTCACGTTGTTTCCAGAGTGCCCCCAGAGCACCGTTCGCTTGTTGCTGTTGCCTTCTAAAACCTTTCGCTTTGAAGCCGTCGTGCTGCTTACATATTTAGCAGCTGGAAAAATCAGGACTGCTTGTTTATCTCGTCCTCCCCAGCAGGCAAAAACCGAGAAGAAATAGCTCATTAATAATGTTAAAGCGACTTACGCATTAATAAAGGCCAAAATGAAGAACTTGGAGCAAAGTGTTTCTTTTGTGTTACCTAAAAAGCAGCTCCGGTATGTGGTTAGGTCCCCTTTTAAAACATGTAAACACTAACAAATAGGACTATGAATAATAGAATATAAATTAAACCTGGGGTGATTTATTTTAGGCAACTCATTTGCATGTGTCACTTTATGAACAATACTTGTTTTTCAGAAGCCCAAATTACCGTGCTTGCAAAAACCCAAGTGCAAATTCAGAGCTGGAAACAAATCCATGATAGAACAAAAATATGGAGCTTGGTAAAATATGGGTATTATTGGCTGTAAAGCATGTACCTGGGCAATGGAAGGAAAAGCTCAGGTTCTTGCCATGACTTAGAGACCGCTGAAAGGTGGAATCCCATAGTTTCTTCCCAATTTTGAAAGTGACCAAAAAAACAACCAGCTTCAAACCTTTGAACCATTATGACAGTGAGGGACTTGCTCTATTCCACTGTAGTTAGAGAGAGCACACAGTCTTATAGATTGATTTTAAATCACCTTGGAAATTTCACCAAGGAATTTGGTTTCATTAAACTCAGGAGTAAAATCTTCACTGATTCCCACAGGATCACGGTTTCATCTTTGGCTGCAAGCTGCTTACTGATACCACATACCTTGGTATCTCTGTCTGATGGAATAAATCTGAGCAGTTCTATTGATCCAATCAGTCACCTTTATTCACCTGTTTAAGATGTTTGCAGAATCCATATTGAGAACTAATGAACTAGGATTCTTTACCAAAAATACAGGTTTTCATACAAAAAATATGTGGTCCTGCCACAGTTCAGTAAATGTGTTTAATGTTAGGATGCCTGTAATGTAAATAGCAGATTTATTTTCTCATAGGTTTTTAGAGATGTTCAGATCAATGCCATTGTATGGCTGACAAATGCGTGGGCTTCCATAGATTCTGATAATCTGCCTCCCCTTACGAATTCACGAGCTACCACTAAAACCTGAAAGCGTTCCTTTTTGTTAGTCATTTCCTCCCCCTTAGTAACAAGTGGAATAATTAGATGGTTTCCAAAACTTATTTCGGTACCTCCGATGTGTGTCAGATAATGTCTGAGCACTCTAAATGCACGAACTTCTGTGTTCACAGTTGATGGTCCTCCATATGCTATCACTAGAAGATCAACTTCCCAAGAATATGCAGTGTAATAATAAGCAATATATAAAGGTAATAACAGCTCTAGAAAAGTAGGAATCGTGACAGTCGCAGAAATAACCTGCTGTCAGATGGAGATATTTTTATTAGGACACAGAGAGGTAGAACTTTCGTATCTGTCCCAGTCCTACATTAAATACTGAGAAAAACAGGGTATGTTTTAAGACTGTGGCTTTCGTCTGGTGGTTGACAAGGTACTGGGGGACTGGAGGTTCTTTTTAAAGAGCTTACCAGAAGTAGCTGAGAACAGGAGCCTACTGTCAGGAGAAATAAGTTCACATCTCCATTCAAAAGCATTTAGAAAAATACTGTGAAAACCCCCAACTTAAAAGCCGCTATTTTTGGTGATCAAGAAGTGAGAATCAGCATTCAGAACTGGTAGTAAGAGGGGTGGGAAGTGCTTCAATTTGCAGCCAAACCTTCAGATGTTAGTCAGGAAAACTAGAATGACAGACTTGATCCTGAAGACAAGTCATTCTGGTCTACTCACTGTAACCTGTTGTAGTCAAGACACATCACCTGGGCTTGCAAATACCTTCTCCAAAGTATCTCCAACCTTAAAGGAAGTTCTGTTTAAGCAGAGAGTCTGAGATTAATCTTTTTGTCATACTGCAACTCATACCTGTTAAATTTATGCAGTGAAGCAGTGCCAGTGCTTTATTACAATACACATAGTAAGTGTTGAGACTTAGTCCTCTGATGTTTCTCTGAACAAGAACCATTTGAGGCAATACTCTGTTTAGCAGAAGTTCTAAGGTTTTCCTTAAAATTCTTCCATCCACTCTGCAGAGAAACTAGCAATATGTCTAATATAAGAACTAGTTTCGCCTTTTTCATTAGAATGACTTAATGTATCAGCAAGGTGGTGGCCGTTCAGAGTAGAATAGTTGTCTGAGGTTGGCTGGCTTTTTCCAGCCAAAGATTTCAAAGAGTCATGTGATGTTGTGTTTAAAAGCAACTTCCCCTTGTGCTGCTTGTCTTATTGTGTGAAAGAATACACTGAGATCCTGGGAATATCTCCTGTACTTAATGAGAGCTCAACTGTACTGATTTGTTTGTAATAGAATATGGTAAGCAAAATATAGAGGTGAGGTTGCCGGTGGCAGTGGGGCACAGGAGGAGGGAAACCTCCCTATTAAGCACCGTCCTTCGGAGGTTACCTGTAGCCACAAGTTAGATTCCCCAACTTTGAGAAATCACTATATTTTAAAATACTGCAGGCAAGAACAAAATAAACCTTGGTTTCTTCTCATGCTTGCTCTTTGGTGGGTTTGAGCCCAGACCTTGTGTTCCTGGGGCATGTGGAACGGACTGAGCCCCCAGCACAAGCCCTGCTGCAGCTGAACTCCTGCAACTCTGCTGTCAGCAGAGTCTTCTCGAGGGTCTCTGTGAGGTCCTGCTGCTCTGTGAAAAACAAACGATCAGGGCTGTGTTTTTTCCAACATCTGCCTGATTCTTTCAGGCAGCGAGGGGAGTGGCAGTACCTTCGCCTCGCAGCGGCCGCGACCTTACCACTGCGGATGTGCTCTAGGATTTTACAGGCTCAATCTGGTTGCTATCTTATCTTTAGATGCTCGATGCTCTAACAGCTGAGACTGTGCAAAATCCTCGTCTCTTCTTATTCTCAAAGTCACGGGGGAAAATGTGCCCCGTGTCTCTAATCGCTCTGACAGGCAGGCAGGCAAGGTTCATTTTAGTAACGAAACGAACAAAGTTGTGCTCAACTTTTCATGCTAAGAAGTGCCAGTGATTTAAAGCTTCGGAAACAGAGAATGTAAATTAGACATTGTTGCACGCAAACCGAACTTGTCTTTGACAGGCTAAACAGAGATTTTTATGGGGAGCCTACTCATGCCCACACGGAACGCAGTTTATCTTTCGACTGTGAGTTTGGGTGTTTTTATAAAAATATGTATCGTTTTAAGGTGTACCGCAGTCATAATGAGAAACCTCGTACGATTACAGTTTTGACTATCGGAACAATGGACACCCCCGTGCCGTAATGTGTTGTACCGGGTAATCAGGGACTGCCAGGGAAAGCGGGAAAGCAGAGCCTAGGAATAATCAATGTATCGCCCACAGTGTGTGCTGTAATCCGGCACCTCCTCGCTGAAGCGCGTCCCACCAAACCATTCATCCGCACCTCCTCGCCGCAGATAAAGGGAAAAACAGGAGCGATCAGGCGAAGAGCCTCGGCTGAAGGCGGCGGGCACGGGACGGGACCGGACGGGACGGGACCGGTCGGGACGGGACGGGTCGGCTGCGCAGAGGGGCACAGGCCGGGCGGACCCCTCGGGTGTTCGTGGGGGGCACCGGGCCCCCCTCCCCATCCCGGGCTGGGGGCGGGGGCGGGTGCGTACCGCCCCCTCCGCTCCGCTGCGCTCCGCTCCGCTCCGCCCGGTGCTCGGCGCGGCGCCTCCCCCCTCCCCGGCTCCCATGGCGGGCAGCGGCGGCCGATTC
>VZTE01006250.1:1653241-1734040 GCA_013397775.1 Eulacestoma nigropectus | reverse complement strand
TTTTTTTTTTTTGCTTTCTTTCTATAGCCAGCCCCTCAGGTAGCTGGAAAGCCCTTAAAGTTAGGAAAGAAAGGGATCGCTTTTAAACGCTGTATTTCTGTCCTTTTTTCAATAGCCAGCTGCACCTGTGTAATTAAATTGTCAAAGTGAAACGTTGCGGTCTGAGCCGTGCATCAGTCTCGCACTTCAGCGCCGAGACCCCTTTTCTCTCCTTCTCCCTCTCGCCTCCTCCTCTGCTGTACCGCTTCGCTCCGCGGTTCATTGCAGCGCAGCGGTGTCGCTGGAAGGTGGCTTGTCCGAGGGCTGCTTTTGATGGAAGTGTATTTACCGCGCGGAGGGCTGTCCTGCCCGATAGCAACCGCTGCCAGTCCAGCTGTGCTCTGGTGGCCGCTCCAGATGTTGGGATGGCTGCGATGGCACAAACCCGCTATTTTGGAACTTCTTTTATCATTAGGTCGCTGTTCCAGGCTTGACCGGTCCTATTTTTTGCGCCTGTTTTCCACGTCTGTTCCATGTCTGTTTGTTTGATGTCTCTAATTCCGCAAAGTTGGTAACAATGTATTGCTAGACTTCAGCTGAACTTGTTGTTGTTAAATGCGCAGATAAAGTGTCTAAAACAGCATAGTCTGGCTACGAGAGAAAGCTGCCGAGATTTAATTTGAATATGTCATTTATTAAAAGGCTGATTGTAAGTGGAAGACTGCCTGGAAAATGTCACTCGTTCACATAGTATGTATACTATATAGGCGAGTGTATAAATATGCATGATGCCTAGTGAAAATATCTTTGCTTTCCGGAACATTGATCTCCCAATATAAAATTAAACGGGAATGCACAGTCTCCTCCCCTCTCCCCTCTTTTGCACACCACTAATTTCGGTTAGGTGCCCTTTCCTGCCTAAGGCAGGCATTCTTGCTTCTGCTGCCTGTGTGTAATGAGCGTGTACATGGTTCTGTGTGCACTTCAAGTGTAAATGTGGACAAGAGTAGTATTAAGGGCACGAACAAAATAATATGTTGGTCCATCTCTTTGGAAACAAACTGTAGTAGCTTCAAGTCCAGAGAAGCGGAATCTTTCTTTGTGAGATCTGTGACACATCCTATTTTCGGAGAGGGCTCCATGCAGCCACTGGAGAGTCATTGCTCATTGTAATCCCACATAGTTTTGAAGACTGCAGAGGTCTGTAGTACAGGGCATCGGCCCCTCAGAGCATCGCCTAATGCGATCTATATGGATTGCAGCTTTTAAGTTTCATAGGTTCTAGAATTACAAATTAGCTAATTTTAATCAAAACATGTGAAATGTTATCCTGGCTGGATATAAAGGCTGACTGTGCTGGATCCTCTGGGTTTGTTTTGTTTACTTTGGCTGCAGGCACACTCAGCGGTTTGGGAGATAGTTGTTCTTCTACAGTATAACAGATGTTTGTCTGAAAGGGTGAGGAAGAAACAAAAACAACATTGTGTGAAGGAGAAAAATTACACAATTTTAAACTAATGCTGTGGTATTAAGCGTTAGCATTAACCTTCGTGTAGAGAGTTTCTCTTTTTTAATCATGGGTAACTGCTTAAGGTTAGGAACCTCAAGATTTCAGCTGACTTAAAAACTGAAGGTGGGTAGAAAGGGCATGTTGAACCCATGTAATTTCTGGTTGAGAGTGAGACAGCTGATGGCAGAACCTTCTGTATCCCACCTTTCAATATAAACTATGCTATATATGCTATGCATTTTTACTAGGACAGTTGGCTGCTATCATCTAAGAAGGGGAAAAAGAGGGGTGAGGAAAAAAGTAGTTTGAATTTTTGACTGGTTGAGAAAGTTAAAATCCTGTGGCGATCATTTACCCTTTTTCTTCACTGATGAATTAAGATGTCTAGTTGTTCTTAATAAACCCAGAGAATACAATAATGTAACAAATTGGTTACAGTGTGCAAAATGTTTGCAGTGAAATGACAGAGGGAGCACAATGTGCCCTTGTGTAGGTTTGTATCTGTAACGTTCAAACAGGCTGACTGTTTCCCTTCATCTGAACTGCTTTCATCTGGACCAGTGTAAAATAAGCTCTGGTAAGTAATCACGGCAGAGCAGAAAGAAAGGAATGTATACAGCAATAGACAGCCTAAGCTGTAAAAACTGTAACTTGAGTATCAGCAGCAGATCAGATATCAAGGCTTTAAGGTAGGGGAAATGAAAGAGATGAAGGGGAGGAAAAGACGAGAGAGGGAATGGAAAAGTCAGCTTGGAAAGTAAAGGAGAAGTAGGAGGGCCCCCTCAGGGAAATTTGGCTCAGGGGTTAGGGAATTTTATCGTGGTGTATGGTGACCTACTCAGGTTTCAGCCCGTGTTGGATCGAATTGCCTCCCTTTGCTAGCAGAAAGAAAAAGGACTGGTGTATATGTGATTTCTTTTTCCCCCCCTTCAGATAATAAAAAGGCCATTGGTACAACTATCTATTTTAAATACAGCAAATTCAAGGCACTATGAATGAGCAATAATATTACCTCATCACAGAGACTTCCTTCGAGATTTGCTGTTTGATACAGTCAGATGTTTACTCGAGAAGGATCACAACACCTAACTGCTTCCTTGGTGTTTTCCAACAGTAGTGTCACAGCTTGGTTTTAACATCACTGGATGGATATTCAGGTTGCTCGCTCTTTCCTTATGCCAGATATTGAGTTACGCTTTTGTTATCGCTAACCTAATGTACACGATGGTTATAACAAATTTTAATTTGATACAATGTTGTGTGCAAAAAGTACATGACTCTGCACAGTTTTCTGATATTATGTTTCAATGAAAAGTGTATTCACGAGGAACTGTTTTGTTACACTGTGACCTTTACAGCCACTCTTCCTTATTTTCTAGTTATTTTTTCTTTTGTCCTCCTTCCTCCTTCAGACCATACTTTCCAGTTTTTCTCCCAGAGGTAGCATTCACCTCACGCTTTGGAAGAAAAGCAGATAGTTGTTCTGAAATTCAGTTTGGTGCCATTTTTCACTTGCTGGTGAGTAACAGAACACCTTGTAGATCCAAACCTGTCGTCATCAGGGAACCTACTACTAGTTCTAGACCAAAATATTTTTAAAAGTTTAATTGATGAAAGCACTTGTCAAGGCACAGCGGTGGATCCCCCATCCATCTCTCCTCAGCTTATTTCCATTTGCCATCCTGCTGCCAGGAAGCAGTGTTGCTCAGGAGGGATAGCTAGGTGCTCAGCAATGCTGTGAAGTGGGGTTACATCCAGTACTGAATTGCACTGGAAGTTCTCCTGCACAGATGAGACAATGTATCCATGTGTCTCTAGTAGTTGAAAGGTAAGAAATTAATTTGCATTGTAATTTCACAGGGCTGCTCCATGTGCCCAAGGAGTTTGCTGTCTATAAATATTCTCAATAACTAATCTGTATCTAAAATTGGGCTTTGTTCCTGGTGCCTAAAGCTTAGGGCAGCCCCATCTGTTATCATTTAATAGTAAACTCCTCAGAATATCTTTCAGTTTAGTGCTTAAATAGTCCCCATTTGGCATTTGGAAGTACTACTGTCAGAAGGAGGAAAGCGGTGAAGCAGGCGTAGCAGCCCTGCGCCTGGAGCGAGCCAGTTTGCTCAGAGCGCTCGGAAGATTCCAAGGAAACTCCTCCCTTCTCTCCTGAAAAGCAAAAATGTCTTTGGGAAAGTGGAAAAGCAGGCAGACTTTATCAATTGTATTATTTCAGGAGACCAAGGTTTTTCTGTGGAGTCTGCGTGGAAGGAGTTTTGTGGGATGGCTGCAAAGGGGTTGCCGGTCTGCACAGGAGCCCCACCTGGCAGGGCACTGCAGAAATAGTGTTCCCCCAAACTAAGTGGGCAATACAGAATCAAATGTACATGAGAGGATAGAGGAAAGTAAAGCATCATGGAATTTTGCTTTCTGTTAGCGTAAAGGTCTAACCATAGAATTCAGTATGGCAACAACAAAAACAAGCAAAGAATGTGAGGGCTGGAAAAAAAATCCAAGTTTGTATTATGCCTATAGAAACATTTTTATTTCCTTGATGCAGTGAAAGTGAAAAGTGAATTTGTGGGGCTCTGCACCGAGCGGGTTATGCAGGCAAGGAAATGGAATGGAGCCACTATGCTTCCTCCCAGATCTGAAATAAACATTCAGCAGTAAGACCTAGAAGAAAATGAGTCTGACAGACTTGTTCTCCCCTGTGTTTCCTGCCTCCGTGTTTGCCAGGCTTCATTCGGTGAAGCCAGGCCTTGCCCCCTGTGAATAAGGTTCATAGAGAAGGAAAGACAAGAGATCTAAGATGGAAAGACACGCATGGCATAGCTTGAGAATGTATTAATTAGCAAAGATTTGGGGAAATGATGCATTGTAATGTGAAAAATCAAACTGTAGGTGTACTGTTACGATGAAATGAATCCTAAAGTGGGAATAAATGTGATTATATTTTTACTGCCTAGCCTATAAGTCAGACTCAGAAAGGAGGGAAACCGCAGTCTAGCGAGCCAATACACTCTTCTTCATCTTTCAGAGGAATAGGAAGCAAATTCAAGTAGGAATATCAATGAGCATAACAGTTACTTATCCTGGCTCTTCCAGTAGGGAAGATATTTGTGTAGTACAAGAACAGAGAAATCATACAGTTAAAACATGCAAATTACAAATTGCCCCACAGTGGTGATAAGTGGTTTGGGACTTAGCAGTGGGCAAAAGCTGAATTGCCATCTATTGGGAAGGAATGGCTTTGGCTGTGGTGTGTGACTGGGGCCACTGAAGTGTTTTCGGGCCAGTTTCTTTGGCAGGGATGAGCTCGTTGTGCTGCAGCCATAGTGAATGCTCTGGCCGTTCAGCAGCTGTAACGGTGCTCTGTCAGCAAGAGAAGAGCAGGAGGTCTGGCTCCTGTGGGATGTTGACCAAGTGCCTGGGTGCGCTGGCAGCTGCAGAGGGGATTGGTGTTTCCACTGTGGTCTCGAAAGCTTGTCTCCTTGGTGCATGGTGTGGCAGAATGAGCACGGAAGGACGTGGGACAGGATTTCTGTGGTTGTCTTTTCAGCTTGGATGCTGACCCACACTGTGGGTGGCCACAGGGGACTGAGCATTGCCTCCCCACCTGGGTGAAGTTAGGCTCCATGCTGTACATTTGCAATGAAATCTGTGGGTCCTTGCAGGGGGGGCTCCCTTTGGGCTGAGTGGATGTAAGGATCTCGGCTTAGCAGTGCAATTGCTGACCTGGGATTTTATTGATTATGAGCAAGGTTTTCTCTCTGTGCTAGTCTTTCTCATCATCCCAGCCCTTTGGCACAGCTATGGGGTTGGGGTGGCAGCCTCATTCTGCAGACACTCCACATCCTTTTGGGGAATGAGTCTGAAAGTAGACATGGACTAGCTCAATGCCTCTGCTGTCCTGTTCCTGCAGAAGCTTTGAATTGCAGCTCCTTGCGCATCCTCCATCTGGTCGTCCACACCTGCCTTCACATCTCCTCCCTGGTCTTTGTCAGGTCTATTATCTCGCAGTTCTGCTGGCTCCTGTCTAGCCTGCTTGATCACTGCTGTTTCTGCTTTCCTGCTCCAGTGTTGAGTCCACATTGCTGCTTTTCTCAAGCCTCACTGTTACAATCATCACCCTTCCTTTCACTAAGCCTTTCAAACTTGTATATCTTTCAGTGAGGTTCTGCTCTGCATGTACAGGCTGTGTATTAATTTGCTTTCTTTCTTTCCTTAGCTTCACCAGGAACTGGTCTTTGTCTATCTTTTTTTTTTCTTTTTCTTCTTTCCCCCCTCGCCTGCATTCACACATAGAAAAATTATCTCATCTCATCATTTGTGTTTTGACTATTGCCACCACACTAGTCTTTACAAATCCCATCTTGTTACCGTGTCTTGATCCATGTGTATTGTGTCTATCATTGAAATGGAAGAAGGGAAAATACATTAAAACAATGAATTAATAGTGGTCAGCTTCAGGGCAGCGGCTTCAGCATGATCTCAACTGTCAGGGCATTAGACATCGCTGCAAATGGGTGTTGTAGTCAGGAGTCTGAGGGAAGGTGATGTCGTTGTTCTTTGGATACCCATCTATGCAAGAGAGTCAGTATGGAAAAAAACATTTCTCAGGTTTGACACTCAGCTTGCTGAGGATGGGATCATGCTTTCCATTTGCTGTGTATAAAGTGTGGTGTAATGAAGCTCTGTCTGTTAGCCACTGCGAGAATGGTATTAAGGGTGACCTGCAGCATTGTAGTAGGTAAGATAAATTATGAAGGAGAATGGCTTCTTTTTTTTTTTTTTTTTTTAACCCGAGATACTCTTTTTGGGAAATCAGTGTTAAAAAGGTGCTTACTTTTGTTACTGCTGACATGCAACCTCATTGTACTCTCACTGAAGTTAGTAGAAAAGACTGCATTGATTTACTATTTTATAAAAGAGTCAAATCGCTGCAATGTGTGATTTTGAAATCCAACGTATTTTTGTCAGTATGAGTGTTCATTTTTGGTGCATCACTTATCCTGGATAGTTTAAATGAGATGTGAAAGGTACTTAAATTTGGTGCCATTACAAACCCAACCATCATTTTGACTACATTCTGGAGGGACAGATACATCTATGAATTTTCAGGAAAAAACAAATATATATACAGCCTTGCTTACGTATTCCTTGACAAGTAATTAGAAATTATTCATTGTCTGAGTTGATCAGCAGTGCAAATAAAACACAAAGCATCCACAGGGGGCAAATTTAGAGCTACTCAATTAATTTGGTTGCATGGGGTTTAAGTCAGTAAGACTTTGTCAATTGGTCTCTACCTTGCTAGATTAGTCTCTAGGGTTCTCTCTCCATACTTGAAATTTAGCAAAGCAAGGGAAGGTGGCAGACCTTGCCTTTGGGCCTCCCCAGGTCCTTTCATGTCATTTTGGGAGAGCTGCAATGGTGAGATTTGACTCTCCAGGTCATTTTGTTATTGGGTTCCTACGGGTTACAAACAGGGTTAGTGCATTGGGACTCTTCAGTGCTAAGAGAGAAGCTTTCTAAAAAGCTAAAAAAAAAACCAAACCCAGTGAAAAACAACTTTTAGAAAATTTCCCCCCCATTTTTGCTAGTATTTAAAACACAACACTGCATCATTCAAATGAGTTGGGTAGTTGTTAGCCACATTTACACCGCATTGTACTCGTTGAAAACTGTAGGAGTGACATAGTTCAGACATCATACTTATAATGCTGAGTCTAGAAGCAGAGGTGGGATGATGGAATATTTTCCAGCAATTTGCGGCTGCACAGGACAGCCACAGAACTGTGACTTCCATCAGATGGTAAGGTGAAAATGCAAAGGGGAAAAGCCAAAAGGAAATAGATGTTTCAGGGGTCTGCTCTGGGGTTTTGTTTTGGGTTTTCTTTTCCTGAAATGTGTTTGTAGCATAATTGCACAGATGATACTCTTGGAAGAGTACAAATTGCTTGTGTTTATTGCTTATAGCTGCTTTACAGCGCTCCTTGAGTGACAGGAACACCTATGTAATCTGGTGTGATGAATGAGCCAGGAGCAGCGCAGCGCTCCGAGGTTGTGGGGCAGAGCGCCTGCTGTAGCTTTGAATTCGAAAGCAATTATCATCTGATTAATTTTATTTATTTGTTTAAATGACTGGAGAATTGCTGTGTTCTATCATTAGACTTTCTCCCACTCAAAAATTAAGCTACAGCAGTTACTAGACAAAATCTGGCAACCTGCAAATTTGACATGTACCATTTGTTTTGAATGGTGTTGTATTCTCCTTATTGCTTTGCCAGAGTCCCGGGAGATGGTGCTTATCCAAAGCATTATTTTGGAAGTCAAAATCTTGGAGGAATATGAAGTTTGGAATTTGTTTTAAAAGAGTGTTAATAAAAAAAATTGCATAAACCAAAGAGAAAGGCTCTGTGTGTGGCTTGTTTGCTTCAACTTATAATTGTCATGCTACTTGAAACTGATCTTTGCCATCACAATAATTCATTAGCTGGTTTCCTTTGGTAGTTTCCTAAATCCATAAGCTGTAGAGCTCTGTGGCACTGTTTGGTTTCGGAAAGCTTTGTTGCCTGGCTGCAGATTTCTTAACTTACTCCACTAAATCTCCTGGCCCAGTAATGAGCATTTTCTACAGAAATACTTTTGCTTCATGACCTAGAGGACATATTTTTAATAGAAATTGAGGGTTATGACAGTCATGTTCCATACTTTGCATTTCCATACAAACATAAAAGGTAACCACACAGCTGCTTGGAAATTGGTTTGAAAATAAATACGGCAAAAATGAGAAAGGTTTTCTTAAACAAATATAAGAGATGTTTGTATGAAAAATGATGGTAAAATGCTTTCACAGTGAAGAATCTTTAAGTACTTTGACTATGCAAGGGCTTATAACTGAGGAAAAACGTCTGCTGTGATTTTATTTGATTGGGTTCATGGGCACCTCAAGGAACTGTAATTGTGTCAGTGACCTGCTCCAGCTGAAAAGACTGTAGCGCAGTAAGATTGATTAACTGCTGGTTGAAAAAAAAAATCCTGGTTTTCTGTTATTCTCTTGCTGCAGTCTTAAATATTTTATGGCAAAACAGACAAGTTTGTGTGAGGAATGTGTGTTAAAATATTTCTGACATTGAATGTCAGAGCAAAAGTCATAAATAACTCTCCTTTTCATTTTCTTTAAATTACAGACATATGAGTCTCTGTCATAATTATATGTGCCAGTCGGAGATTTAAATGCATTTCACTTTATGCACTTGAGTTATGAAATGAACATTAGTCTTTGAGGAGGTGGGCCAAACCTGACACTTCCTCATGTAGCACAGATATGGCTCGATTTATGCAGTCCTCCCTTCCTTCCAAATGGTTATTGATTACATAAATAAGTAGATAATTTTTCTCTTTCAGAACTTTGCTGAAAACACTATGAATGAGCTCCTTGGCTGGTATGGTTATGATAAGGTAGAACTGAAAGATGGAGAAGATATTGAGTTCAGGAACTACTCCGCAGATGGGGAAAGCCGCCAGCACATTTCTGTTCTCAAAGGTAACGAGACTCTGTGTTTCTGTGTTCATGAAAAGAAGGATTAATAGCTCAACCTGTCTGAATTGGTGTGGATTGTTAAGCATATTCTGCTGCTTGTGTCTTGGTTGCTTTACATAAAAATTCCTGAGTACCTTGTGGTACTGGGAAGCCAATAGGCTATGAGGAAAGTCACTTAACAAATTTGCTGTTGGTATATTGATATATTGTTATATAATGATATATATCTTCACAAATAATGCCTTTTGTGTGTTAGTTGAAAGTTGTGCACCTGTGGCATCAATAAACTACTCACAACTGGAGAAAGGAGGGAGCACTTTCTTAGCAGGGTGGATTTAAGGAACCCTTGTTTCCCATACTAAGGCTGGTTGGCCTACAACTTTTTAGAGTGTTGAAAGATTTTAAACTGGAATATTCACACATGTAGGAACAAGTGTGAATGTTCACAAAAGGCTTCTCATACATGTTTGTACTATACTATCTTCTGCACTGTGGTAGAAATTTTCCATGGATGGAATTTGTTTGAGACATTGCTGAATCTTTGTGATTCAAAATGTGAAGGATGAGATCCTGTTGGTTTCTTCAGTAGTTCAGTTTTTGCCTTCTGACTCCTCAGTCTCAGGGAATGGATAGGGGCTTGTCATCAGAATGAGGAGAAGAGTAGAAAATTGCTGCATCTTGACTTATCCAACAGGAGTTCCTCAAAGGTGAGGTAAAGAGAGGAAATTCCAGAAGCTTTTATGCACTTGGAGTGCTACTTTTCACTGTGTTCATGGACAGCAGTGTTTGGGTTTTCTTTCTGATAGCCAGCAGCACCACTGTATTCAGTGAGTGTTGCAATGAGCACTGATTCCAGAGAGACCAGTGCTGAGGGGCAGATGGCTAGAAAAAATTAGAGGTGAAACAACCTAATTGTGTTAAAATTGAATGTTTGCAGCTTGTTAGTTCTATAACAACATTGGTGATCGATATTTATTTTTCATTGAAAACATAATGTCATTAAGCTACCTTTGAAGAAACTTGTGCCTGTGTAGTAATGCACTTAATTTGTTTCTGTTTTAATAAATACCTCTTTTACTGAATGATTACTGGCTCCAGTCTATGCTTGATGAAATTTGTGACATACATTTTTTATAGGCACATGATACAAATCATATATTTTATGTACCATAGATGTCAAATGCCTATGAAAGCAGGTATCTCTCTATGACAGATAGAAATTTTTGGTGTATGCAGTTTTTGGGAGGGAAAAAAACCACATTTCTTGTTCTGAGAGATGGGAGAAGAGGGAGTAATAAGAACTAAGTTGTGCCCCATGGCTGAGGTGTATTAGAGAAATTCCTACAAATAAGAATCCTGAGGTGATTTGGGATTAAAGAATTAGAATAATAACTGTCATCATTTTATGCACACTTTGCTGGGATTTCAGTATTTTGTTCCTTTCTTTAAATTATTTTCATTATTACTACTCATATTATTTATAGAGAATAGGAATTCTTTTTTTCTTCATTTCATGCTCCTTGTACTGGTGAAGTCACAGTACACCAAGTGTGACCACCATGCAAACAGTAGAAATGAAGTACAAGAGTAGGATACCATTGACTAAATCAGGCATACTAAGGATATGCATGACAAAATAATCCCACCTTTTACCTTCTGCAAAAAGAAAGTGCGAGTTTGATTTTTAAAAGAAATGGAGCATTTCTGAAGATTACTGGAAAGTATTGATTTCTTTAAAAGAGAAAATATCTGGGGTTTTTGTGCACTATTCTTATATTAGGGTAAGTAATTTAATGAAGAGATTGGTGAAAGTATGTAGGGCCATTTAAGAAATATATGTGTCATACTGTTCAATGTGTTCTTTGTGTTTTACAGAAAATTCTTTGCCAAAACCAAAATTACCTGAGGACAGTGTTATTTCACCGTACAATATAAACCCAAGCTACCCAGGGCTTGCCACAGGAAATGGACTATCAGACTCACCAGCAGGGTCAAAGGATCATGGGAATGTACCTATTATTGTCCCATTAATTCCACCACCTTTCATAAAGCCACCAGCAGGTAAATCCTAATGAACATGTAAAAATGGTTACTGGTTATTGACAACGTCCTGAGATTACTGGATCACGGTGTCTTAGCAAGAGGGCTGATTTCAAAACGATTAAAATCTAGTCACAGGGAACTTTAAAAATGAATGAGAGAGTGGCTTTAGTCACTTGAGTATTCTTGAAAAACCCCTGTAAATGCAATGACAACAAACTTGCTCTGCTTGTGACACTCCTCTTGCTGGATTATGCTCTCAGCACTTCCAACAGCATTTGCTTTTAGGAAAAAAACAAACTAAAGATTTTGTTCCGGTGAATAAAACCTTTAACTAAATTAATGTAAGATTATTACATTAAAAATAGGCTGCATGAAGGAAGCAGTGAAAGAGACAAAGCCATCAAATCAGTATCATGTCTTTGTAGCACGTTAACAAGCTCATACTAGGAAAACTGTCTCTTGATTCCCATTGAAATCCCTGACTGCTGTCTCTCAAGGGTTTAATATGATCTTGACTCTACCCAGGAGACTGCACTGAGGTGTTTTACATTTTCATTAGATTTTTATCAGGAGTGGTTTTCTAACATGGCATTCCTCAGAGTTTGCATGAAAAATGATTTATTCCCCTCTGCATGCTGCTTACCGTAATCTGTGAAAGGAGCTCTTAGGGCTACACCAGGATGATTAATTGTTGTGTTATTGTTTACTGCTCCACATGGTGTGAAAATTGGTGAATCCAGATAGGAGCAGGCTGAGTCCTGCTTCCATGGATGTCCCTGGGTGGTGTTGTGGTCTTTCTTGAGTGACCAAGGCACTGAGGAATACAGGATGACATGCAACTTCTACCCAAGAATGTCAGCTCTCCAGACACAGGGCTAAAGAGATGCCACCAGGTGCAAGGGTGCTTCTGCAGAGGCAGAACTGCTTGTAGGATCCGGTCCCAGGTGTTAGATGGTCGCCTCTGCTCTTCGTAACATTGTCTAAAGGTAGCTGTAAAATACTGATTGACCCAAGAAAGTGTTTGCCTGATGTTGGTCATGTAATAGACTGCAGTTGCCCCTCCTACATTATTGTTATGCCATTGAGTTTTATCTCTAAAGAAGTATATCATATGCTATGAATAATTTTCAAACGTTACTCAATATGCGCTCCCTGCCAAAGACTTTCAATCTATTTTATATGATATTTGCTAATTACCAAAGCTATTTGGGCCCATTCCTGCAGCCTTTACACAGCTAAAGATCTCAGGCCATATGGGCTGGATCCTCAGCTGTTGTTGATTTGGCCCTAAAGCTTTAATCAAGGGCTTGTGCCATCCCAAGCTATTTTCCACTCCAATCTGAGTCATGAATGAATCCAGAATGCTGAATTTGTGGTATGTGAACACAAGGCTATAGCATGCATTGTGCAGATTGCCACAGTTGCTGGATTTTTATGACACCAAAAAGCAGGAGGAGATTGAACTTTGGAGTAGAAAAACAAATTACTGCAACAGTAGTTAAGTGGACACAAGGGAATCTTGGCCAAGTCAACTGCCTTCTGTTCTTTGCCTGTCCACCTACAACATATGATCCTGTGTTCAAGTGTACCTCTAAGGATAATGTGTAGAGAGAGCTTTTCATAAGTGTTTTCCACCTTTAGGTTTTTATTTAATTCATTAACAATGAATATCATTGTTTTACCTGCACAGGAGATACGAATGCATAATGTCTGCCTCCTCTGGTTTTATCCCATGATTGGTACTGGGCAGTAGATTACCATGACTTCTGAGCAGATGAACGTATTTATCTCTCCTTTGTTTTGGAGACCAAAGCTTGGGAGGGTTGGAGGGGGAGGAGAATCACAACCTTTGTGGGATTTGCAATAGGCATGGGTAGTAATGGTTTTGTTTTATCTTAGGGCGTAGGTGCCCTAGTCATGATCACCCCAAAGAGCCTGGCAAGAAACAACTGGTAGGAAAGGGAGTACAAAGGAGCCACGAGAGCCACTGTAAGAGGCAGTGGTCTTGGCAGTGCACTTTGACACCGTTTTGTGGGCACTACATCAAAGCAGAAAACTTCAGAGTGATACAAAGCCAGACAAGAGTAACTGTGGGGATGTTTTCTTGGAGTCTGTCGCAAGCACGGGAGATGACTTTGGAAGCAGCACAAAGGTGCTTCTTTGACTTGAGCAGGCACATGATTAGACTCACATAATTAATTAATAAGGTGAAGGTTGACATTTTCAGCATGGGGGACAGACAGGCTATGACTGACCTGCCACAAACACCAAAGCATTTATCCGTGTGTGAGCAGATAAATGAAGTAAGGGGACAGGAGAGAGAGGCAGAAAGAGGCCAAGAGAAAGCTTCAAGGTTAAAATGCTGGGCAGGAAAAGGAGTCTTTGCAGCAGATTTTGTGTGGATGCACAGAGGACAAGGTTACATTACAGGCCAGAGAGAACATCAGTGACTGAGAGGCTAAGAATTGGGATGCATCTAGAATTTGTGAATGGATGAGGAAAGCTTTTAGATATTGTACAGTAGAAAAATCTACAAGACTTAAATATCCCACAAAAAGGAGTGCCCACAGGTGAAAATGATACCTAAATCATGAACCTGAAGGACAGGAAAGATGGTGCAGTCCATCCTTATTGAGCAAATAATATGAAGTGAGCACTCAGGGAGAAATTATTAAGACCTTAATTCTTGCTGTATTGATCTTGAACAGAAGGGTCAGCATGAGTAAAGAGGTGTCAGAGAGACAGGCTGAGATATTCATTTGGACAGGAGTGCAATGGTCTGAAGAGGATAAGCAGATCCATTGAATTGTTAGTTGAATAATTTTTGCTGATAAGATTCAATACAGGTAAGAGGGAGAAGAGAGAGCAGAGCATGGGGGATGCTCACAAACCTGAAGAGAAACAAAAAGGAAACTCTGCAATGTGCACTGACATAGCAGTTGCAGAGGTAGAAAAGAAACAGTCGGGAAGCCAAGGGAAACAGGATTTCTAGGAAGGCAAACATGATTCTTTATCAGAAAGAGCTATCAGTTTGAAAAAGAGGAGGAAGGAGTGCTGGTCCTAAACTGTCTAGGAAGCTGTCATTGAAGATTCCAGCAGATTAGGTTTTCGTTGAGCGTGCTGGAAAGCTTTGAGCTGTGTCCTGTCTGCATTCATATTTTTATGACCATGCTAAAACCTTGAAGAGTTAACAAAGTTACTTTTTTTCCCTTCATGCCTATTTTGTAGTAAAGTGTTTTTTGTTTTGGTTTGGTTTTTTTTTAATGTGAAAACCAAATAATTTTGAGCAGTCTGACTAAAATTTTATCTTCAAGCTGTTCAGATTTCTGTTTTAGTCAAATGAAGTGTTAGGTTCCAATTTGCCTATATGATTCTGGAAAGCATTAGGGTGCTACTAACAAAATATAAACAGCTCCAGTAAAGGCACTCTCTCCTTGCTGTACCTCATAGTTAAACCCAAAAAACGCCTAGTTAAATGCATGGGCCCTATGTGGTGCACTGAGTGTCTACAGACTCAGGTTATGGTGTGTCAGTGGAGGATGCTCAATCCAGTCATGGGAAGCCTCCACCAGGAGAATGCAAGTTACTCAGATGTGGAGGCTATCTGCAAGAGCACACCCCTGCTCTGCAGCACCAGGCAGATAGGCCACACTCGAGCAGTGCCCAAATCAGATGTGACTTTATAAGCCAGCATCAGCCATCCAACCTGCATCTGGAAGCAAATAAGAAATCAGTGCAGGCTCCAGAGAGCTGCTGTAAGAGTCTCCATGTGGCTGATGAGAGTCCATCTTGCCCAGCAGGCTGGTAACTACATTTAGACCTGGCAGCAGATTCTGAGTGATCTTCAGGGCTAGTCTTGAGTACAGCCTTTTGCAACAAACTGATCCTAAGATTAGTTCTACTTGGTGTTAGAAGGTTCTTGTTTTCTGCATAGCAGTGTAAGGAAAGCTGGTGGGTTTTTTTGTTTGTTTATTTGGTTGGTTGTTTTTTCCAATATAAAAGTTGCATAGCAATAGCGAGGAACAGAAATGCAATAGCCTGGAATGACCCAGAACTAAAAATCTCACCAAGTTGTGCAGGGTATATGGCCTTAGTATGTAGTGCACAAACCTTCTGTTATTCTGCAACCCTTAATGATAGAGTAAATTTGAGAGGGCACTTAGGGTGACTCTGCCCTTTTGCTCAGGCAAGTTTGGACAACTCTTGTTACCTGGGATGAAGGAAGGCTGAAACCAAGAGTAGTCAAAGAAGAATGCAAAAAATTCTTTCAATGCGGGTGAGAACAAGCTGCCTCCTTCCCCTGGTACCTGCTGGAGGCTATGGTGTCTCAGTTTTCCCATTTCTTTGAGTGCTCTTTGATTTATTTTATCTTGTGATCACCACGGCAGTGCCTTGATGGGGGGGTACAACTGCTGGTTGGTCTATCCTTTGAGCATGAGGGTCGACAAAATCCTTTCCTGCATCCTTCTCTGTACAAGTGATGCACAGAGTGAGCCTGCTGCTCTCAGCATCCCAAACAAGAACTGGCTTCCTGCGATGTGCTGTGTGGGGAGGTCACTGCCAAGGGACGCAGTAGAAGAGGAGGCAGAAAGGATGATGTCATGCAGTTGACTGAGCTTTCCACAGAGGAAAAAAGTGCAAGGGAAAAATAATGCTCCCTCTCAAGGTTTTCACAAGATACCGAGTACATTTGGAGAAGGAAAGGGGATGTAAATCCTACAACCCACAGATGACTGTCTCTACATAATGTTGGGTTCAGTGATTTCCAACTTATAATGATTGGAGTCGTACCAGAAGTTATCAGAAACTTGTGAAAGTGAAGGAGGACTGGGCTGGAGGAACAGTATGTGGTGGGGCAAAATGTCTTGAAGGAGAAGCAGAAGCATTTCCAGTGCTGACTGCCTTGTAAAATCAGCCTGTGACCTAAGCTGGCAAAGAAATATCAGATTCAAATACTAAAGCAAGTATTTAGTTATTTTCTAGAAATTAATGAGTGATTTTCTGTGTTATGGTTTAGCATTGCTTTAGAATTAAAGTTTATGGGAGATTTTGTGAATACAAGTGTAGATGAATAACTTCGTGCAATATATGGGAATAAGCAGAGTTCCTGCCCTACAAACATTCTGGAACTGTCTGCTGTAACCTCTCTCAATATTTAAATTGCATTGGAGGAATCTGAAAGTATAAAAGATGTTTTAAATGGTAGTTAGCAGGCCACTAAAAATGAATTCCAAGATCATGTCAAAATTCACTGAGGAATTGGATCTATGACTACAGTATCAGGAAGTTTGATTCCAGGCAGAACCCAGTGGCAGTTTTCATCAAGTAAAGACCACACTATCAGATCTAGTTAAGTCTATATATGGAGGACACTTTCATTTTACTATGCTCTGCACCCCTCTTCAGTATTTCACTAGTATCTTCTTGTTGCCGAACAGCATTACGATTGTTCTAACTGTAGTTTTCACTCTCTGATGATGACCACTGCAACAAATCCTATAGTCACTACTCTTCAAATTATTTCTCTTGTTTTCAGTTTGAAACATCATCAAATTTACACTGATCATAGGGTTATTACTGCCTGGGTTTTTAAATGCCAGTGGTTGCCAGGATGCCTGCCCCATCTAGCCCGCTGTTGATGTCTTTTGCTCTCTGTGGAGGGCCAAGTGTTTCCTTTGTGCTAAAAAGAAAATCATAAAGTCCATGTATGCACCTTAATAGCATATATTCAAAGTAGACAGGGAGTTCCCCCTCTATTAGCTGAAATAGGTGGTTTTTTTGTTTGCATGTTTAAAACCTGCCTAAATGCCAGCTTTTGTGTTGTGCATTCAGTCCCTACTGAACTGTGCATAAGAATGTGCCTCAGCTCATGCATAGAAAATGTAGGCAGGCCCAGGTTCCCCAAAATGATTTTTTCAAAAGGGGCTGGGACATTTTGCTTTATTGGCAGAGTAGTGAACTTGAAGAGACTGGTCCTTAAAAGGAAATGCATTGTAGAGGCTCTGAGGTATTTCCATAGCGATGGCTGCAGCAAGCTTTCTCTTGTCAGCCCTATATTTTAATCTTCCTCTGGTAATTACTTTTTTTAAGGCACTTCTTGTACCTTAAGTTTGTCACGTGCCCCATCTGTTTAGAGGATCAGCACTTAAGGTGATATCACAGGGGGATCTGCAGCAATGTGTCAGGGGTTTTGTTTCTTCATCTTTTTTAGTTTGAGATTATTTTGGTAAAGCATTTCGGGTGTAAGAAAATTGACTGTAGTGGTACTTCTGCCTTGTTTGGGATCAACAACTCAGGAACTACTTTGGGATGAAAAATCTGAATACATGCTACTTGGTTTTCTTCAATGGCGATCTGGGATTTCAGGAGCAGCAGGCGGGTAACTCGGAATTATCCAATTCTGAAATCTTGGCAGGTCCCAGTGGAAACAGTGAGCCCTTACTGTTATTGCTGCAGATGCTCAAGTCAAGTTAAGATCTAAAGTCTTTAAAAAGGAAGTTTTGCAGCTTTTCATTAGAAAGTAATAGTGAAAGCAGCTAAAATATTTAAAGATGTATATACCAGTGGATTGAGCGCAGTTCCCAGCTCAAGGTAAAAGGGCTATTATAGCTTCCTACCCAAAAAACCTGGGGTCCAAACTGCCTGTGTGAGGGAGTGAGATGCAGCGAAGAGGAAAAAAGAGGAAAGTGGATGAAAGCAGTAGTGGAGAGACATGGCTTCTGATAGTGTGGTGGAAGGAAACTCATGCCTGAGATGAGTTGGTTGGCTGGGAGACACGGAGGAGGGATGGCATGCCAAAATATTTTTTGTATCAGATCATGGGTACAACCACAGTCAAGGTACAGGTTTCACAAAGGCTCACTCAGTCCAGGTGCCGTACGTGGGATCTCAATCCCAAACACTCTGTCCTCCTGGCCTTCCTTCTGCACAACAGTACTGTGGTTGGGCACCTTCAGGAGAGATGTTATCTTCTTGCCAGAAGAATTGAGTATCTCCTGCTGAATTTCTTGCAAGGAAATATGGAAAGTAAGGTTTTGAAGTACCTGCCCTTGAATCATCATAATATGCAGGATTAGAGCTGTAGCTGCATTTAGTTTACCTCAACTTTTTGAAGCTGGAGTTAAAATTGAAAATACATCTTAGTTCAAAACAGTAGCGTGTTGCAACCTAAAACTTAGTAAACTGATCAGGATTTAACTCCAGGATTGTAGGGATTTTAAGAACATTGCACTAAACGCTGTAGGTCATGCTGGTTTGCTTAGATAGAGAGACAGGGCTGTTCATGATGGATTTACTCCATTGTACTCATTGCCTTCCTTCACTTCCCCCCACCTCTTTAAATTATGGCTCCATATAAGATCGATTAGTGTAAACTGCTGCTCATTGGGTTTAAGAGGAACAATTTTCTGCAGCTCCTTCACACTAGTTTGAAAGGAAAAGAAATACCAAACATTCTGCTTAATTAAGACTTAAAGAGGCGGTACAAACTTTTGATGATTAATTGAAGCATGCTTTAGACTGATGCATATTTAGTTATTATAATGTGATAATTTTATCTTGTTATACAAACTGCTCCCTTTGGGAACAGGATTTAACACTGCAAACACTCCGTGTTTATTGCATTGTTCATTATGCAATATACACAGGCTAAAAACCACAAGGAGATGTAACTGAACAGTATCTGTGTGGTGGGTGCAAGGAGTACTTCTTCCACCTGTAATGACACAACCCAGAGGCAGAAAAACACAATATTGTAACTCCCACAATATCTCTCCCTGTGAATAGTTGAGAACTCAGAAAAGTAGAGGCTGGAAATTTAGATCTAGTGCAGTATGTAGACAGAATTTATCTTTCTACTACCTAGTCTAATTACAGAGAACAGCAATATGTGTGTTCTGCTGAATGCCCTCCTGTTACTATTCAGTTGTGTCAGTCCCATCTCCTCTTTGTCTCACCTGTAAGAGTACCCATGCTACCTGTCGTAAGTGTGACAGATCTGAGAACATGCTAAATACTTTGCAAAAGCAGGTCATAAAGTTGCAGGCCCAGATGGAGGGAAAAAAAAAAGCAGTTATTAAAAAGTATTCTCTTTCACTTCAAAATGATCTGTGCCAGGACTTGCAAATGATATTTTTGTACTTTACAAACATGTGTCAGCATAGCTATATGAGTCCTAAAAGTGATGGTGAATGATCTTCATCAGAAGAGCTGCTCCAGTGAGAGCTCACATGATGGATGTAGGCATGGTGTCAGGATGAGCTCATGTTACTTTAAGCAGACATGCTAAGCTAGACTACCAGCGAAAGTCCGACTATGAGCAAAGGAGAACACTGCCGATGCAATAAACTGGTATAATTATTGTGGAGAAGCTTTCTTAGTGCAGTTCCAATCAGGAAAAGATTAGGATAAAGACTGAAGACAGATAACCAGTCTTAAACTACTGGGTTTGAAATTTCTTGCTTCCCTGTGATCTCTTAGCAGCAAGTTTTTCTAGCTGAGCGCTCTAGGAACAGGGATTTGATACATTTTCCTGAAAGCAGGGCGGGAATCTGGTAAAGTGATTTTCAAAGAATTTGGCCTTGAAAAACAAAGGTCTATGAAAAAGTGAGAGGAATTTTATCTTGAATGGAATGCAAGATATGAATTTCTGGTTTCAGATTATTCCAATTTGTGTTTAGCAGATGGCAGCACTTAAATCCTGAGACTCTGTCTTTTCTTATTTCACACAGTCTTAATGTTTTGAGGCTACATTATTGCTTCGCACTGCTGGTAGAAATACATGAAGCACTACTTTCTGCTAATATTGCGGTCCTCTTTTTTGGTCACTAAGCTTAATACACTGTAACAAAACATTCCTATTAGTTCTTTTCACAAGGTCTGCTCAGATCTCTACCACAGCTGATGTGAAGAAGGAAAGCACACAGTCAGGTTTGGACCTTTATCATGGTCCCCAGATGTCCTCCACACCCATAGGCCATAGGGCACAGCTCTGTACTCTCCCAGGTACCAAGCATGGGTTCCTTTTTCTGCTGTTCTTAGCTTCACTTGTAGAAAGAAAGGATTTGATTTGAGACCAAGTTTTTCCTTCTGCTGGGCTGGACAGGGCTCCAGTTGATAGTCCGTAGACATGTGATACTGGATGTTTTCTATTTCACTTGATGAACTGCATTACAAAAAGTTAGAGTTGCATCTAAAATTGACTTGGGCAAATGTACACCTGAGAGAGCAAAGATGACTTAAAAAGTGGTGTATTAGTATCCTGTCCCAGGAAGTGTGTACTCTGAACCGCCTTCTGAAGTACTGCTATTTCCTGGCCACTTCATATGGCCATACTCAGTTAACCCTTTTGTAGCAGTGTTCCTGAGCCTGTTAAATTGAAGAGGCATCTAGTTCTATTATTGCTGTTACCATGAAATGAAAAGGATTACATTGTTTGATGGCTAGGGTGAGAAAGGAGTAGAATAGAGAAATAGTTGAAGTTCTTTATATGTAGCTAGACTATTTCTCTCCCTTTGCCCCTTCCTTCTTTCACAATGATGACCATTTTTGACTAAAATTGATGATGCCTCCTGGATATCACATATGACTTCCTGGAAGTGCATACAGTGGCTGGAAGTAATAGTTTGTAGACCATTCCCTGCTATTTTTTTGACTGTCAGATCCGTGGACCACAAGTGAAGCTATGCTGCTTCGAAGGGGATGTGAGGTGGTGGTGAAGTTCTGCTGGACAGGGCATGGCAAGACAGCAACTTGACACAGAAGGTCCCTCTCCCTCTCCTCTCCTCCCCTTGTCAGGATGTATCTTAGAGGAAGTCTTTGGTAGAAGGAGGTGGACTGAACCTGGCTATCCTGCATAACCACCTGCAGAAAAGTGCAGAAAATTGAATAATGTGACTTTTCCATGTAAACAGGTACTGGTGGGAGCCTGTGCAATTAAAAATGAACAATTGTGTGGGTCTTTCTCATCATCCATGGGAGACAGTTCATGTGAATCAATGAACAGGAACTGAATGACAGCTAAGGTGTTCCCCCTATCAAATCACTCACAAAAGCCCCTGAGAATCCCAGTGGTGCATCTCTGTGTTTCCCCTTGAAACCCACCACCCCAATAAACTGCACTCTCCCCTCAAAACAAGACAAGCCAACCTGCTTCAAAAAGAGGTACTTCAGCGCCTACTTTGCCAGTGAACTCGCTTTCAGCTCTGTAATATTCTTTTTTCATTTATGAGAGTTCCTCTCACCAGAAATGAAGGCTATTAGAAAGGTATCACTGGTAGATCTTCTCTTTTCCAGAGATAAAATACTTCTTATCAGTAAGGGAATATATGTTACTGTTATCTGAAACAAGAGTTTGCTGTCTGGTTCCTTTGATTCAGAGGATCTTCTGTTGTCCTGGTACATTCAAAGGGGCAGGATCAGTCTGTAAGGAATTGGTTTATTATGGTGCAAAAGCAGCTGAAGCAGGGTGCCTTTGTAAAAGAGAAGCACTTCAAATGGCTCAGGATAAGAATGGGGGGAAGAGCTCTAGGTCTGTGCTGGAGTAGTTGGCATCCTGGACAAGACCAATTTGCAGAGAAAGCTGCCATGACCCCATGCAAAACCAGCAGAACAGCACTCTGTGTGCCTGAGTGATGTTACAGCCAGCTCAGGGCAGGCTTTTTGACCCTATAGATGGCTAGTGATAATTTTCGCCAAATTGTTTTGATTTCCCTTCACGTTCAGTATATGAAGGCGCTTGTAATACTGGCAAATCCCACTCTAAAGGGTAAGTGATACAATACATTAAACACAAATCTGTGCTATAACTTGGCCTTAAATATAGGTTTAAAGGTAGACAGTCTGATTAAAACTAAAAGGTCATTATTTTACATTGTAGAATTTCATTTGTAGCTGTAAATCATAACACAATCTGTGGAAGGAAAAAAAGTTATTAAACTGGCAATATTTATTCCAATAAGGTGAGTAAAATGCAGCACGTAGTTCTGAGTTATGATAGTCAGGGAAAGGAGCCAAATCACTCTGCTAAAAATTAGTTTGCCAATAATTTTACAGAACGATGACAGCGTAGCTTCAAAAACAAATCCTTTATGGGGAAATAGGATGGCTGCATGACAGAATCTCTAAGCTATGAATTCTCCACAGCTCATGGACCAGGAACTGCTTTAACAATTAGTCTCCAGGGTTATTTTTTCCCAAAAGTTAGACAATGGCTGCTGTCTGTAACTGAAAGGTCATCCAGTATCATAAACTGAACATAAGAACTGAAGAATTCTGAGTTTTAAGTCAGAAGGATTCCTGCTAACTTGTTGACTTAATCTGTTTAATAGACTTAACTATTCACTGCTGTTGTCTGTGAAGCTGAGGTGGCAATGTTGACCACACAAGGATATTGCTGCACGTTAGTAAATAAGCTCTGGGGTCTTTTTACATGGCAGAAGGCACACATGTCAGATTTGTAACGCACATTAGAGGAGAGCTCAAAAGAGGCTCGGGAGCTCTGACTGAATTAAAATTTGACCAATGAGCATAATGACTGAAAAGTAACCTGACAGATTTTGCCACAGTGCTGTATCTTCTGCCTTGCTCAAGTCTGTGTTTCTGTGACTGCTGAATTCACACAAAAGCTCCCTGTTTTGTATGCTAGTCATTATTTCAAAATAATGCAGAAAAGGGGTGTTTTATGTTCCTTCTTATTTAGAAGAGGGTTCGTGTTAGAGACCTGCCTTGGTGCAGCACCTTCTGGCTGTGTTTTATCGCCAGCTTGCTGAGCAGAGCATCTCAGGGACTCACTACAGCAGACTGTAAGTAACACGCACAAAGCAGCTATACCCACTAAAACTTCAATCTTGGTTAGTCATTTAATAAAGACTTGTGCGCTCTTAAGCGTGCTGAAAAAGTTCTCAAGATTTCCAGAGATTTTCAGCAGTGCACCATTTTTGAAGCTAATCATCTTTTCCAGCCATTTTAGAAGCTTTGCCAGTCTGCTGAGTCTGGCTGGCGCAGGTCATTGGCTGCCTGAGGATGAAGCTGGTGATCACAGGCAGGCACAGTTCTGCTCTCTGACAGTTAGGGAGTTAGAAACAAGATGAGCTGGTTCTGTTTGTATCTAAGAGTAAGTGTGCAGATATCTGAGGAAGGTGTTTGCATCTCGTGTAAACATTGTTCTTATATTTTTGTTGTAGAAGATGATGTGTCAAATGTACAAATAATGTGTGCCTGGTGCCAGAAAGTTGGAATCAAGCGCTATTCCCTGAGTATGGGAAGTGAAGTGAAATGCTTCTGCAGCGAGAAGTGCTTTGCAGCTTGCCGAAGAGCATATTTCAAGAGAAACAAGGTAAGAGAAATAAGGAAAGATGTAACCTGCATAGACATGGCTTTAATCAGGCCCAGCCTGAGTCTCATTTAGCATCTAATAGAAACTCTTTTCTTTTGTTTTCTCTGTTTCACCTAGTCCCTCCACTTTCCATCTGTATTGTCTGTTGGACTGTCAGCCCTTTACTAACCTTCTTTCTTTCAGTTTCTCTCAGCTTGATACTTGGGTTTTGTGAGAGTCAGGGAATTTAAATACTAATAAGCATTAACATAAGACTCCAAATGGCCTTAGAGTCTCAGGAACTTCCTACATATACACAACTAAGAGGAGGTATCAAAGAAATAGAGCAGAGAAAGGTTGTGTATGACAGTGCCGCCAAGTCCCGTGGCATTGGGATCATGGCCAGTGGACAAATGCTTTTGAGGCCTAAGTCTCAGTCCCATCACAATAGTGGACATCTTTTCACTGCTGCTAGTGAGCTCTAGTTTCATTCTTTAAAAGTGTATCATTTTTAATAAATTATCACTGCTACAAAATTCAGACACTATACAGTTTTTGGGTTGGGGTAAGCAATGTTAGAACATCTAGAGTAATGTGAAAACCCCTCCTACTCAATTTAAATTTAACTCCGTCTAAAATTAGAAAGCAATCCTAATATTGAATGTCTACAAAAATTGCTGTAATCACTGAAGCAGCGTGCCTGAAAATGCCCTCTAGGTTACTTCAGCAGCTGTTTTTCTGCAGCAGAATTTGTAACATGTCATTTAAAGAAAAATAGAGAAGAAACACTTCAAACTTTCAGTTGTTAAAAAAGTAGCTATGTCCTTTTGTGCTTAACAGTGTGAGTCTTTGGGTAGCTTATTGTCTTAGAAATGTTTACCGTTCATAAAACCCTTTACATTTTGGTTTCCTAAATGATGCCATTTACCCTCATACTTCAGAACATTCCAAGCCTGTCAAGTTCAAACTGACTTCAGGTCTCTAAATCTGGTCTTTTACATCTGTCATACTGACAAATAAGTACATACGGATTCTAGACTCAAGATGCAATGTTATAGCAAATTAACCTCCTTTATAAATTTGGGTCACATCATCCTGCCAAAAAAAAAAAAAAAAAAGCCTGAATAATTAGGTTGCAAAAATCAGTAGAGTGGAATTTTAGTGGCAGTCTTGGAGAATCAAGCTCACAGTGTCTACTGGAGCAGACAGGCAAGTAAAAGTCACGTGACTCTTCTGTGAAGAGCGTTGTTTACATACTTTTTATCTAGAAAAAGTGTAGAAGAGGGAAATACACGCTGCTTGGATGCTCCTCATTTGAAAATAAATTCGCATGGATGTATGTGCATGTGCACACATGCATGTTTATGCCCTTGCAGGTCAGTGTGCCTTACAACATGGAAGGCACAGTCCAGACACTCTGGGCTGACAGGATACAGATCTCTGTCAGCTGATGCGTCTGTGTCTTCCAGTCACAAATTCACATGGATAAGATATTTCATAGTAATGGAGGCATTGTCAGTGATCCTGGTTAGGTGGTCCTGTGTGTCCAGAACTGATGAGTACAAGATAATTTGAGAAACCTTGGAGAGGCAGATGAAAGAACTTGCTGTATTCTTTTTCACCTACAGCTTAGATCCTGAAACAGGAGGTTTAGATCCCCAGTATATGAAAATAAATGCATGTTAATATAATGCATAGGTGTACTTCAACCATCTAGTAACCCATTAGTAGCAGGATTCAGTGACAGTTTATGACCATGAATTCAATCAGTGAGGCAGTATAGCAAAAAGTTCCCTTTTACCTGGCTTACTATTTATTACCCTTGTGCTTTATTGGAGGCCTTTTTGTCCTTGTATTATGAGAAAGGATGAATTAGAGCTTCACATTCTCCTTGATTCCCTTTCCTACACCTCTGTTAAGTTCTTCTGGAAGATGCTGAATATTCCATCCAGAAAGGTCTCTATAATCATTAATTTTTATGTGTGTGTAAATATATATACGTACATACACACACAAATATAAACACGATAGATGTTCCTAATATTTTCATATACCGGCATATCCCAGTGAAATGTCCTATTATTCACTAAAGAGGTTTCAAACTAACAAAATGTCGTATGGGAGGACTTGGCAAAACATGGTGAGAAAACATTATCGGTAACATGTTGATTGGCTCTGCTTCAAAGCTAAGCCAGTGAGTTAAATTTTCTTTCTCTTTGGACCTGTGAACCGTGGAATTTCACGGGATCTGACAGAGCAGGGGAAGTCAGTAGCTGCATGTGTGTTTATGGCATTAGATGATCAGAGGACGAAATATTTAGGAAGTGCTGCTGTTAAGATGGGCACAGTAGAACTCAGCAGACCCTCACGCTTCTTGTTTTGCACTTCACTGTTAGTGACAGAGTGGAGGAATAAGATCAAAAGAACCAGGCTGCAATAGTTTCAGATTTAACTCCTGACCTTTGCTCTGTTACTGCTATTCCAACAGAGTACCTGTCTTCTCCGTGAGTCTAATGCTTATTTATGTATTTTAAGGAGTTATGCCACTCTACACTTTCTCATTTTTCAAACAGAAGAGCAAAACAGTCACGTTTCACCTGCCTTATGCATGTTTTAAACAGTGGATCTCTGCCACAATATAGTGTTGTGTTACATTAAATATGTACAGCTGCTGCGTTTCTGGGAGCTGATAGTACTTTGTGGTCACTTTATTTAAAGCTTGAATTTCCTAATGGATCACGTTAAGCAGTCTTCCCTCCCTCCCCTAGATAAGAAGTGCTGTAATAAGTGCTTGCCTCGAATGATAGGACTGTTTAAACAGAATTAGTCATCACTAATGCCTCAAAACAGCACTAAGTAATGCTGTGAATTATCCATCCCTGAATGACAATTGCTGTGTTCAGAATGAGGACTTTTGTAATCATCCTAATAAAATAATGTTTTCCCATACACAGGGCAAATGCACACTGCAGTGCTGCATGCCACAGATTGCCAGCTGGGAGAAGGCTTGACATGAGCCTACATTGAAGTGCCCTGAAAGTGCTCCAGAAAGTCCCAGGTCAGCTGGGCACTGGCTGCTCCCAGCTTCTAACTCCTTCCCAGCCCTCTCCTGCACTAGGTTTAGCAAGAGTAGCAACACATTGGAATAAGCTGGTACCTTCCTGGCCTTGGGAGCTTTTGAACCCAAGCAGTTAAGTCAGAGGTGCTCATTAGGCTTTCCTGCCTTTTGTCCTGCTGGAGTCGTGTCTATTTGGGCTCCGGAAGCTGTGCCCTTGTATCCTCTGCATCCATGCGTAGCCAGGGTTGTCAGGGGGCTTCGTGCCTGGAACGGGAAGTTTGTAAGGAAAAAGACTGATGCAACCTTACGTTGCTTTTCTCATAAGAAATGCAAATTTTGCTCCAGGTATTTTCAAGTCATGTAAAATTATATCAGCCAGCAGCCATGCCTTGCAAGAATAGAAATATATATGTTTTGAAATTATAAAGGCTCTTCCAAAAGAGTAAGTTTATCTAAATTATCAGAGATAATTGCACAAAAAATTGAGGTTTTACCCCATTAAACAAAACCCAAATTATTTAGACAGGATCCAATTTAGAAAGAAACCTAAAAATACCACCACTGCCACCCCAAACAAAAATAACCCAAATCTGCATTCCTGCTCCTGTTTCGTCCAGTTTGCCCAGTCAAATACACATAACAAATACTGTATAATGACAACATGTTGTGTATAGTATAGTAATAGCAATTAAAAGGAACCGTTGCAGGAAAAGCAAGCATTTGGTACTAATGTTTGTAACTGAAGATATGAGATTTGGATGCTCCTTTCTTAGATTTAATTTTGTAGGCCAACTAATACAAAGTTAAGTACCAAAGGGTCATGTAAGGACAAAAAGCACTAGACCACCAAGTTTCAGAATATGAAATTTAAAGGGAATGGTTGGACTCATAACTGGATCCAGTGAGTCTGAAGCCTGAAAAGATTAATTTTGAAATTAGGTTGTTTGACTCAATGGGTCAGAAAACAAATTTTGACCAAATAGCCAAACATAGAATTAGGACTGACTTCACAGAAGTTATAAACTCTGTTCACAGATATATTAAAGAATAATTTACTTGATTTGACTAAGACTTTGGAGACAGAGTGACTGCAAGGTTCTCAGGCAGTATTTTATACTTGACCTTGTCCCTGTTTCACACTGCCTCCCAATTAGGAAGAAAGATGTTTTTGTTTACAGTGCAGTCCAATTTCATTCATACTAATAAACAAAAAGGCATAAATCAAAAAGTAAAAGTAAACTACTCTTTAGCATCATCAAGATGTAAACAAGGATGACTCTCCCTATGAAGAATAGTGATGGGCAACACTGGGTGTTGGTAGTGCAGACAGGGAGTGTGGTTTAGGGTCCTTTATCTCATCTGTGTGGCAAAAATGAATGTAAAAATGTAAGAAGTCATACACATTTATTTAGTCCTGAATTCTGTTGCATTAGATGACTCCTCACATTTTCAAGCCATATTTAAAGATGATAAAGAGCATGCAACATCATAAAGCTTTAGCGCTCCTGCCTGCATAATTTTTTGGTTAATTAATATCTATCACTAAGTGATAATATGGACATTTATATACAAACACATACTGTAAACTGGGAGTAAACAGCAGCTATCATTCCCCAGAATTATTACTGAGGATTGTCAGAGAAAGTTTTCTTGATTTCGAGCTTAATTGTGCAGCCTAACAGTGCATGAGAGATATTTAACAATCTCACTGTTAAGTCGATGAGTAATGTCAAAAAAAATGCTACTTTCATCTCTTTCTTATGCATCTACAAAATTTAATTTGTAAAATGTTCATTATTCATTGAAATTCAGAAAATTGCTTAAAGCAACTTGATGCAAATAATGCCCTGACCAAAAAAAAAAAAAAAAAAAAGCAAGCTTAGTTGTTCCTTTAGATTCTCTTTCCATAGTACCTTTTGAAACACATGGGGCTCTGAATAGAAAATCTGTTTCTCCTAGAGATTTAACTTGCATTAATCAGGTGTTCAGAAAGGTCAGTGCAGAGCAGGTGTCCCACCTTCTTTGCATGCAATTGTCCATATTTGGTTCTGTGGCGCTGTAGTGAAAATCAGGATTTAATAAATGGTTCACGAAGTTGCTCCTGCTGCTGTGGGTTTGCGTAGAACGTGCGTGCGTGTATTTGTGTGTGTACATCTGCCTGTGTGCGTGCGTGTATTTGCCACAGCAGCCAATTAAAAAGGTTTCTTGCAAATGCTTGAAGGTAGAGGGGAAAAAGACAACAAACATCTCCATAGCTGTGATTGCTTTGTTGAGATATAAATGAGCGCTGATGAGTGAATGCAGATGAGACGCTGAGTCTGCAGAGGAAACAGCTCAGGCTTGGGGCACAATTGCAAACTTCTTTGAGGAACTGGCTGGAGAAGGAGGGTTAAGGAAAAAAACCTCATTCAGAAGATGTTTTTAAAGTTTGTGGAGGGTTGAAGGCTGCAGATAGTGACCAAGCATCTGGAACAGAGAATGAAATATTAAGAAAATCCTGAGCTGTGAAAGAAATGTGCGGCATTGGTTGGAAAGAAGATTGGCATCATTGTTTTGCTGTCATCAGCTGGCCTTGTTAGTTACAAGATGCTAAAGCCAGAGAACTCATAGAACTGCTTCCCTAAACCAGAGCTAGGATTTTTCATGATTAGAAGAGGCAAATGAAATTCCAAATTAACCTTCTGAGGCCATCAGTCAGAATATCTCGCTGCTCACCCACAGCAAAGCAAAATCTATTGCCGTTGCTAACAATGAAATGGACAGCAGCACCTGACTGACACCACCAGTGACTTAATGAAGGGATCTGGCAAACCCAGCGTGCTTGTCAGTTTACAAACTCAATGGGCATTTTAATGTCCATCTGCTGCCATTTAATGCTATAAATTTGAATCAAATTCCCATTGTCTGAATTACTAGCAGGTATCCAATCCAATTAAAAGGCGTGTTCACTTTTAATTTTAACCACCGTGTCACATTGCATCAGTCGTGTTGCATTCTGGCTGCTTTGGCTATATCAAGATGAATATGCTAATTACAGCTGCCTCTTGGGGGGCAGGCATTTGATTCAAACAAAGCTACCAGTTTATGCGAGGTGTCCTCACATCAGTTCTGGACAGCTTCAACGGTTGCACTTTTCCTTTTTCCCAGAAGCAGGTTTTGTTTACATACAGATGGTACAACAAAAAAACCACTAATTGTGTTAGGACTTGACTGGAAATGCTTTTAAGTTTTTTTGCACACTGGGTGAATGCAGTTTAGAGCAATGATTTGGATTTAAATAGATGTTCTGATACTTCGGTATTGGAAAAGTGAAAGAAGTTGTTGCCTGCGGAGTGACTGAGGGAGAAATATGGCCAGTAGCCATTTTCCTGGAGGTTACTAAGGAGCTTTACTGAGGTCTTAAATCACTTAGGATGAATTTTTGAAGGGGAGAGGAGGACACTAGAGGGTGAACAGACATTTTGCTCCTTTAAATAGTTTGGCAAGATAGACTTCATGGTCTGCATCCAGGACATTTTTACATCACCAAGGGGTTTTTGATTAAGGAGTTTAAATGAATAACAATGATGTGTTCAGAAAATGAGCAGATACAAGACACACCGGTGCTTACTTTACCTCTGAACCCCTTTGGCTCCAACCTGTGTGAGCTAGCCAATTGCTCAAAAAAATATTGCTCTCCTGTTCTTCATGTCTCAGCTCAGGTTGCCTCAGATTAACTTTGGCTTTGTATGAAATTAGGCACCTTCCAGCTTTGTTTTCACATGCTCAACACAGAATGAGCCTCAAGAACAGTCTTTATGCTGACAAAAGCTTAGGGTAGATCTCCAAAGTGAATCTAATTTGCACAGACTATATTTGATGCCACTCTTCCCTTTCCTAATGAACACATCAATCATTAATACTAATATGAGCTGGGCAAATAAAGAAATGCATATTAAATGTTTGTTCAAAAATATCATGACATTTGAATAAATTATTGCCTTAATGCATCTGTTCATTTATCAGTCAGCTCATTAACTTAGGGAAATATTGAAAAGGAGGTTGAATATTTTTTTCACTCTATATATTTTTATTTGAAAACAAAAATTAAGCAAATATGGTTTTCAAAAATGTGTTTGGATTGGGAACAATGTTGTGAGCAATACAATTCGTACACACTTCTAAAAGCATGTGTGGAATACAGAAATTGGAATTAATGACATAGTTTAATGGGGTAAAATTCCACCCAGGCAGGGTAACACGGTGGGCAGCAGTAGAAAAACCTGAGGGGCCCAGCTGAAAGTGGAAGGTAATTTCTAGTCCTAAAGTGTCTCAGGAGCTGACATTGCTGTCACATTTTGCAAGTGGTGAAGTAATTTGTGCAGGTGAGGCAGCAGTTCAGTGGTGTTGCGACATTTGTTGTCAGCTGACGGTCTGTATTTAATCACTCTATTACTCTCCCAGTGTGGCGACTTTCCTCTCCATCAGCCATAGAAATCTTGCAATAAATTCAAGGATGAAACTGAGTCAGACCAAGGGAGTAAATCACATTGTCTGTCTTTTTGGCCTCTTCTACCCAGGAAAGGTTCATCCCTTTTAGGTTTGTTTGCAAACATCTTCTGGTTTATAGGAAGACTGAAGAAACATTTACACCCATTAACCTTGAGTCTGGCCTTGTGAGTTTAAATGAGGCTAGGAGAGGCCAATTGGATATGACTTATAATCTGGTGGATGAACAGGAAAATGTACTACTGGGGATTGTTAGCTGAAGTCAGTTTTTTGCCATAAATCAAGCCGTGCCCACTGTGCCAGTGTTAAACTTGATGGAAGAATGAGGTGGGTTTTATAGACCAGAAGTCTGAAAATGTAAAATGTCTTTCCTGTAGAAAATCGTTTCTCCAATAATATTTGATCACTTGGTGACCAGATAAATTCAGTGACCAGCTGTGCTCTGTCAAAAACCCAAGCATTTACAACTCACCTATTTGAATTTAAATTGAAAGTAAGCATATCTTGTGAGTTGTCAGACTTGATGAAATTTTGTATCTAAAATAAATGTACTCATCTGTTTAATAATATCTAGAAACAGTCACAGAGTATTTGATGAGTTTGGGGTTGGGGAGTGTGTGTGTGCATGTGTGTGTCTTCAGATGTTTTTAGTTTATTTACTCTCCAGCCTAAGAAGTGGGAGGCCAGACCCTGCCTCTGTCACACAGAGGGGCTGGTGGAGATGCTCAGGGAACCAGTCCTTTGGCTGGCACACACGGGACGAGAGGGAGACGTGGCTCCATTTCTCTCCATTTACTTCAGAAGCAAAGCAGAGCAGAGCATCTCTCTGGCCCTTTTCTGGGCCTTGTGAGGGAGAGGGTCTTTAGTGGGGCATGGTAGCCTGGTGCAGCTTTCCTGGGGAGTGTGGGAAACCATCGAGGACTCAGCATCTCCATTAGACTGGCCAAATGCAGGAATTTTCCTCTTACCACATAGATGGATGCAGCACTGCAGTGTCCTGTATGCCTGTGGCCCTTCTTTCCCTTGAAATTTGGAGTCTCAAATGAAAAGGGAAACCTGTTGAGTTAGAAATCAAATGACTCGGTCTCAATAGCTCTTACTATTTTTAATTTAGCCTCCAGGCTTTCACAGTTGTGGTGCACGGTGCTACTAAAAATTAAGTGGAAGAGAGCTCCTAGAACTAAATATAAGTCTTGAAAGATTAATCTAGAGAATAAAACAGTGCACCGACATTTAAATATTTATGGGGAGAAAGGTTGGAATTATTTAATTGTGTAGTATTAATAATGGCTGATTTTGGCTATTGTTGAATGGTTCAGTCTCATGCCTCCATTTGCAGAAGCAATTTGTCAATATCAATGCATTGATAAGGCAACTCCCCATGAGTTTTGACTAATTCACAAGCATTAAAAGAACAAGTAGCTGTACTCCTGACTTCAGTGTTTGAAGATGGTAACTTCATCCTAAAGAAGAAGAATCAGGAGCTCTGAAAGAGGAGGTTCTAAAATACCAAGGAAAAGGGTTAAGTAAGAGAAAGTTTAGAAAGGGGGGGAAAAGAAGCCTTGAATCACTCTGGAGGCTATTTAAGAACACCATATTAGATGCACAGATGGTATGTATACCTCTGAGCAAGGAAAAAGTAGAAAGGGGAGAGTAAATCTGGCATAGTTAAGTGAGGAAATGCATAAGCTTAAAGGGACACTGTCAACTTAAAAATCACACTTTTACTGGAAAATTTGTTACCTACTACTGTTACAAACAACACCTATGATTACTGTAACTGAAAGATGAGACAAAAAACTCCTTCAGCTTTTTTGTGTACTTCTTTTGAGCCTGCTCCAGATTCCATTGGCATCAGTGGGTGACATCCCATTACTTGTAATTAGCTTTAGATCAGGCCCTGTGCATATTTGCCCTGTACATTGTGCACATGCAATTCAATTATTTTGCATCTGGTCTGTTTTCCTATTGTTTCTGTGGTTTTTCACACAGCAAGAGAGGAAAAAACCATTTTTTTACAAATTGGAAGTGTGGTTGTTAAATGACGGAAATGCCAAAAGGGTTCTAGGCATATATGTAGCAGAAATACCAAATGTTTTGCCTTTTTCAGACAAAACATTTCCTTCCAAAAATTTGAAAATGCAGTCAATCAGTTATAGCTAAAGGTTCCTGAGATGAAGTGCAGAAATTATCTGAAAGATGCACGTACCAGGCACTGTAGGAAGTATAGAAAAAGTGGCTCTGTAGAAAACAAAAAGCCACCTGTAAGTCCCTGCTGCCTGTAGGCCATCCAGCCATGGCTCTGACCTCTTCTGGAAAAGTGGAACAGCAGAGAAACTAAATTAAATTTCCTGTGTCCATCTTCATCACAGAGGATGGTGAGGAAATTCCTGTCCCAAGGACACTATCCACAGGAAATCAGAGTGTGGCCTTATAATAGAAATTGAAATCTCTTAGGACGAAGTTATGGAGACACTTCAGCAACTCGAGAGCAGTAAATCACCAGGAGCAGATGGTACTCAGCCGAGTGTTCCTAAGGAAATAAAAGTGTGAAGCAGCAGAGATATTGACAAAGATCTGCAATATATCATTAAAGCCAGCAACTGTTCCTGAGAATTTGGAAGTCTTTTGTAGGTGCTTGAAAAAAAAAAAGAAAGGAAGAAAGAAGAAAAACAAAAGGAAACAAAAGAAGGTTGCTTTCTTCTTGAGCATAGGAAATGAGAGTTCCTAAATAATTTTTATTTAATTGGCTTAACAGCAGGGTAAAGTAGCTTCAGTTAGGCATGATCTGGCAGGTAGTAACACTGTAAAGAACAGCTGGGATATAATTTTTATACATAACAGCTTTTAGACAGAGATATTTAGGTAGTTATTTGGACTCAGGATCATGTTTGCTGGATAAGTTTTGATGTGTTGTTTGATGTCTATGGATAGTTTGATGCCCTCCGCGGAAGCAGTGAAAGCATTTTGGCATGGCAGCATACCTCAGTCCACATTTCCATAGGAAGTTGGACATTCAAATAATAAACTGATTGCATTGCAAAGGACCCAAGTTTACTGCCAACGGAAAAATTATAATGCTGAGGAATGTTTTTATATGTGCTGTACAAATTTTTAATTCAATTTGCTTGAGAAAAACGAATTGTTTTTTTGAAAAAAAAGTTGAGTTTTCCAACAAAAAGCAGATTTTCAATGCACAAACTCACTCAACCACATCCTCATTTTCTGCAGTTATACCATATAGGCAAGGAGTAACAGAGGAGTACAGAGGTTTTGCCAAGCAAACATGGCTAGTATGTACACATGCACAGAAATCAGCTGAGGGAGGCAAATTAGAAGTTCTAATGGATTTGAAATTTAGTAAAGCACTTGAAATGGCATCTCATGAAATCTTACCCTCAGATTGATTCAAATTACTTTGGATATGAACACTGTCAAGTGGCCTGAAAACAGGCTCAAGGAATAAAGTAAAGGGTGGTGATAAAGAGCAGCATATCAGGTTATGGACAGAGAAGTGCCAGAGGGACTTATGTGAGGTTGGTCTTGTTTCATATTTCATTAATGATCTCCAGGAGAGAACAGAGAACAAGTTCACAAACTCTGCAGCTGATACTGAGCTAGGAGGAGTTGCAGATACCAGACAGGACAGAAAATAATTCTCTGGAGGAATTACAAATAATGAAAAAACCCGACTTGTACTTTTGTTTACAAAAGTGAGTTAGTATGTCTAGGAGGGCAAAAAAAACAAACTGAAAAAAATATCTTAGGGGAATGAGTGAAGCTAGACAACAGCTTAAAGTTGAGGATAGGAGAGGGGCAAGTTGGATGATGCAGCTATAATGGTAGTTAAATGGGCAAGGGTCTGGGGTGGTGGAGTGTTGAGGAGAATAGTTGGGTGCTTGCTGTAATAGGGATAGAGCGAGGAGTGGCAAGATTTGGAGAGAGTTTGGATATGCAGAGTTCGGTGATCAGAAGAATCAAAGATGATTTAGGGAATATGAAAATGTTAAGCCTGTGGAGAAGGAGGACAGGGCTGGACCAGAGGTTCATCTTTTGCAATTTTGATGTATAGTACTTTGAGGTGTTAACACTTGTAGCTGGAGCCTGAAATGAGCTGCTTTGCTACGGACTGACTAAGCTGGGACAAGCAAACATGAGTAAACACTGAAGCTGGCACGGGCAGAGCGAATGTGTACACTGTCCTCTGTGTATTTTCTGTCTCCTGCAGAAATGAAAGGATAGCATATTCGGATTCAGTAGGAGTTATTACTTCCCAAAATTACACCGCTCATTTTTAGACTGAACTGTTACAAATAGTTGAAGTCCTGAGCCACAAGCTGCCGAAATAAACAGGAGTGCTCTGTTTGGAGTAGCAGTTGAACTGGTACTGAAATTAAATGGTGTAGTTGCAGAGGTTTGATGAAACAGATTATTATTAGTAAAATATATAGCCAAGCCAAGTGAAAGAGCAATAGAAGCCAAATCTCATTCATGAGAGATGTTGCCCACTGTGTCAACCCCAGATGCATCCTATAACTCTGTAGATTATGGGATATTTTTCATTCCTTCCTTCAGGTATTGGCTACTGTCAGCTGCAATTTGCCAGATGAGATGATCAAATGGGCCGATCACTAGGGCGAGACCCATCTTCCTAATCAGTGGTTGCACTGCTGGCAGAGCAAGCATGAAGGGCTCTGTGACATAATCCAAATCCAAACTGACGTGTCCCATTTGGTTGGGCAAATACATAGCTAGTCTAAGCAGGGGTAGCTTTATTAAAATAAATGGGGCTACTTGAATCAGCTGTAATTTTGGCCCACTGTAGGAGTTATAATACGTCCATTTAGTTCCTACTGGGTCTGGAGGAGCAATAGGTTTGGTATAGCCTTACTGGGGAGTTTTTTGTTAATGTCACTTGAATGAAAATGTTTTGTCTCACTTTCAGTTATTCTCAAGTCTCTCTTAAAAATTTTCAGCCTTCATAATGCAGTTATCAGTGTCACCACACTGCTCTTTTGGAGTATTTTGAAAATGTCAATATTTTCTAGTATTTGCTGTTGGTGAAAATATGGAAAGTGTAAAAGACTTCTTATAAAAAGACTAAAGCAGTATGTGAGGTTGTGTTCAATCTCACACAATAAGGGCTATTTTTAAAGAAGGGTCATGTAGAGCTCTAATTCATTATATCTGGACATTTCAGCATGAAATGTAATGTGTAGCAGCTTCACTGTGCCTAACTTTTCCAAAGAACACAACTAGAGATATTACAGCATATCACGTAGTTTGTCATTTATTTCCCAAAGACAGCTTACAACAAATGTGGTTATTTTGAGCTTTTTATTTCTTGAGCCTGGAATTTAGGCATGAATAACTCAATACAAATTGCAGAAAGGAATATGCAATAACATACTGACCACCAGTTTCAAAACAAAGGAAATATTTTGGTCTTGTGAGTGTCAGAGGCAATATTTCCATTTATGTCAGGAGGATGAGAACTGAATCACAAACTTCAAGCCAGTGGTGGGATTACAACAGGAAAAACGAGGAATGAGATATTTGTGCTCTACAACTGTAACTTTTTGCTGATAGAGCTGTATAAGGTATTTTAATTTTAATCTAATTTATACTAAATGAAATAAAGCCCAGGTCTGCCACAGTTAGGCTGGATAGCTCTTTATCCTCTGGTAGCCCAGGGCAGGGAGGTAATGCACATTTTTCCTCCTTCACCATTCTACCTTATCCTTTCCCTTGCTTTATTAAATGGAACCTTTCTAGCCTTCACAATACAGCTACCAAACTTAACCTCTCTCTGGCTATGTCTTCCTACATTTCCTATCCTCTTTCTGTGTTTTCACTGGCGAGGTTAGGATAAGATATGGCATTTTCTGTTCCCTGCTGTGTTCTGTATTTGCAGCATGCCTTGTATTGTCTTAAGGATATTTTCTTAGGTTGGTTTTTTTTCAGTGAAAGGTACCAAGGAGAGGAGATTCTCAGTTGTTTTTTCTCTGTGCCCTTAATGGGGTTTAACTTACCACCCCATTAAACAGTCATTTCTTCTGTGCAATTGTGATTGCTGGAATGTAGGTTGCTATTATTAATCATCTTTCCATTCTTGCCATTACATTAATCATGTGAAGAGACACAGGCGTAAGTTTGGATCCAACAGGATGACAACTTCATATTCGTGGTGATCCGAAATTCAACCCGTGAAGCAAAGAATGACTTTTACAAGTCATTTTCATGTTTGCCAATTTTGAAGGCAGCTCTGTGCCATTTTGCAGTACTCCATGCTAATTATGACCCGTGTGGATTTAGGGATTTCATGAATAATACAAGAGATGCAGGAGCAGTTGGAAAAAAAAAAGCCACCCGGTTTCTCATGTTGTTTGTGTCAGGGCTTGGTAATAGATTTACCCTCGAACACAGTCAGCACTAAGAAGACGTTCTGGTTTGCAGGGCCTCACACTGTGCACGCAGGAGTCATTTCAGTTTTGCACGCACGGCGCTCTGGCTGCTCTCCCTTTGTTTCCAAATCGCGCGTGCTCTGCCGCATACGTGTGCCCTCACATATTCCTACAGGAAATCTACTTTCACGCCCAGGAGGGAGAAAGTCTAGCACGTTTTCTGCAAATAAGCGTGTTCCTTCGGGAAGCAGACGAGCGAAGAGGACAGTACAGCTGTAGACATTCTGCATGGAGATAATCAGTGCCCCAGCAGGAGCACCTTCCCCACACAGCTGTACAATTCCCTTTGCTCTCTAGAAGGCACTGCACCCTACGTGCAGTTTCCAAGCTACATTTAACACAATTGCCCATCAGCACTTAGGAAGCAGTTACCACAGAAACCCAGCAGAGACCAATTAGTCACATGATTAAATTAATTAAAATAACCCAGGGTATCTGCCATCTTGCTTCTTTCTGCTATGCATAGCACATGACCCAGGCAGAGATGTAATTGGGTAGCATTATTGTGCCTTTTAATCCTAGAATCATCTTCATACTGTACTGTAGGTGGTCTTTGATTTTTTCCTTTTCCACGGGTCTACATAAATCCCTTCCCAGAGATCCGTCTTATTCCCTTGCTGCAAAGATGCTTTATTCGTTTTCTGGAGATCTGTGTTATTACACAAAAAAAATTCTCCAGCCCCCTCAATAAGCCAAGTAGTATCGAATTTACAAAACATCAGATTTAACAACAGAAAGATTTGTTATGTTTGGGATAAGAGGATTTAGAAACATTTTCAATTGCACAGCTAAGACTTTTGGAGGTCTTTAATGACAGCTCTAACAATACGTGCCAGGGAGAGCTCTGTAATATGTATTAGCACTTGACCTGAGAATTGTAAAGCACTAAGAAAAGACTGTATGTTGTGTCTTCATTTCACAAGTAATACGGTTACTGCAGTGGGGCGCATTTAAGTGGAACAAGCTGTCTGCCTTGTAATACTGCTTCCTGGGAAAGGCAGGAGTTTGGTTTCCTCCCTCATTTTTGAAACGTAGAAGTGCACAGTCATATTCTAACTTAGTAAATCAGTGCTTTGTCCTTGGTCGTTTGGCTGCCCTGATAATGGCATCCCCTGAATATCTATGTCAACTAGGGTTTTCTTCTATTATGCAAATGTCATACTTCTGCATGCACACAAATCATCTCTACCTGAAGCGGCATGAAACAGAACATTGCAATTTCCATCTCATCAGTGATTTGCTGGTGACTGCTCTGAAGTTACCTTGATCCATAGCACCAAAAGAAAAGAAAAATTAATACTATTTCTGGCCGCAGAGTAGAGAGCAGCTTGCCTCTCCAAAGCAGATTCCATACAAACAGACTTGACAAAATAGCATGCATAAATTACACGGCTCTGATGCATTAATTCGTGCCTAACAGAGCAAGTGGCAACAACACTACATCTACAATGGGTGGGTATAAGATGGAAGAAATGAAATCTGTGGGTTAATGTATAAATAATCAGCTGTTACGGAATTTGCAAATATTATGGAAGAAAACTAGCAGGTTTTGCCTGTGCTGTATTGCTAAAGTGCCGTGCACAAACACATTTGCCAGGCTTAACTGGCTCTGAGTAGCCCTTCAGGAAGGATGGACATGTTTGGCAGTGCTGAGGCACAGATGCTCCAATACGAGATAGGGCCTGGTTGTGAAATGAGGTCTCTGTCTACCAGAGTAATGTCAGTGGCAAAAGTGAGCCTCCACTAAGTCATAGCACATTTCCTGAGGTGAAGCAAGCCTCGTGCCAGGTATAATGTGGGTCTGTGGTTTTATAGACATTATCCCCAACTGGCCAACGTCCCCTGCATCCAGGACACGTGCATGTGCACACACAAATTACCAGGCATAAATGACACCAGTGCTCTGAGTGTTTCCATTTTTCTTGTGTTTTACTTGTCATCGTTTACTTTACATCATGGGCTGCTGCAGTGTGTACAATACCTGCTGAAAAGTTGACTCTCTTGCTGTGTTTGATCTTGCTATTTTTGCAATAAGTGACAATAGGAACACTGAGAAAGAAGTTCTCCATAAGATCACTCTGTTTTACACTGTAGTATTCCCATAGAAACTGGTTTAATTATGTTTCCATAAAACTGAGGTTAACTAGTGGAAAATCTGGTTGAAAGATTGTAGGTGCAGCAGCCATGTGCTTTTGTTTCCAGAATTAAAAAAATGTGCCATAAATAAACTCATGAAAAGAATCATCATAAGAAAGCTTTCTGCTCTGTATTTAAAGTACTTCATCAACAAACCTGCCTGCAAAGTTCTCAAAGCTTTTCTTCCTTTATAATACAGAGGAAAAGTATTTTTTTTTCAGACTAGAGCAAGGAAAAGTTTTGACTCTGTTTTCTTGTCATGCTACATAAAGTACATGTGTCTGAAAGCAAAGAACAGGCTCTTCTGCAACAGCTAAAGTGACAGCAAAGGCTGAGGTGGCTGTTTTCAAGTCTCCAATATAAATAGGAAGGGAAGGGGTTTTCTTTGATGTGCAGGAGCTCTATGTTCTTTATACAATTTTCTTGGTATGGTTTCTGGCTTTTCTCAGGGAACAGACAGGCCTCCTTATCTGAGTATTAAGGAGGAATGAGTAGCAATGGGAATAGGGGTCCCTCTCCCAGTTGTCCTTGGAGTAGGGCTCATAAATGAGAAAGCAGGGACGGAAGTGGGTCAGCACATATCTCTGTGCCATGGCTGCATTTGGGAGAGATGTGCCATCCTCTTCCCGAACCAGGACACAGAGCAGTTCATAGGGACCCTTCTGAGGTACTGTCACTGACCTGCTACTGGAATGGTCACTCTAGGAGCAGACAGATTAGAGGTAGGGATTGCAGAAAAACAGGAGTACTGGAGACTAAAGGACATAGTGTTTTGATTGTGGAGGTATTGGGCAGGATCAGCAGGATTCCAGGCTTCCTTCATAAAAAGGTGAAAAAATTATATTTGGCCTCCTTGAAATAAGAAAAAGGGAGGATATAAAAGGAAACTTGATAAAGTGCAAGCAAATTTGGAATAACTTTTGTGAATGAATGGTCCAAACATGCAGTGAATTGCAAGCGAAAATAAATGAGAGCAAATCAAGATAGCAAAAGATTTTTGGTGGAATATTTTCTGCTTTCCACAATAAGCAAAACAAAGAATAAAGGGCCATATCATAACAATTTAATTTTCCTAGATGTTGTAAACACCTCATCTTTCAGGAAGTGTGATGGGGTTTACAACTTGACATCCACATCTGGGAAAGTCAGGTCATCTTTAACCTTTAGTTTGAAGGCAGGCTGAAGCCAGTAGGAAGCTTGAGCTGAGTGGCAGTAAGTGATAAGCATTTGGCTTACATGTTTTTAAACAGGAGGAATGGATAAAGCGTGTACTCCTGAATCATTTATATGTGAATTTTTTTGTGTGGTAGAGGACATGTAAGGTAGTCTTCAGGGCCTAAGTAACTAGTCTGATGCATTGCATGAGGAGGAGTGCCAATGAAAGAGAAATGCAGTGCTCTCTCGGAGTCAGGGAGAAGTTAATCTAGTGATAGGAGGTTAATGTTGGGGGATTCCTTTTTGAAAGAAATCACTGCTGCTAGTTCAGAAAGAGCTGGCGAGCCCACAGCAGTCCGATATCCAGGATTCATCTATTCCTAATCTCTCCACTCATTTGTATTCCTAAAGTGGCTCTGACATAGAACTAGTTAGGGCAGAAATAACCTCCTGGAGGTCATCCAGGCATTTCCCTACAATGCAAGAGGGGTTTTTTAATTTAATCCTAGTCTATCATCATAGTGTTACTAGATAAAAGCATATAAAAAATAGTCTGAGAGACTGTAAGAAGGTACTTTCTCTTTTGATATATTTCAATAGCTTTCCTCAACTCCTTGAAGTTCACAAACTTTCCCAGATGTGTATAGAATTGTGGGGTTAAATTCTGGTCATTCTAACCAGTTTGTCTCAAGTGATTTCAATAGAGTAAGTATTTTTTTTTTTTGAACAGCTGTATTCACAAGTGGAGCATTGCTTTAAGCATGTTAGTATGAAGGATGTTGCTGGTATTCTTGATTAGAAACAGCATATAATTTTGGATAAATGTCAGGTGAGAACTATCTAACTAAAAGCTGGGAACAGATTCCTAGTCAGCTGGGATAAAGGAAGGTCCAGGTGATTCCAGTTGAGACAGATCCACCTTGTTCTGAGGCCATTTGGGTAGGACCCAGTTTTCATATCCTTTTTGGCTTGTATTATCATCCAGGCTTTATGTGAACTGGAGAAGGAGTCGTTCTGCTGTTGTCTGTTTCTCAAGAATTGCTTTGTCTGAAGGCCCAACACTTTTTACTTCTCTCAGAAGCATTTCCATTAGTCTTGGTTTCCTGTGCCCATCCTTGTCTCCCTCCCAACAGCTTCTGATTACTCCCTTGACTTTTCCTGTCTGTCCTACTTGCTCTGTGTCTGCCCTCATGGATGCCAGCGCTTCCTACATGCCGCTGACACCTACTGTGAATTCCACAGGAAAACATAGGAAAACTGTTTCTAAATTCCATATAACTAAGGGGGTTTTTTTCCCCCAGAAGCACTACCATGTCTTTTAACATATATTTATACAAATTCTTTGTGCTAGGAAGTTATAGTAACTGTGTCCCTGTTATTGCCCTGGTTTTGCCAGTAGATTCATAATACGATGGCAGCACAACATGGCTCTGCCTCAGGAGCTGGCTATCACTGCAGGTGGCAAGGGGCAAATGCCAAATAGGTAATGCTTTTATATATGTGCTTTCAACAGATTCATAGTGGTGTTACTGTTTTCTGCAGACAAACCACTGGTCCCCATGAGGAACAAATGGTGACTCCAGGGAAAATTTTATTTTATGAATGTGATCTGTGGATTGTCATGCCCCTTTTGCTCTCCAGCTGTCCCTTTTGCTTCCCTCTGGTCAAAAGCACCATGGCTTTCCTTTTCATAACTATCTCCAGTCTAAATCCTGGCCCCTTTGAAAGTCAAAGGTAAAACTCTTGTCGGTTGCAGAAGGGCAGGATTTTAGCCCAGCCACGGAGCAGTTGCCAGTCACACATTGTGGATGGGTGTGTGTGTCTCTCTCCTGGGATGAGGCAGCAGCGTAGCAGGCTTAGTCAAGGGAGAGTGTGCCAGTGAGAGCCAGAGGAGAGGCTGAGGACACTAAACCAAGGTGTGTCAGTGTTATTATTGCTGCCTTTCTGAGCTGCTTACAACACCGCATGCTCCTCTGTCAGTTCCACTCAGATTAAAAGCCATGGTGGAATGTGCCTTTTTGTGCTTCTGATTGGGAAATCAGAGATTACTTAGATACCTAATATGTATCTGAAAAGATAAGTGGGGTTTTTTTCCTGGCCTTTGAAGAGTATTGCAAAAAGAAACAGTTGTCATGGACTATCTATAAGATGGTTTCCTTCTCTAGAGGGTTTATTACCCTTCGTCTTTCATTACCCTAAGATATTTGCAGGTAGCATATTCATTACCTCGAACATTCCTGCGTGCTTGTATGGGCACACAGTGTACAGGTGTTTAGGAGACAGGCTCCTCAGTGCCCAGAGACAGGGTATTCTCATTTCCTGTTTTCATTTCACTGCACCAAACTGTGGAGCTGCAGCACAAGCAGCTTCGAACTTACTCAGCCTGCAAGACTCAGCAACACAGAGAGTTTTGACTGGTCACATTACGTGTCATGTTAAAGAGCCTTTTGTCTCCATTCAAGCTTTCTGAAACAAGACAAATTATGATATTTTCCTGTTAATTTCTGTTAATTTCTTTCCTTAATGAGTTTCATTAAAATCAAAGCTTCCGGAAGACTGAGCCATGACAGCTGTCTAAAGACTGTTTCACTTGCTATGGGCTGTTTGGGCTGAATAATTATTTCAGCTTTGTGAGGATTATTTCTTTAAATAAGAACAATGATGCTCTGTTTGGGAAGAGAAACAAATGCGTGGAGTGGTGCAGTATAATTTCATAGCTCTGACTTGTAGTACTCAATGGCTTTAGGAATACCTGGGAAAAACACATCTCTCTCTGTTTGACATATTTCTTAATGATTTCACTTAAGAATACAAAGGCAGCTATTTCAGCTGGCAAGAGAAAGAGAGTTTTGGCTTTTGATGAAGCAAATCAAGTCTGCAAAAGAGAGAGGAGCTTATTCTTTGCTCTTGCATTGCTGTGAATGTGACCCAAGAAAGAAAGAAAAAGCAAGTCTTTCTGGCTTACCATTCATAAAATATTCCTATAAGTTGCAGACCTGATACTTTGATAAGATAATGGCAAACATTTCAGTTCTTTTATATTACCAGCACTGTAATATCTTAAAGATGCATTGTGTGTTTCACAGCTATTGCAATTAAAAACACAAGGCTTTTACAAGATAGTTCAGTCTCTTTGCTGAGCTGACCAATTTTTTTTGACACGGACATTCTTAAATCAAGGGGTGGGAAGATGGGAATTTTACAGTAGTACACTACTTCCCAGTCTGAACTGGACACTCACCACCTGTTTTCACGAGCTGTTGCACCAAATTCCTTGTCAGAATTGCAGAAAACCCGGCTGGTTTGACTGAGCTCGTGTTCCTATTGTGAGTCTCAGATTTCAAGACCCAAATAGTAGATTTTTGTTTGGGGAAAGTGAGCATATTCTGAGATTTAGGGACACCTTCTCAACTTCCTAAATCCTTGTTCCCTGACCCCAGGTTCTAATCCTGTGTCCTTCCTGGTGCTGATTTTATCACACTACTCTAACTCCTTGAAGAATAGAGGCCAGTGGCCTCTGCTTAAAATGAGATTGTAGTTAAGAAAGTGGTTATTTAGAAAAACAGCACCTTCTTGTTTAACAAAGAGATTCTGCGTGCTCTATGTACTTCCTGTGTTGACTCAGATGTATCTTGTCCCTGTCAATGTGCCTGGAGAACAACTAGATGACTTCCCACCTCAGTAAGAATCATCAGGGTAATGGTCAAGAAAACCTGACACACAGATTTTTTTATTAAAGGAGTGAAAAAACTTTGAGAGAACACAGCTTAATTTTTGAGTTACAGGTTGATTTTCTATGACAGACAGCAAAGCACAACCCTGTCTGGCCTCAGAAAGCCACTGCTATAATGGAAAACAAAGCTGAGCATATCTGATGTAGTAATTGTCAAAGGGGGAGTCTTTCAGAACTGGTCTGAGACAGCAGTCGCTGCCTGATGGATGCTCAGGACACAGTATGGGTCAAAGTGTTTAAGGTAATTGTGAGCTGGCCAGCTGACAGCTGGAGATCTGCAGTGAATTTGCAGCTTGGACAGAGTTTCACAGGGAGGAGCCTCTCCCACCAACAAAGAGCTACATATCAACGAAAGGTGGGCTTCTGCCACTTTGTTTTCCTTTCCAGTCGACAGCTGTAGCAGTCAGAGAGGTGCATGCTCCCGTCAGGAGAGGAAAAACACCCACAAAGGCACATGAAAGCCAGGTGGGTGGTCCTGCAGCACATGAGCCCTTTCCTCCATGGAGCACTCATGAAGGGAGCAGGAGGGTGTCCTGCCACCCCACAGGAACACCACATCTGGGCAGCCCTGATGCAGCTGGGCGTTTGTGACCTGTCATCATCACAGCTCTGGAATGAGGGAAAGTGTTTCCTTTGCTCCTTTTGCCAAGCCTGAATTTCTGAAAGCACAAGACAAAATTAAGCAACTGATTTCCCTGAAAAAAACAAAAAATGGACCTTATTTACTTAACTTACACCAGGTCTTCTGAAAATCCAAGCCCAAGTGACCTTGTTAGAGGAAATTACATGGGCTATCAACTCCAACACTGTTGTATAAACCCAGAACCCACATCACAATCTCCTTCTGTCATGTCTTAATTATTGTTGTGACATAATTTTAATGGGAAATTTCAGCAAGAAATCAGTTTGTCTTAAAACTTTCCTCTAATGAAAAATGAGAAATGAATGAAAGAAAAATATTAGCATCATAAAATCGCTCACAATTAAACACTTTTCCCAAGAGACATGCTGTCTTTCTAGTCAGCTGTTGGTTTGTTTTGCTTCAGTTCAGTTCTTTACCTCTCTGCCTTTACTGTTTCATGACATTTTACTGCATAGACTTGATCTCCAACCATGAAGGCTATTTCAGATTTGCTGCCAACCCCACAGCTTCTGTGCCCTGGGAGCCTGTGGAGTGAAAGCCTTTGTGTGCGTGGTGGGCTCGGCTCTGCCACTTTCTGCTCCGTGGCTGAAAGTAGCTGGCATAAAAATTTGCTGCCTTTCTTATCGAGTGGCAGCTTTTAGAAATCAGCCCATCTCCTGCACCTTACATGTAACAAATATAAAGGAGCTGGGTGCCTTTTTATCAGAGAACTCTAGTGTGGTTTGTTTTGGAAAGAAATTTCAAGAACGTCCAGTTCCAACCCCCCTGCCATAGGCAGGGGCACCTCCCACTAGACCAGGTTGCTCAGGGTCCAAATCCGACCTGGCCTTGAACATTTCCAGGGATGGGGCATCCATAACTTCTCTGGGAAACCTGTCCCAGTGTCTCACCACTCTCATAGTGAAGAATTTCTTCCTAATATCCAATATAAGTGTACCCTCTTTCAGTTTAAAGACAATCCCTCTTCACATATGGAGAGAGGATACCCATGGGGGGATGTTTGGAGTTTACAAAAGTGTTGGTCACTTTTTCACATTAATTGCCGCTGTCCAATACCCAGCATGGCAGACAAACTCCAGATTTCTGTGCTTTCAGCCTCAGTGGGTGAACCTGGAACCCAGTTAGTTTTAGCATATATTGTGCATGGATGTCTAGCTGCCTCTCAGTGATGTGAGAGCACTTAATTGAATATAGTTCATGAAAGATTTATTCTCCTGATCAGCTTACTTGTGATTTTAGGCTCATCAGATTCCAGCTGTTGCTTAAATCCATTCAGCCATCAAGCCTGTCAATTTTATTGTGAGTATTCCAGTTCTGTTGCCCACAAAAGCCTAGACACGGGTCTCCTATTGTTCTGTTTTCCATTTAAGTCAATCTAGAATAACACAGGTTTTCCTGATGTGTATGGGGATGAGCAAGGATGGGGAAAAAAAAGCAAGTTCGTCTGATCTAGTTGATCCAACAAGGGTGGTTTAGAAACTCCTTTTCTGTAGAACTTCTGCTTCCTGCAATGATCTATCTACAGCAACCAGCACCTGGTGACCAAGAGGGATGAAAAATGATAGAAAAGGAAATAAAAACCACATAGGCTTCTGTGAACTCTCACAGCATTTGACCAGCCACAGCTATGTGTGGCAGCTCCACCCTTTTGTGAAGCAAAAGTTGTGTAGCTGCTTCACAACAGTGGTAGTTTTAGGATGTGCAGGATGTTAATTAACTTTAAAGTTTCCAATTACTTCCTGTAAGTGGTGAAACTAAACCTAGAGATTCAAGTTCATACATGCATTTATACGCATAGTGAGGCCATTGTATCTTTTCCTCAGAACAAGCTAAAGAGAAATGGTGTATCTTGACACAGTTTTACTTCTTTTCCATTATTACATTCTACTTTCCATGTCCCAGAACTACATAAATGTTCCCACATTCCAAGTGTTATCAAACAAGTGACTGACAGTAGCAAGAGACTGTGGATTTGGGTATAGAAACTGATGGAGCTATTGAAAGTGATTTTGAAAGTCCTTTACAACTAGTAAAACTGTAGTATCAAAGTTTATTAAAAATGTTTCCAAGGCTAGTATTTTTTTTTAATCCCATTTTTAGTAAAGCTTGTGTTAAAGGTCCTGCTGAGGGTCTAGATAAATTCATTTCCTAGTATCTCTAACTGCCCTTTCCCTTCCTGATTATGTGTTTTAGGGAAAGTCTCTGAGTGGTTGGTATTATTTTAGCAAGCTCCCATTCCAGAAGTGGTGTTTTCTAAGATGCTCATTTGTATTTGTCTGAATTCCTCTGAGCAACACCACATTCCTTAGACTGAAAGATTTAAACCCCTGCTGAAAGCCATCACAAGAGTGATGACATTTCTGGTTGCTTCGCGTATCTCTAGAAGTGCAATCTAAGTTGATTTCCTGAATGACCATGTAACTGAACCCAGAAATGCAGGTAAAACAGAAGAAAAGAAAGCTAGGAGTCAGAGTGAAATTTATTTCTGTTGTACTCATTATATCCACATGTCTTCTTGTGCTTATTTACGTGTTTCAAATCGAGTTGTCTCATTTTGGCTCAAGTCAGGATATTCAAAGTCGCTGAATTTCAAGTCTGCTGAACTTCCTGACAAGAGGAGTAGATTCCTAGAATTTTTTTTTGTGGTATGAACAGACAGCTGGAAGGCCAGAAAAGCTGTGACCTCCTGGCTTTCAAAAGCCCTTCATTGACAAACCTTTCCTAGAGCATGTATAAGAAGAAAAGCTAGTCTGTGTCCAGTACCATCAGGAGATACACACCTGTGTTTCACCCTTCCGCCTCTCAGCCAATGTGTAGCTGTGTTTGCTGTAAATGTTGCATGCAACTCCCATCTCTGAAGTCTCTCACCATGTTTGCTGTAAATGTTGCATGCAACTCCCATCTCTGAAGTCTCTCACCAATCTCAGAAGCAATTTAATTACCCTTTTCTGGAGGCAGAAATGATAGCCCCAACTAATTTCCATGGGTTACTTTCAAGGTTTGAAAACAGATCTAGAGTTCCCATTTCCAAAATCAATTTCTGGAGTTTGACTGCAGGGAGTCATGAATGTCCGAAAACTCCAGCTGAGGTCAGCCTGCAGGCCAGACTCATGGCTCCTTGCATCAAGGCCATCTCTTCTGGTTCCTTGGAACTACTCTCATGTGGGAGTGTTTGTGCTGTTGCTGTCAATAGCTGAATATGTCCTTCCAAAGGCATTACACTTCTCCTGGATTAGTGCATGGTTTTGATCTGCACACCACCCAGCTTGGTGACTTGTTCTGCAAAGAGCTATTTTTTTAAATCTTTTTTTTTTGCACATTTATTGAACCTCTAGCTTTTTACATAGTGAGAAACAGTGGATAGTTAATGGATAGCTACTAGCTACATTTGTTTTGGTAACAAAAATATGGGAGGTTTTTTTTTGGTATCCTAAAAATTTAGCATACTACATAGACTACTGTCACATCCATTGTCTCTCCCTTTTTTTAAAAATTTAAGTGGCTAAGTCCTTGTTTTTGAATATCTTATGTAAGAGCTGTTGCAAAACTGATTGCCTTTCACTGATACTATTTCCTTTAGTGCAGACCATGGCCAGGTTTTAAGGAGCAGTCTGCCATGTATTTAAAATAACTTTTGAAAAAGAAAGTTTACCCAGTGTGGAGATGCAATTAAAGTCAGTTGTTGAAAATGAACTAACATCAGCAGCAATTAGAGTTTGAGGCAAGAACTCGTTATTTTTCCCTTCCCTTGCTTCTCCTTTATTTTAATATATTTGATAGCAGAGGTGACAAAATGTCTAACTGGGCCTTAAATTGCTCTTTCTTGTCTGTCTTCCTCCCAAAGTGTGACAGTCATGTCCCCCTTCCCCTTTGCCATGGAGTAGCCAGGGTGTCACCCTGAGGGCTAGGGAAGAAGGCAGTGGACACAGTGCAATGTAAAAGCCATGCAACTGTGCTCCCACGAGACGAGGCAGCCAGGCTAAACCTGGCTGGAGGTTGTATTTCATCCCCTGCAGAGCCAGTGCCCTGCTGCAGGACTCCTACAATGCCTTTTGGGCAGCCCCAGGAGGGGCTGAGTTTGGAGGTGCCATCATGACAGTACTAGAGGAAGGAAGTCTCCTCACAGCTGAGGGATGAGGTAGCAGCTAGATGAAAGCTTCCTTATGGGATCACTTTCTCCCTCAGCTCCTGTTGACAGGAGGGTTAAGCTCCCCTTTTCCGTTGAAATCAGGTGGGGTCCTGCCTGAGAAAAATATGTTTCTGTGAGGAGCAGAAAAGGGTGTGATTCCCCTGGCCGACTGCTTGTGGGATGCTCTCCACAACATGTATCTGTCAAGGAAGCTGCTGGAGCCAGAGGCCCACCTTGAGAGTCGATATCACCTCAGGCAGTAGAAAGGCTGGACAGGAGGGATTTTTTCTCCAGCTGGGGAGCCCTCACAGCATCCATGGAAGGCAACACAGGTCAGCCCTGACAGGTCTAGCACTCAGCTGCATAAGGAATTCATTCCTATGGGATCAGGAAGCAAATGTGATGTTTCCAGTCATGGCTTTCTTATCAGGGCAGTTCCTCTGCACCCTAAAAATGCCATCTTACCTGCATTTCCCTTCTCTGTTTTTCTTACTCACCACACTTCCTCTGCCTACACATACATGCACATATGGAGTCTGTCAGTAGGTAGGGAAGGAGATGTACTACGATCTCACCTAACTCAGCACTTCACAGAGATGTATGTGAAAAAATCCAGGAATCATGGATACACAGGCCAAACTCACTTATCAAACCTCTTACACACCAGTTCCCACTGCCCTTGGGGCAGGTCTGTACCTCTGGAAGGACTGGTAGCCCATTGCTCCTCAGATTCTCAAGAGGGTGATACTGGCTGCTGCTGGAGACAAGCCTGAGCTAAGGTACCTTAGATCTGACCCAGAGTGGCCATTCTTACTCAAATTTAGATAGGGAGTCCCTGTTTCAAGGTTGTGGTGAAAAAAGTCTGCCAGACATCTGCTTCAGCCAGCACAGGAAAGTTTCCTACCATGTGTTTCCACTTCCTTCAGTCCAATTTGCAGAGGGAGTAGGGAATGCAGGACTGATCCTACCTTGAAGGCTGCTGTGCTGGGTGAGGAAGAGAGGCACAATTGCTTTTTGGCTCTTGCCCACCCCCTCCTTGAATCCCTTCCTAGTGCAGGCTTCTTGCAAGCACAGTGGGGCACCGGGGGGATGATTTGCCTGTTTGCTTCAGTCACTATCTGGAAGCCATGCACTGGGATTGGGAATCATTGTCCTACAACAAACCAACAATGCTATTTGTGACCCGTGGCAGTGAAAGTCCAAACCATGAAGTTAGGGCTGACACTCCCTCTCTAACTTGAGCCACTGTGCTTTTCATCACGATGCCAGGAGTTGTCAGCTGTAACTCCGGCTTTTTTTGGCTTGTGTCACAACCTAATAAGTTATAGGCCAGCTTCTCCTGTCGATGTTTTTGCTGCACAGAAGGCTTCACATTTTGTAAGCTTTTACAGCACAGCTGTGCTCAGAGATAAAACAGAATGTGTATACAGTACAGTATGCATTCAACTGATGCACTAGATTCTTCCCACCATATGTATGGAGTGGTGTGCATTTCACTCCGATACCTCACTGCCAAAACTGCCAGAAGCAAATAAACAAATGGCGGAAGAGAGACACCATATGAGGCAGTGCCAGGCACATGACCTAGACTTCCAGAAAGAGACCCAGGCTGCTTTTAAAGGATTATAGTGGACCAATTTTTTTAAGCCTCGCCTCCCGCCGTGTGGAATGTTCTGCCAGTGTATGCTGTGAAGTGTGCCGGTTGTTAAAGAGCACTCAGATTTCCCCTTCCTGCTAAGCAGCTGATGTTGCTGCTTCTTGTGCTCAATACTCATTTCACCTTTCTTCGATGCCAGTGATTCCCCATCAAGTTTCTAAACTGAGGGAGAGGAACAATGGAGATGTGTGAAACAGTCTAATTCCGGAAGGAATGCTACTCTAAAAAAGCAGAACACATGTAATTAGGATAATGAGATTAATAATATTAGTAACAATTTAACGATTAATATATAAACAATGGAAGTGAGACAAATGGTTGTTCCGTCTCGTACCCCACAAAACAAGTCACTAAGTTGCATTTCACAGCATTGATGGTGAAGATGCCTGTAATAAACTGACACGAACATTAATTACATAGTTAGATGTAATTAATTTAAATGGTAATTCTGTTCCTGGAACTCACACCCTGAATATGAAAAGATAATTCCTCAGCTTCTTTTCTCTCTGACCAGCCTGTTGCTAATGAAAAGATGATGGCTACCACCACAGTCCTCCTCCTGCTAGTACTACTGGGAAACAGACGGATTTTCCTGTCTACTGGCCTCAATCTTACGCCTCAATCTTTGGCTGAACATCTGTCACTACCCCAGTGGTTATCTTGCTAGCGCTGGCTTTTGCCTAAGCTTAACTTTACTCATGATTGTGTGAGGGGCAAGTAGGTGCTTTCTTCACTTTAGAGTATCTTTAGGCACAGATGGAAAAAGTGCACTAAGAACAACAGAGGTCAAGACCATTCCTGTGCTTTACAAAGCCAATGCAAAGTGGTCTGGATGCAGGCAAGAGAATGGGGTCTTGAATTTTAATAGAATAAGTTAGGGAATAGAAAATTATGTGAAGCTTTCAGATAGCAGCATTATTTAGTAAAGTAAGAATGTGCCTAAAGTGTTTATTTAGAGCTGGTTCTTTGCTTGATGCGTTTGTACTTTTCATGTAGTGGTAGTAATTAGAGCACCAGTTTCCTCCAAGCCTTGCTGCCTCCTACTGCAATATACTCTGTGACCAATACAGAGACCTCTATATCTCAGTCAAACAGTAGAGCTGTGCACAGTGGATGATAGACCAAAGGCCACCTTTCTGCAGGTTTCTCCAAACTCTCCTTAGACAGGAACATCCTTTCGGCTGAGCCTTAAACTGAGATACATAAGTCACTGTGCTGGAGACAGAAGAGGCAAGCATTCGATTTACAGCCTGGGAGTGGAGAAACATCAGGAGTACTTTGCTCTCCAAATATTGCAAAGCCCACCAGGCTGTTTAAAGTCCAGCCCTTGAATGGAGGACCCAGGGGCACTCACAGTGTGAGGGTATGATTTTGGCAGCTCCCAGCTCTGCAGCTGTGGTACCAGTTCTGCAGAGGAGTGTCCTATCTGCGTCTTTTTTCTTCCCTGTTGAAGCAATAGCTCTGTTTTTGAGGAAAATGAGATAGACGTGTGGCAGTAGACCTATTGCATAGGCCAACAGCTGGATTTCAGAAGGCCCAGCAACACAATGAGTGACACAATTGAGGTGACACTGAATAGTCCACAGAACAGTGAGGAAACATTATAGAGGGTCAGGGCTGTGAGCAAGGTTATTGGCTAAGTATTTGCAATATATATTGGCAAGTGAGAGCTATCTAAGGGGCAAACACATAAGTCTGGAATAAACACATGGAAGTTTTAAAAAGCTGACAGTGCCACCATGAAATGGTAGAGGTGGCATGTAAATACTCATGCATATGCCTGAGGAGACATCTAGTGCTAACTGGGAGTTTGCAGAGTCTGGTGAAGCCCTTAAGGGATGCTTTTCAAAACAGGAGCTGAGTGAGAAGTTGAAAAGAGAATCATAGAATCATTAAGGTTGGAAAAGACCTTTAATATCATCAAGTCCAACCATCAAAATCAGGATTACAGGATTACATGGCAAAACATGCAGACTTCTGCTGTGCGGTAAGGGGCCGAGTAAGTCAGGGACAGAACCATTTGAGTGAATGCAGAAGACAGAAAAATGTGTTTCTTTCTGTTCCTTTTTCAAGTGGAAGCATCCCCATTTTTTAAGTCTGTCTTTAAGAGTTAAAGTAGTATAATTTTTTTTCCGTAACAGCAATGCACAGAGTTAAAAAAAAGGTGTAGTCTGATAAACCTTGGGGCCTGAAGTAAACTGCTGGGAACAGTTAGAAGTGGATTACTTTAGATTCAGAAACCTGGCCAAAGATCTACTCGCAACTGCTCCCCGTGGAAGATGGTAGTGAAGGGAGCTGGGAAAACAGAGGTGTTTTTCAGCACATTTCATCTTCTTGTGACAGAAAGGAGAACTCAGAATGGGACTTCTCAAATCCCAAGGCAAGTTGGGAGGATAAATTATAGTTGGTTGCCTCCCATTGCCTGTAAAAATCTGTGTGCTCTGAGCTTTCTTATGAGTTTGAACAGACAGTTTCCTGGTTTTAGACATGATATATGTTCTTGGAATCCCTCCCAATGACAGAGGGTTGCAGTGGGCAGTAGAGAACACAGGCATGCCACTGTGATTTAGGAATAACTTTCTGCCAGTGCTGGGAGCAAGCTCAGAAGTGTTTGGGTTAGGTCCTATTTGTCAGTGGGAGCGTGGCATCCCGCATGGTCATGACTTCTTATTTAAAATAGAGTGGAAATCCTGGAAGAGGAGGGGTACCTCGTTTGGACTATATCAGCCTAGTACTCTGTGAAATGTCTTTGAAAGTAAAACTTTGAATGAAAGCTTCAACAAAAGGTGTTGGCAGACAAGGAAGAAGTACTGTACCTGGTGTTACACCCAAAGGCAGTGGCAATATTGTGACCTCAGTCCCTGACCTCTAGCTGGGCTGCTGGGAATTAAAACAAATCGTCCTCACCACCAGGCAGGTTTTGCTTTTTTCCTGCTTGTATGTGCCACTATCCCACCTTTTATTGCAGTCATTCATCATTGGCAGAAAGACTGGGAGATGATATTAAGGTTGCAGAATATGTCATTTGTATCAAAGCTTCCCCTTCTTTCTTTTCGCTCTCTCCTTGCCCATTCTCCTGCCTACATTCAGTTCCTGTTGGGTTTTGCCCCCCTCTCCAGACCAGTCATCCCATTGGCCCGGCTCATAAATGATTGCTTTAATAATATTACAGCCCCTCCATTTTCATGTGTGAATGACCCAAGTGACATGTGGCTTGTAACCAGACCAGTAAGAGATTTCTGTTTTCACCCTTTAAAAGACCACAGAAAATACAGAGAATAGGATCCTGCCTGTCTTGCAGTGACCCCAGACAAGCATTTATGGCTGTGCAGTAGCTTGCAGACACAGCCCATTTGAGGGAAAGCTTTACCAGCCAGACCTGGCTGTTGTTTTTCCTTCTCTGCATTTATTCAAAGCGCAGAACCGTTTATATACCACGAAGATTGGAATTGAAGAAAGAGTACATGTAGAGTTTGCCAGCTGTTTAAGTCTTACTGTTACCTTCTGTATCGATCAAATCCGTTGCCTCTTAATTGGATATTGACTGTTGTGAGGCAAATAAGGCAAGCTGTCAGAGGGGGGAGGGATGGGGCACAAGGTTTATCTTAATGGTATGTTGATCATGACTAGTCTATAAAAGCCAGTGGGAGAGGAGTTCATTAAACCAGCCTACAATTGCTTTAAGAAAATATGCTCTGAGTCAAGATGATTAATCATATATGTGACACTGCAATCAAAGAAAATCCGCATTGTTGCTCTGGTATTAACAATGCAAAAGCTTGAAATACTCAAATGCATTGAAACAAATTCACTAGGGACAGCGATTTGTTTTGGTCTGTGAGCCTTAGCTAACCCTTTCCAACATCTGATGGGTTTTTTTTTCTGGTGTTTGTTTTAGGGTTTTTTTCTTTATTTTTTTTCCTCCTTGATGTTGTGTTTTGTCTCTCTGCTTTTCTGGCAGGCTGATTGGAAGCGTGTGCTTGCCCTGTGCCCAAATCTGTCACCTGGACAGGGGAACCCTTGTAGAAATGGCAGCAGTCACAAGGAATAGTTGAGCTACCTGACAGTGAAACACACAGAATACTTTGGAAATTGATTTTATCTCATAAATGATAATAATTAGGGAATGTGAAGAGAGAGGGAAAGCTTATTGACTATGCTGGTGTGAGCTACCCGTTACAAAAATGGAAGCTACCGGCAAGTCTGTAGTATGTTTTCATTTCTTTCCTGGCCATATTTTAGGCTGCGTATTGAGTATGTTGCAATAACTGTCAGGCACGGTCCATTAGTGTCTCTGGATCCGGCCTGTTGTGAATCAGGAGGGAGATTAGCAGGATAGGCTCACGTTTATGAAGATCCCACACAGCTGTGAATTGCTGAAAAAATGTTCAAAGGCGCAATAAACAAAGTTTATTTCAAATTATTTAGATGTTATGTCTTTGTTATTATATTTATTCTTTGACAATTTGGAAGTGGTTATAAAAAATTTATGATATGGTTAAAGGTTTGTGCAGTTTGAAAAATTAGCTTTTAAGGCAGCCACCTGAACACTTCTCCTATATCACCATGCCATGAACTGTCAGGGAAAGGGTAGCACAGTCCTGTGGAAGGCAGGAAAGCTGCAGAAACTGCCAGGGTATTGGCCGATAGAGGAAGGAAAAGTCCGTAAGTCTGGAATGCAGTGGGAATATGAGGTTTAATGCAGAGTTTTCACTTGAGACCATTAGGCAGTTCCCTGCTTGAGCAACTGGATTGAGGCTGTACCACCCTGGCTTGCTTGTGGGCCTGAGTCATTTAACATCTCAAACCTTCTACTCATCTTTCTACAAAAATTAGAAAAGCAATCCAGGGCAGTACACACTGCTATTTTTGCTTCAGTTGCTCTTTCTGGATGTACTGGGAGACTGAAAGTGATCACCAGTTTTTTCTAGGTATTTTATGACTGTGGTAGAAAGGGCCAAAAATGTACAGCATTGCAAACCGTATGAAAAGAAAATCCTAATTCTGCCTACAAGGATGAGAAGTCCAGCAGGAAATCAGGGTTCTTCTACAAAGTATATGAAACAAAACTGGGGGAAGGGGAGGAAAAGGTTCATAGAATCGAGAAAGCTGAACCCATTTTTTTGGTGTAAGTTTTAAATGCAGTAGGATGGAAGTTATTACTTTAGCAGGCATTAGAGTAGTACTGTTATTAGTATTTCCTTTTGATCCACTTATAATATTCCTTACATTATAATAGAGTTTGCAGCTTGCATTTTAAACATAAACTGTGGAGAATTTTATACCGTGAAATCCTGAGTGAAAAATTTAATACATAAGGCTGGACCATTCAGAGCCATAGCCTGTGGAAGACAAGCATTTAAAAAAATTTAAAAAAAAAGAAAAGATCCTTAAATAGCTGTTTTTCAGATTTGCAGGCACATTTGTTTGGATTTTTTAGTGTGCTTCAGTTATGCAAGAAAATGAACGTGACACTCCTCAGTTGCTTTGACAAGGATAATTTCAGAAACACTGCCCTATCATTCCACGGTTTGGCACCTTCTCCTTCTTCTTTGTTGTAATGCGTTTTTTCTGGGTCGGCTTTTCTCAGCAAAACTGCCTGTTTGTCAGGAGATTTTACATGTGTTCAGAAAGGGAGGATGAGGTGGTGTGGGCTGGGTTTGGTTAGAATAGCAGGTTTGACCCAGTGATTATTTATTTTTGAAGTCAAGGGGTATTTCGTCTGTCAGCACAGTGGAGAAGTTTGCAGGATATTCAGAATTATGTATTTTCTCAGGGCTTGATCACACTGGCCAGATTGCTGGCTTCTTAAGTCACTTCCACATCAAACCTTCTCCTAAACACATGGACTAGAGATGTTTTTGTAATCCAGTCTGCCATTAGTGGTTTTGCATTCAGATTTTGTATTTGCTTTTGAAATTATAACTAAAATTTGAACAAAGGTTAGAGTTTGGGTCTAGATTCATCACTGTCTGTACTGGACATGTCACAGTAAGGCAAGAGCAGCTGTGAGCATGAGCTGTGACAACGACAGGGACCCTTGTCTTGCTGACGATGCCTGCAGGGGATTGAACCTCAGGCGCTGCTTAGGGACTGCATCTCTGCAGGGACATCTTTGTTCCTTCTTGGGGACCATATAACTTCACTCTGGGAAAGGGACTGTGCAATTGTGCAGTCTGTACTGTAATGTATAGGAGCCAGGAGCAGCTGAGTGCCAGGGAGAGATTTCAAGGAAGTCTGTGGAGAGATCCCAGGCAACAAAATGGCAACAAAACCTGTCTCCTGCACTACCCCCTCTTCTCAGGACCTGGGAAGAGCTGCATATGCAGTGCCAAGATTTGGCTTGTCATGGTGGTGCTTTCCATGCTGCTTTCTATCCACTGGTGCCTTCTTCCAGCATAAACAAGGTCTCAGTTCCTAACTTAAGTAATGGGTGGAGATGTGCACGTGTGTGTTGGTACATGTGTTCATGTGGCATGTTTGGGGAGAGAAGAGGAGACAACAAGTCAGCAAAAGCCCTTCTGGTTTTCCTTTGCATACTTAATAAAGAAGTTACAAGAGGGCATATTCCCAATTTCTTTTTCTACTTTGTAGATCACCTCCAGTAGACAGATTGTCTCGCAGACCACTTCCCCTCCCCTTGGCGATCAAATAACATTCCTGTGGTGACTACAGCAGTTGCTTACATGGAAAAATAATGTTAGGAAAGTATTTAATGTATTTTTAGCTGTCTTTAAATGCATTTTAGCAGCTGGAAACAAGGGGAGTTAGTTGCACGTGACCTGCAAGCTCTCCATGGACCACCACCAAGTGTGCAGAGAGCCACTGCTGGTAAAGAGACCCCAGGCCGGAAAATGCTGGGTAGGGTGGTTACCTCTAACCTGTACTGGTCACAGGAGGTCAGGCAAAAGGGATAACCTCAATTTTTGTGGGATGTAAATGATAACAACTTGATAAACAACCGGTGTGATTTTAGGTCCTTTCTTTTCACTGATCTGAATCTTGGGAGATTTTATGCAACCTTCTTTTGACATGTTTTCAAAATACCTGTGACTGTTTCAAAAAACTTGAGAAGATTTTAGAGGTTTGGAGTGGTGAAATATTACAACTATAGAGATTAGTGAATAGAGTGCAGCTGAGAGAGGCAACAAGCAAATAAATATCACTTATTCCATCACTCTGTGATTCAGGAAAATCCTGAAATTCTTGTGAAGAGCAAACCTCTTATCAAACATTAGTGGGAGCTTTTCCTGAGGGAAGACTTTCTCTGAGCTGAGGGCTTGCTCGTTCCTGTAACTGTGTGTTCCCGAACCAGGGAACATGCTCTCTGGACCATCTTCCCTGGCCCTGTTCCATTCCCAGCACAGCACCACCACCCAGGACCTTGATGCTGGGCTCTCCCACCACCCAGCCCACAGCAAGTATGTTCATATTTCTGGGAATAATACACCCAGCAGGTGGAAGTTTAGTACTATTTTTACTATTGCTGGTACAGTGAATGTAGAGAGCATGATAATTGATTATCTGGGACAACAGAAATGCACAGGAACTAGAATTTCAAGGATTAGGGTTTCCCTGAGGATTTCCTTCGAGTTTCAGTGAAAGGAGAGAGAACCTTTGTGGTAGAAACAGAAACACAGCTTTCAGTTCCCATCTGCAGCCAGCCTCTGGAGACAATAGTATTAAGGGTGATGTGAACTTCCTCTGTTCATCGCCATGGGACAGGAGCCTCCACACAGTGATCTGCACTTCTATAGCAACGGTATTCAGCTCCTCACAGCTTATTTTCTGTCCTACTAGAGACATCCAGCTAATGCCTGCCGCCTTTAACCTATCTGGGGGTAACACTCCTGTGTTTCATCTGTTTCAAAGGACATTTATGGAAATTAGGCGGCAATTTTATCCCAAGTAAGCGGACTAATATTCTGTCACTCTGCCTTACTCAAGTGACTTGTTTCTCTTAATGTTAGGTGTTTTTGGTTAACTGGCATTAAAGTTTTGTGGACTAAGGAGTAGGATTTCATTGCAAATGCATTGTCCCATTTTAGTGGAAGCTTTGCATTAACAAGTTTCATCTTAATAAATTATTTGGTTCGACCTGCCTTGTGACTTATACTATCGTAAGATCCTGCCCTTAATATTAAAATGTAAGCACAGATTTCCTCTCCCAAGGCTAAAGCTGCATAAAAAGACTTACACTGAAGCTAAGAAGTCCTCTGTCTGGATCAAGATAATTTTTTCTCTGAGAATAAGGAGAAACAAATATCCACGCTCTTTGGAGAGGAGGAAATTCTGCTGTAGATTGTTCTTCCTCTGTTGTGTTAAAAAAAGGAATCTTGACAGAATATATAGTCTGTTTCCAAACTATTGGCATCTTTCACAAATATAGGCTGGCTGGCTTACGAACAAAAAGCACAGTTTCTGTAGCCAAAGATAGTTGTCATCGTGCACTTATTAATGAGTACACATATCTCTGAACATCAAAAGCTGTGCTGTTTTCAGAGAGGTCCTTTCAGATCCTGTTTTCTGGTGTTTTGTTTGCTTTTTTTTTGTTTTTGTTTTTTTTTTTTTTTTAATTTTTTTCATTAGCGTCCTTCCATTTGCTTTCAAAGCTCAGCAGTAGAAAACAGGGAAAAAAGGGACCGAGGAAAGGACATGCTCTCATCTGTCCAGCTTCCCCACATCGGGAGCTACTCCATTCATGTCATTCCTGGCAGATGTTTGCCTAATCTGCTCTTAAAAATCTCCAGTGATGGGTCTTTGACAGTCTCCTTAGGCAATCTGCTCCAGTGCTTTGCTGTACCTGTCATTAAGAAGGGCTTCCTGATATCTAACCTGCAATTAAAGACCATGATTTCCCACACAACCCATCATCAGGCTGACCTTACAGCTAAGCCACCTCCACCAAGTCAACTGCAGTTTCCTCACTAGTTCCTCTTTGCCAACACCGCTCCTTGGGCAATGTGCTCTATGCTGGCAGTAGCAGTGAGGTGATGTGTGTGTGTTTGTGTGTCACTGGTCTTGTCAAGTGTCCAGCCCGGTGTCCCCAGGGACTGGCAATGGGCAGGTTTCCCTCTCGGATCCCATGCAGCTGACGGGAAGATGGCTGTCTGCCAGTAGAGGGTATTGAATTAGGAGATTCAGTAAATCCCAGGAAAGGCGCTGCCACAGTGAAGTTGCAGCAGTTTTGCACTGATAAAACTAGCAGTGCTAACCATGGTTCCAGGCCTCAGAACATGAGCTGATGCCTTTTTTGTCCTGGAACAAAATATGTTGCGAGAGCAGTTGTCCCATATATTACATATATGCGATCAATCACATCTAGCAGTTTGGACATACATTTTTTGATGAGAGCATTCCTATGATGATTTTAGCAGTATTAAAGCATTTTTTAAAAAATCAGAGCGATCACAGATTTGGCTTGGGTTTTCTTGCAGTTGTTTTGTTTTCAACAATAGCATCCCATGGCAGCCAGGCCTGATGGCAAAGCTGTAGATGCCAGCTTGCTGTGAGTGAGCTTGAGATGCCGGGGAACCGAGGCAGTCACTGGTGTGCAGCAGTGGTTGAGAGTGGGTCAGTGTAGGCACAGCTATATCACAATATTACCATTGCAAGGTAAATTCTGAGCCACTTTTTAAATATACCTAGAACAGTGATGAACATTGTAAGAGTGTTTCCTTTTGCAAATTATTTACAACTGGAAGACGGTAGTAATGAATTAATGTAAAGATACTGGAGAGTTAGTCCTGACTGCTCAGAATAGGTGTTTTTTACAATGGAAACCAGCTAACTAAATTAGGTGTGTTTCTGCTGCCTGAGCAAATTATGGCAGTATGTAGCTAAACAGGTTTTGATACCAGAAATTTTAGTGACATCCAAAATTAAATGAAGAGAGATTTGGATCAGTAGGAGCAGGGGCATGTTGCCATCAGCAGGGGTGAATAACCTTTGTGTAGCTGGCAATTTTGGTAAGCAGGTCAAGGTCAGTGAGGTTTGTCTCTGTATTTTGACAGATGCGCTACAAACACCCTGATATCCATTTCATTTTACAAGGTGTGTGCATGCACCAAGATAATGCTCCAGAGGGTCACTGGCGGGTTACAATGTGCCAGCCGTCACATGCACAATGTATTGCATGGTGCCAAGATAAAGTTTCAGGGGTCTGGGGGCAATCAACAGTGATTCAGAGCCCCACACAACACCTGTGCCCCACCAATATCTCCCTAGCTCTCCATCACTGAGCATCCCATTAGCATCTCTTTTCCTGAGCCGACAGGTCTGTTTCTATTTGTGCAAGGCATTTTTAAGGCATTCATCCCCCACTAGTTATCTAGATGACCTGGAAGAGCTTCAGTGAGTTGCCCGTATTCCTCCATGGAGGAAAGGAAAGGACAATGTTTGTTTTCAGAATGAGAATTTGGTTTTTTTTTTTAGAAAACACAGTCAGATTTGAACTTTGTATTCCACGCAGCATGGAGGTAGATTAATTATGTCAGAGAGGTTTCAGTTTCAAACTAATAATTAGAAGAATACATTTAAACCTTTGGCAATATAACAGTGATTTCAGATGCTTAGGAATCCTCTTTCTTGAGGTTTTAAAGAAAAATTTTAAACATTTTTCACCATTGAAAGAAAATACCTATAAACTGCTAGGAGACATACAGAATAAACTTGTTTCCCACTTCCCAGTTCTTGTAATAATCATCACTTTTAGGTACTTCTCAAAATACACCTTTGGACAAATTTTGCACTGTTAAAAATGGCATTTTCTATTGAGCAAACTGTGTTCACGCCCCATGGCTGACAAGCAGAGGCCCGAGTCAAAACCTGCTGGAGTCAAGGGGCTTTCGTTGAGGTGCAGACCCTTCATGTTTTCCTAAAAATCGACAGTGCTGTTAGCCCACGTCTCCCCTTTCCCACCCCGTCTTCCCGGGGAGAGGCAGAAGCCTGTTTGAAGACAAACAAGTCGCAGAGCCGGCAAGGTGTAAATATCTTTCATAAATGCCAACGCTGGAAAGCCTGAGTGCCGGGCGCGTGACACGCGACGACAGGCGGTTCACGCTGTGCGAGGGGCGAGCAATATGCCAGCGCTGCCACAGGCACCGAGGTGTGCCCGGATGGCACCTGGGCATCCCTGGACACCCCCGCCCCGGGAACACACACGGGGCAGCAGGAGGGATAGGGAGCGGGGTATCTGCTCCTCGCCCCGCTGCCTCTGCCCGCACCCCTCACCCCCGATCCGGTCACCTCGCCTCTGCCCTCCTCCTCTCCCCGGCTTCTTTGGGCAGGGGCTGATTTAAATAGGTTGGCAGGGAGCCAGGAGCTCATCATTTTAATGCAGTGTAAAATGGAATGTGCATAATTATATGCAAGCCATATGTGAGGGAGACAGCTCAGCTGTGAATTTCGGGAGGCTGTGAGAGGGAGAGAGCGAACAGTCAGGAATCAGATGAGATGGAGCGGAACGGAGTGCAAGTGTCACTCAAATGAACAGTGTAATGAGCGTATTGCTGACACTCCTCCTTTCACCTGCTTCTCCCTTTTGCTTTAACTCAAAAGCAGAAAATGCTCGAGATGAGAAGGGAAAAATATTGTATGCAAGCAGGATTGCTAATGGGCTCTGGTAATGTCTCCATTTAAACTTTGGCTTTCTTAATTAACAGCATAGTTACAAATAACCAATAACTTTTAATGCATCTTTGTCATTAAATATTTTGACCGCATTTGACTGAAGGATCATTGTTCTCACTAGGTGATTTCTCCTTTCAAAGCTTCACTTAAACATGGAGGGGGAATCCATTTATTTGTAATAGTATTACATGTAAATTATGAGTATGAAAACTTTTTTTTTTTTTGGCCTTACTGTTAAACTGAAAATTCAAGTGCATTATCTAGGGATCGCTTAAGCATGTCAAAAAGTTTAAACGAGTACATATGTAATGTAATCCTGAAAAATGCAATGGAGTAAATTGAAACCCTGAGTTACTCACAGTTTCCAGCTCAAATATTTCATTTTGGTTTTGTCTTTTGTTGTTTTAATTATTACTCCACAATGAATTTGCATGTTCAATCTAAGCTATGTAAGAAAACAGAATCCCAAGTTCTCATATCTAAAAGTTGTACTGACTATTTAAAGAAAGTTTTTAATAATGTTGTATTTTGGGATTCCCGTCTGTTTTAATGATCTGAGCTGTTATACTTTTAGCTATTTTTTTCCTTCCATTATTTGTAAGTCCCTAAATAGGCCATTATATTTCCCTTCAGGCTAGAGATGAAGATGGACATGCTGAAAATTTTCCCCAGCAGCACTATGCTAAGGAAACTCCAAGACTTGCCTTCAAGAATAACTGCGAACTACTTGTAAGAATAACATACTTACAACAAGTCTAGATTGTTACTTTAGCACAGTGAAAACCGTTTTTTTTTAAAGGCTTTTGTTCATTATGACATACATTACGAAATATGATAGGTTTTTTTTTTCACTGTTTTAGTGTTCTAATGCTAGTTCTGCTATCCGTGAACAGTTTAAGATCTCAAATTGCTTGAAAAATATCTCATATTTGATGTCAGCACGTGAATGGCCTTGTCTTACTACCTTGTCTTGCACTGGTAAATCAGGGAGAGCCATGCAGGGAGTGGCGGGTCATGCCCAGAAAGCCCCCCCCCCCTTCCCCAGAAGCGCCCCAAAACTCACCCTCCCATCCACCTTTTATCTCTGCCTTGTTTTCGGGTGGTGGCACTGTGTTTTGCTCTGCTAACAGGCAGTCCTCCCTTTAGAGCTCGCCTATTCCTCCCCTTCATAGCTGCATGCAATCCAAAGCGTCCTCTCCTCTCCACTCCTCTCCTTTCCATTCCTCTCCTCTGCTGTGGGGAAAGAGCGAAAGCCAGGAAAGCACATACAGGGAGCCTGGAGTGTTTACAAGCCATAAGAGAGATGATATCAGCTGTGAAAGAATCTCTGTTCCAAGGCAGGGTTAATTCGCTGTTCATTTTAGCATTTGCAGCTAGACGAGATTAAAAGCAAGCAGGAATGCCTATTATATTTCTATTAAATGAATCTGTTGGGACCTAATGTTCTTGATTAGCTTGCGAAAATGAGTGCTCTACCATGAGTTTTTCTGTTTGCCTAAAGTAAACAGAGGGTGAATTGTAATACATTTAAAAGAGATTCATGCATGGCTTTCGCAAAGGGAGGTTTAGATACATCGGTAGATCTCTCCCTTGCATTCGCCTTTCTTCTCATCGGTACTTAAGTAAAATGTATCATTTGGCTAAATGGCAGTGTTTGTAGAGAGTCAGTACACGGGGTTTTACTTTGAAACAACAACATTTCTTTTTCTCTCCTTGTAACCAGAGAAGAGGTGGGTGGCAGTGGAGGAGCAAGCTGTGTTTTATCTGCATTAAAGCCCGTGCCTGCCTCCCTAGAATGCAAGGCCAAGCATTACTCTTGGTGCCCCAGGTGCAACAGGCAGTGAAAGCTGAGCTGGTGAGCCGATAACCCAGTGCTGAAGTTGGCCTCCGGGTTCAGTCAGCTGGTCAGAGAAGCCCACACCAGGACGCAGCAGCTCAGGGGTTGTGGCCAGTCCCTGCTTGCCACATTGGCCAGAGCACAGAGCGTCTTGGCCACACCTCCACTACTGGACCCACACTCTCTTACCCCACAAGTGTCCCCTGTGCTGAGCCAGCCCTTGGTTAGGTAAAGACAATGCTTTTTAGAGCCACAGGTGTCACTTAGAAGGTTCAGTTTGTTCCCAGTATAATTCTTCCCAGCCTAAAGCAAGGTGACCCGTGAGATCTGGTCTTGGTTCCTCTTAAACCCTTCGTGAAGTTCCCAGTAGTTTCAGGCATGGCAGTGTTACATCCTAAGGGGAGGAAACTAGACAAACACAGAAAGTGGTTCCCTGGTGTACTCATAATTCTTGTGCCAAATAAATGAAGCTATTTCTTCAAGGCCATGCTTAATTACTGTGCTGCTAATCAGGCCTGACGAACCATCACAGCACACCAAGATGCTCCCAAAGTCAGTAGGGCTTCTTGGTGCTGGAGGAATTTAGGAATAGAGACAGCATGATATAAATGATGTAGTATTTCCATTGAAAATCTGCTTTATATTTAGTGCAAGCCATCAATGAAGCAATTAACCCACTTTGTGCTATTAAAATCAAGCATTCTTTTAATGCCCAGTTGCTTTTTCCTCTATTAATATACATTTAAGTTTTTGCTTTATTATATCACCACTGTGTCTGGCAAAAGCTCAAGTCGTCAAAGTTAGTCTTTCATGTGCTTTTTTGGACAAGTTTCAATTCTTGTTTAAGGAAGTAATAAAAGCAATTTGTTATAGTTTTATTTTTCCTATGCTATTGGAAACAAAATTGGCAGGGATGTAATCTGTACTCAATTTGTATGTGGAAAAAAATAGTAGACAAATAATGAATATGTACCTCTGCTATCTTTAAAGATGTATTTTAGGAACTTTCAGTGAAAATATGATGTTGAGCATAGGTGTGGGTGGTGGGGGAACTAGTGCTATTTGTTGAAGATGCTATGTGTTTCACAGAGAGGTAGTGTTATTCCTTCTACATTTTACTTTTTTGGAAACAATGCTATATTAAAATGTGCTCAAATTTCAAAAGCTAATTTCACTGGAACTGGCCATTAAGAAACCTTCTTTCTCTTAAAGGCTAGTCAGTATTCCTTGGGAGAGGAGAAAAAAAAAAGTGGAAGAAAGGAGTGGGGACAGCTGATCCTCTAAAAAAATACTTTCTCAATGGTGAAAACTTACCCAGAATCTAACAGCACGAGTCAAACGCTGGCCGAGTGAAAAGACAAGGTTTTTTAAATGAAAGAGAAACTGAAACTTGTTTATGCTTTTGAGAATGAGGGAATCCTTGGAGTTTTCTGAGTGCAGTTGAGAGTAAATAGAGTAATAGTCTGTCAGGTGAAATTGGAGGCTTCAGCACAAAAGTGCTTTCTCTGCTTTAGGGTTTAGCTGCCATTTTCCAGTGAGGTTTGTTTCGGCAAGGGCAGGCTCCTCTGTTTGGGAAATGCTCCTGCTGGGAGAGTGCTGCCAGGCAGGATCCAGGGCTGGGTTGCTGCTGCTGGGTCTGCGTGCCGGGGCTCTCCTGAAGGAGCCAGGCTACACTGGCTGAATCTTAACATCCCACGTCACAGGCACACACAGCAAGCTTTAACTCTTCAATACTTGGAGACATTTTAAAGCATGGTAACATAGAGTGTTGCAAAAGTAACATGGAATATTACAAATTGTATGCTTTCTTCATTGCTTAGACACCACAAGAGGAGACAATTTGATGAGGTACAACTCAGCTTTTCTGTTTGTTTTTGGCTTTTTTGAACACGAACAAGTTTGATAGGAAATGGAAGGAAGATATGTATAATTTAAACAGAGGAAACCCCTGAAGTGTGTTCAGTAGTTCTGCTCATTAAGAAAAGCAGTGACTATTAAATATTTTGGTTAGTAGTTAGGAAGCCATTTTGCAGTTATGGGATTACAATAGGGTACTCGTTTCCCAAGCTAAATCCATATATGTTGTGTCCTGGGATTTATTGTAGGGTACAAAAACCAAAGTGGTTAAGATGCTCTAAACAATGAGCACATCAGATTTTCCTTGTGGACTTTACAGTATTTTTAAGAATCATGTTGTCTAAAGTTTAGCTATCCATGATAAATATTGGGAACTACGTAAATTAAATCTATTTTTAAAGAACCAGATCAGCATGCTGTCTTGGCCAGCCATCCATTCTTCTCCCATAGGCACTGCCTCAGGATTTTAGTTTCTTATTCCATGAGTGGCTGGAAGCTTTTCTTTCAGGCACATCTCTTTGTTTCCAGAAGGAAAAGGCAGAATTTAGTCCCTGCTGTAAGCTGATTGTCAGGGAACAGTACAGTCCAGCTAACAGTGGATGTGGTGAGAAAGATGGGATTAACTGCTGAGAAAGGGGAGGCTGGAGTGAAAAGGCCAGCAAGAAGCCCACAGCCCCAGCTCTAGCCAGATGAAATTCCTGAGCCATTGCCTAGAGAAAGGAAAAATCCATCTGGCACCTACCCAGGTTAGTCAGGGTAGGAAGAGTCATGCTTGGTTGCCTTTTAACAAAAGTGGGAAAGAAAAAGCAGCAATTCATCCTTCCTCCCCCCATTTACTCAGAATATCGAGTCAAGGTTTCAGATTGGCATGCTGCTGTATGAGGTAAGGAGGGTTTGATGGGTTAAGGAAATTAAATATCAGGTTGCTTTCCAGATCATTTGTTTATGGAGATGATGTGAATACCACCCACTGCTATGGGATTATATGTAAAGCAAACAAATAACCAAACAAAACACAAATATCCTAAAAAAAAGTGCATTTCCAGTCCTACACCCAGTTGAATCCATGCTTTTCCAGCAGTAAAATCATGATCTTTTCATATTTGAAATCAAAAAGTCTCTTCCTAGTAGTTCTGCTCTGAGAGGATAAATTTGTGAATGCAGTATGAGATGAATTATAAGTCTTGGTGCTTGGAAGCTATTATGTAAAAGACTCAAAATAAAATATGCTTGCTATTGGATTTAATGAAAACTCACCTACAGCCAGTTATCTTTAATCACTGAAAAAAAGGGGCAGAGAAAACTCTGAAAACACATCTGCAAGGGAAACATGAAATACAGAATGTTCTCTTATGAGCAAAAGTCCTTTGGGGAGGCTATGGCAAAGCTGAGGTGAGCCAGAGCTACAGCTAATGCTTTGCTTGAAGTCGTGTCACTCTGCTCTGCTGTTCCAGCACTAGAGGCAGAGTCAGGACAAATGGCACATGTGGGGCACCCAGACAGGGCAGCAAGGATGCAGGCAGGTTAACTTCAGAATTATGGCACTGGAATGTGGGAAAGATTTCATACCTACTAGATTGACATTAAAAAGCACTGAGAATATTTGTGATCAGGTGATGCCAATAGGTTTTGCAGTTGTAGTCGAGTTAAATGTAAATATGCATATTGGTATCCTTTGAAGGCCATGAGAGTTTTGGTTTCAGAAAGTGAGGCTTAAATTTTTTTTTTTTTTTGAGGTGTCTGACCTGCTTACTGTGCCCCAGTGTCACGCAAAACTGCTCCCTGTTAGTGCCTCAGCAGTAGAAGAAAATATCTCTCAGTCCATTTAAAATCACAGTGCCTTCAAAGAAGGACTGAATTAGGGAGAAATAACTTTGCTCATTCCATCTCTTGCCTTTCCACCCTTTTTGTCTCCCCTGCTGTCTCCTTATTCCTAGCTGAGTGGACAGAGAGAAAGAAGTGCACTTCCCCTTGTGCTTTCCCTGGCTCGTCCTTCACCCTGTTAGGTGCAAAGCAGTGGAGGGAGAGGGAGAACACTTCCTTCGTTCTGGCCACAGATTGGGAATGCACAGGGCTTTTGGCCAGAAAGCTGGAGCAGGAGTGCTGCCCAGCAGCTCTGAGGGATGCAGGGCCACATCTAGCCTGTCAGATACCAATCCTCTGGTCAGGAGGCGATTCTGCCACCTTGGAGAGGCAGGAGGGGAGACAGGGAGGAGACCTGTGACACTTTGTGGAGTTCCAGATTGTAGAGCTACCGAGCCTGATGAGAGTTTAAAACCACCACAACCGTGCTTAAATGCTGTTTCAGCATCACTCGATGATTGTCTTGCTGCTGGTGCAGTTTTTTGGTGGCTTTCTGATGGATTTCATCAGTTCCTTGCTCAGTTTGCCATCACAGTCTGAGGGCAACTGGTACTACTGCATCAGTTGCACTGTGGCACATGCAGTGGTTCAAACAGATGACTGTGCAAAACCCGTAACAGCTGTCGGAGAGCCCACTGTTGGTTTCAGGGACTTTGGATCAGGCACAGAGAGCTGTCAGAATGGTGGTTATGGCCCTGGAACAAAAATATGGAGAAAAGCAATTGTAGCAGTGAATTGATACTGATGTTCTTAAAACCTCAATAATCTTGGCCACATGAAATTCAACCTTTCTTGTGACTGAAATAACAGTGACGCTTAGGTCATAGGGTAGATTAATCGTCTGTAATGTTTCATTTTCAAAAACTAAATTGTCCATGAGCAATGGCAGAGTATTTTAAAACGAAACTCCCCAAAACCCCACTGAAAACCTTGCACTCTGTTTCTTCTCAAGTAAGGAAAAATTATTCTGAAGGGTTTTTTTGTCCTTAATTGCTGCCAGGCTGAATGAAGGGCTAAGTGGTGCTCGCCTTATATGCACGTTCCTGTTGAAGTCCATGAGTGCTGTGTAAAAGCACTGAAAAAAGGCAGCACTCAGACCATGGGCGTTATTTGCAGCCCTGGGGAGAGAGAGCCCTGACACCCAGCTCCAGCTGACCCTCCCTGCCTGCTGCCTGCTGGCACAGGTAGGCTCCACGGGGCACTGGGTGCCTTGGCATCTGTGCCCTGATCGGCATCTCGCTGGGATAACACAGGAGCAAACACAGAGCTACAGCCTGCCAGCCATGCCGCGATACGCTGTCCCCAGGAAATTATAGTCTCTGTGCCTGTCTGCACAGATCTGTTTACTGGTTTAGAACAAATGCAGCCACTGTCTTGCCCGGCACACAAGCTGTGTCCTTCTTGCCCTGCTTTTTAATGATATGTTTTTCTATCCCACAATGGAAGTGAAGGCCATTCCTCACATTATGACAGCATGGACTGGACCTGTGAGGTTTTCTGGGCTGCAAGAGACCTTCTAGGGAGTCTTGAGAGATTTCCTTGGTCTTTCAGGCCTTCTGTTCCACTTCCTCTGTTCTGCACCACCATGCTGCTAAAGTAATAAGCCTTTATTTCTTAACTCATACCATGCTTAGGACTCCACAACCTCTGATCCAAAGCCCAGTGAAACCAATAGGATCCCCCCTGTTAACTTGAGGTGGGCTCTGAATGACACCTTATGTTCTGTAAACAAAAAAAGTTGAATGACTGCTTTGAGACATCTTTCTCCTGTCTGACCAAAAACTGCAGTAGGCCAGCTAACAGCTAATTTGAAGTGTAGAAAACATTATCTTTATTAATAATATCTAAGCTGAAGACTGTCATCAGAGACCTGTTGTAGGAACTAATAGAAAAAGCCCTGTCATAGCAAGTCTGAGGTAGCAGACTTTCTACTGGAAATAAGACCCAAACCTCACTCCTTTTACACCCAGGATTAGCGAGTGACCACGACCTACAGCGCTAAGGAGGGCGAGGGATTCTCCATGCCTCCTGCAGAGGTGGGCAGGGGAGCACCAGTCACCCTTGGAAGTGTCAAGGAGGGCAAGGCTCTGCCAGCTCCCAGCAACACATAAAATACAAGGTATAAAATTCACAGGAGCATGAGGAATGGGAAGAAGGAAGGGAAGGAAGGGAATAAAAGGAAGAAATCTCCCCCATGGCCAGGGTTGTGGCTTCCTCCCCAAGCAGGATGGTACCACCCAGAGTTCTACATAATTCCCGTCTTTTCAGTCCAGTGAACCAAATTAAGGAGGATGATTTGAATTAAGGAGGATGATTCAGAGACCAAGAGAGATGGAATAAAAGGTGTGACAGTGAGAGGGGTGGGCAGCATGGGGAGAGGGGCAATGGGAACAGGAAAGATTTGGGAAAGACCATGGCTACAGGCAGTGAGTGTTTGGCCTCCTGGAGCCAAGAGTGAGTCATATCCCCTTTGCCACTGCACCCAGCTACATATAGGAAGCAACTTTGCCACAGTGCCTCTAATTTAGCATTTTCCTTCATACCAATACAGGAGCATTATTTTAGGATGTGGCATTTGACACTTTGTGAGCACAAGCCTGTCTTTCCTCAAAAGGAGGCATGTTTTTAAATTTTTAATATCACTGTTGTTATTATTTCTAAAGAGAAGCAAAATGCATTTGTTAAAAAGGAAAACAGTTAAAATCCCATTACGGCTCCAAATCTGTCATCTTCCTTCCCAGGACAAGCATTAAAATTTTCATTAATAAATATGCACTTACGGATGACTTCTGAATAATTTCTCCAACCTTAATTTCTCCTTACTGCAATACTGTGTTGTATTACTCTAGTTTAACTCTTTACTTTCCTTATTTGATATGTTTACTGAAGTTATAATTTTCATATTAAACATTGGCACTGAAAAATTGATTTTTTTTAATATTAAAAAAAGCGCCCCACAATCTTGTTATGGACCACAAATTTAAATACTTAAAAAGTTAAGAAACTACTACATGAAAATGCATTCGTTTATTGGCAGACTACTCCTTAATAATGATTTCAATAAATTTTAAAGTAAAAAAGCCTGGAAAAAACCGTCAGCCACTCCCCCACCCAAACCTCTATAAATCTGGGAAAAAAAAACCAACAGGGTGGTTCATGTCTCTTGGAAAGAAAACCAATTGAGAACTGTGGCTTAGCTTTAGGAAACCGGCATTCATAACCTGTGTCAGGCACAGCATCTCCAGCCAGGCAAAGGAGGGGATTGTCCCGCTCTGCTCTGCTTTGGTGCAGACTCACCTCGAGTCCTGTGTGCAGTTTTGGGCACCACAATATTAGAAAGACATTAAGCTATTGGAGAGTGTCCAAAGGAGGCTACAGAGATGGTGAAGGGTCTTGAGGGGAAGCCATATGAGGAGTGGCTGAGGGCACTTGGTCTGTTCAGCCTGGAGAAGACTGAGAGAAGACTTCATTGCAATCTGCAACTTCCTCCTGAGGGCAATTGAGGGGCAGGCACTGATCTCTTCTCTGTGGTGACAGTGATAGGACGCAAGGGAATGGCCTGAAGTTTTGCCAGGGAAGGGTTAGCTTGGATATTAGAAAAAGGTTCTTTCCCCTGAGAGTGATTGGGCACTGGAACAGGCTCCCCAGGGAAGTGGTCACAGCACCAGCCTGACAGAGTTTAAGAACCATCTGGACAATGCTCTCAGGCACATGGTGTGTTTTCTGGAGTGTTCCTGTGCAGGACCCAAGTTGGACTTGATGTTCCTTGTGGGGCTTTTCCAACTCTGTGATTCTGTGAAATAAAATTCAGACAGTTTTTATAGAATGTTAAAGAATAAAGATATATCTTGTTCCGAAGGAAGTGAAGTGTGATAAATTAAAATTCACTGGAATTCCTTCCATATAAATTGGAAATAAAATTTCTGAATTCATCACCCAAAGCTATAAATATTTTCTTCTTGGGGTCTGTGCAGGAGGTGCAGATGACTCAATAGGGCCCGTGGGATACCCTGGCAGCTACCTGGGGGGAACCATCCCTTGCCACGCATCTCACCACCACCATACGTGCAGCACAGGATCAGGCCATAAAACTGGCTTTGGTCCCCAGGGGCTCAGGTCCTTTTTCATCTCTGACCCTGGCTCTCAGTCATGCAAGGTGTTAATTAGAATGGGTTTTATCCGGTCTGAACAGGTGCCTACATGAACAAGTGCGACTTTTTGTAATGGTGCAGTTGGCTTATGTCTCATCTTACTGCATGTGTTGTCTTCCCCATTGAAAAGTGTTTGAAGGCTTTAATCCCTTGTAGAGCCAACATACAGCAGTAAGAGAGTAGGGTTTTGAAAATCAGGAGACTGTACTCTTTTTATTTCTCAGACTTAAGATCCTGCCAGTGGGCAGGAGGGTTGGGAAGAGCTTGGCCACCATTCAACTGGACTGCTGGGAGGTTTGGGAGTGCCCTGGGATATTAAACATGTGACTCTATCTCATTGGGAATTCCGGGGACTGTGCAGGGCTTCCAGGAATGACATCCCAAGAAGGAGGATTAGTGCCACATGGTTATCTGAAGAAGATCTGAATGCTAGGACCACATCTCTCACAACTCACTGTCTAAGGCAGACACTTCTTTTACATCTCAGCAGTGAGATGCTGAGATGTATTATATTGCTTTTGGGATGGGAAGGAAAACCCAAAATAGAAATCCTGCATTTTATTATAGAAGTTAATACCAACAATTACATAAAATCTAATGAATTTCAGTTCTCACTTAATTGCTTCTGAGTAGTTCACTTAACTTATTAAAAAGAAGCAAGGACATATTCATTTAACAAGCAGCAGCAGCCTTGGCCTAGCATCTGCCTACATTCTCTTTTCAATTAATCAATTATAGTCCAATGGTGTGTAATTACACATTAAAAAAGTTATTGGATATCACAGCATGGCTGTCCCAGGGGGCTCATAAATACACTAATATAACACACCTGTAATGACCTGTTCTCATATCTGCAAATTGCTCCCATTTCTCTCTCTCTCTCTCGTTGCTAAATGAAGATGAGAGCAATTACCATTAACTTTTTGAGTCACATCTAGTCAATGAGAGAGAAAAAAGATCTCTACCAGCATTCATAATAAATCTGTCTGTTGGTACTCAGAATTTTAACTGTACCAGGCATCAGGCTGGAAAGCAGTAAACATGCATCGGGATCATAAAGGGTTGTGGGGATCCCAGGGTCGTTCTGAGCACATGCTACACCTGTAGACAAGAGAAACAGGCAAGCAGGAAGGTCTCGTCAGGTTACATCCAGGCCTAATTTGCCTGTCTTGGTTCAAATCAAACCAAACTCTGGAACTGATCCCTATGCAGTGGCTCTTAAGTCTTTGCATAGCAGCTAAGCCGTGTTGCTGTTGTGTTGGTTTTTTTTCTAATGCGAGAAAGAACAAAATTTACTATGTAATGGCAGAAAGGCTTTGGTTGTGCGAGAGGATACAGGCACCAATGCTCTCTTATTAATGCATAACAAATGAAACCAAGGAGAGACTCTTAATCTGCATAATGGAATCTGACAGATTCTAAATTGGTGATTCAGTCAACTAAAGGGTCCAAAAATGCTCCATGGAAGTGAGCTTTTGATGGCTACATAAGTCAAACAGGGGATGATATTGATCAACATTTTTATAAATGTTGTCTTGCACAGTGTGATTTTAATGTGCTGTTGTCTCTCACCCTGGGAAGAAGTGTCTGTTTCCCTACAAGAAGTTTTCTTGTTGCTTTCATTTGCAGACTGGGGTCTTTCAGGTGTGTGTACATGCAGATAAATGCACACCAGTATTTTGAGCACAGCTTTTTGCTTGTAGTAATCTGAAATATTCCTGTGCTGTACACCTTTCACCAATCTAGCCCCAACAATTTCAGTGAAATCTTCATCACGCCCGAAGTTGCTTCCCTGTTTAAAATCCATGCACATCTCCTTGTGCCTGATGTCTTTCAAGATAACAGGATAATCCTGTGGGATTCAGATGATCAGATGTTGTTCTCAGTTGCATTCACAGTAAGGTGATGGGTGTTTCAGTCTGAGCTTCAGCTAGGTCTGTGTTTCACTCTGGTTTTCACCACTGCCACGATTCTTTGCAGTTCTGCAGCACCTTTTGGTTTAGGATATGGCTCCATTCACATGCCTGGCTGTAGCTTTCAGTATTTGTCATCTGGGCTGGACTCTCTCTGAGTCCAGTGCTTAAAAGAGGAAGGCAAGCACTTGTAGAGTGGGATTTACTCAAAATAATTAGGTTGATTTAGGATTGGTTAAACCAATGTTTAGACGTGCCTGTATCTGCTCATTAACTAGATAAATACCTCCACCTACATCTGAGGTACTACGGTCATTGGCTGAACTGCATATTCCTGCATGTGTCCAAAGTCAAGCTTGCAGGTAGAGCCATTCAATTCAAGCAGAGGGACTGCTTGTATGCTTGAAGTCAGGTATCTGCTAACTTAATGTTTAGAGGTCTGGTCTCCAGGTTTGAAATGGAGATGCTGTTATTTAATTGCCTTTGCATGCAATTTGAGTTTGAGCTTAAAATGTTAGAAGTGCAAAATGTTATCTATTATTTAATGTTTTATTATACTCCAAATAGTGAACAACTGCATCCTTGGTATTTGCGAAGTTCATTTATTATGGATTATTATCTGATGCAGGAGAAAACAGGTTCCTAGATTTACTTACAGGTATTTAAGAACAGTTTGACTGCCCAGACAAAGTAACTGAAGTAAGCGGAGCTGTGTGTGGATCCCAAAAAGTGATCAAAGTGTGCATGTGCACCATATTCTCAAATTCTGCTCAATGCACAGCTTTGTTTATACTTGGGACCAAAATTAAATTTCGTGCTCCCTTTTTTTTTTTTTTTTAACCAGTGCCTGAATAATCAGCTAAAAATGTTTTAACCAGAGAAAGGAACACAGTTATAGTCTAGAGCTTTAATATAAAATGCAATATTCAATTGTACGGGCTGGTTAAATATTAAACCTAAAATATCTGTCAGTTGCCTCTCCAGCTGTGTATTTTCTGTGTGTCTGATGGGGAGGAGGGTAGTATTTCACTCAGTTTCAAAAATTTGTTTTTAGCTGTATTCTCTGCAAGAAGCTGTAACTCTTGCATGTCACTTTCCTAATTGAGCTATAAACTCTATATAGTACTAATATGTTTTATTATGAGGAATAAACATACTTCTTCTAGACAGGCAGAGGAATAATTGACCACCTGTGGCCTGTCCCAAATGAACATTACTGCACGTGACACTGAAATGAATGTCTCCTTTGTCAAGATGTGAAACAGTCATTTTCTGAGAGTTTTTTAGTGGTTGGGAAGGTAACACATCCCAACATATTTCTGCTTCATAACCAACATGGATTCCTGACTGCCAAGGGAAGAAGCATTTGGTGTTCACCTGGCTACTGCCCCTGTCTCTCTCTCACTCTGTCTTTGGGATTCAAACAGCAGCTTCATTTATTAAAAACATTAAGCAAAGGACCAGGTTCTGGCCCAAGCTAGGGATGCCTTTTCATCACTCTGGCAATAGAAAGAAGCCTCAAAAGTTGGTGCATGTGAAATGTACTTAGATGGCCCCTTTCAGCTGCCAGAGTGGTGTAAAGGAGTCTCAAAGTGGATGAGAATCTGTCCCAAACATGGGTATATGTAGCGCTAGGACACTGTGCTGGTGTATCGTGTTACCAAGCCATAAGGGCCAAAGGATGCTGGAAACTGAAATATTAAAGAGCTAAGAGATTGACTCCACAGATAGAAACGGTAAATGCTTCTCTTATCAGTTATTTTTCACTTTGTATTAATAAATCTCTGGGATGATATTTCATGTAAAATCACTGGATCCTTCAGGATCCTGTCTCTTCCTTAAACTGGAAGCATCTAGTGCCATGAGCAAAGCAAGCAGGTGAGGTTCTCAGGTGTGCTTGCACCTGCAGCATACAGGGCCCCTCCCAGGGCATGTGCCCAGGGAGGAATGGGGTCCTCGGCAGGGACAGGCACACCCTTACAGACACAGGGCTTGCACAGGGCCCGGAAAATGTGCTCAGTTTTATCTTACACGTATCCCATTTCTTCCTTTCTGAGAGGTTGCGGGGACTGTGTTGAGCAAGCGCTGCTCTCCCCAGTGGGTATGTGTGCTGTATTGCCACAGGGCTCTGGCAATTGCCACTGTGCTGTGTTCCTTCTTTGTCACCACATCATGCACATTTAATGAGGGGTTATAGCTCATGTGCTTGCACAGTCCTGCAGTCCAGCTTTAGGCTCCTTTTCCCTCCAGCACAAACAAGGGCTGAAACTCTCCCCAGAAGAAAGGCATGGCCAAGGACCAGATGAGTGCAAGCTGTCCAAAGTTCAAATGAGATTAGCTCAAGATCACTGTGGTCAGTGAAAGGAAAGGCTGCTGTTGTACTCCTTGCATAAATGGAGATATTTGGCCGTATTGGTTATCAAAATCCTTCTGTCGGGATCTTGCTGAAATCTCAGCTGCCCTAAGTCACCACACAGCTGCAGTGACCTCTGTGTGATGGCTTTTCTCTCTAATGCCACCCTGGTGAGGTGCATTCCTTTGGTATCTCTGAACTGCCAGTGGGGGCTGAGAAGACCACAGCAGCCTGCTTGGGAGAGCTGCAGTACCTTGCTCATGTGTTTGGAAAGCACGTTGTGCTTGTCTCCACAGAACTTACTATAATCCCACCAGTCTTTGCCTCCAGCTCAGCTGTGTCAGTGTGAGTTCTGGGAAAAGCCCCTATGTAGAGGAGTTTGGCCCAATTTCCCTCCTGGGCTGTTAGAAAAACCTGCTGAAAACAAATGTGATTAACACAGCAGAGAAAATAGTTCAGCTGTAAAATGTTGAGGATTGCCACTAGAGCAGGTAAGTCATGTGCAGAAAGCGAAATGCCTTTTTGAAGGTTTGTGGACTCATAGGAGCTGCAGTTCATGGTCTTTGCTGGCTGTTTGTAGGTTCCTAGGTGCCGAGCTAGCAAAATTGTGCGTGGTGTGGGGAACACATTTTTTTATTTTCAGAGCACCTTTTTAAGTGGCAGAGTGACAGTACATGGATATCATGGTGCACTGACGCAGCAGGAGGTACCACATCCCTGGTGTGCAAAGCCCTGGTCCTGCACCAAAATCCACCCAGATGAGCGCAGATACTCATGGCAGAGGGATGAGGTGCTGTGGGCATGGGGGCATCCCAGTGCTCTCAGGGTTCGAAAACTGCAAAGAGAGCAAATCAAAAATAGCCTGAACCTTGTTGATCCTTCAGGAACTCCATGTAGCTCTGTCTTAAAAGAGGGGTTTGGAGAGTGCCTGGATTGTTGCTCTTGGAGGAAACCAGTAGTGTTTAGACTTCACATTTTATGTTTTTCACTGCTGTTTGTTTCCTAGGTGGGATTTGCTCCTTTTCTGAGGTGTAAACACAGTGCCAAAATGAGTTCTGGGAGGAGCCTGACTTAGGGCAGATCACCCTCAATTTGAGACAGGTGCTTCATCTGAATATATATACAATGAAAACCTAGAAATGGTTCTGTTAGTCCCTCCAGATGGTGCTTTGATTCTAAAGCATGTCTGTAACATCCTGTAGGCTGACACAGGGGGGAAGAGAAAATCGCTCACTTTTCTATAAATGGAGAAGCAGTGATTATCATGATCTGGTCTGAGAGAAACCACTCTGCAGTCTCCGTAGTGTGTGCTGCCTTTTAGACAACCTCACTCTTCAGTGAAGGCACTGGGGGCATTTTGAAGCTGTGCCTGGTGCCCCTTGCCTGTGAGCATGATAGAGAAAGAGAACAAGTGAGAGGAGAAGAGAGAGAAAAGGGCACAGCCTTTTGGTGAGGACAGGGAAGTGATTTCAGGTGTTTGTGACACCACATGAACCTTGTGTGCTTAGCATCTTCCTAAGCATGATATACCCTGGAGGGTGGAGGAAATGGTAGCAGGTAGAGATGTGGTAGAAGGAGTGAGAACTACCTGTAGATGTGGCATCTAAATAAATCCAAAGACAACACAACTATTTTTAGCAGAAGTGCAAACAGTGATAGATGCCACGGGGCTGCTGTCACTAAAATTCATCTATAAGCAACATATTCATATTTAAACAAGTCAGCTTTGCACATTGAAATGAGCAAACACTGTCTCTGTGCTTGTTTGTTTGTTGTGCAGAAGCCATCAGCTTTCACTCCTTATCCCTTCACCGTGGTGGTGATGCAAAGCCATGATGATGGATCATCTGTCTAGCTTATCTGCAAGGCCACAAAACATTTATATCTTTTATGGCATGATAGGCTGTTCTCATGCAGCAGTGGAAAACAGAAATTTGGGGCTGCCCTTGCAAAAGTACCATCTCCTGCACAACACTGCCATTCTGGTAAGCTCACTTGGCACAGTTTGTACAGCTAAGTACATCCACTGTGAAACCTAACACCGGGATGCACATGAATAAAATCACACAAAATCAGGAGAGGAGCAAGCATCAGAGAAGCTTTTGAACGCAGGGGGCAAACCAGCAAGGATGGAGTTCCTGCAGTTTCTCTCCTGCTTAGAGGGGGCCTCTGTCACCTCTGGTATAAGGCCTCCAGCTCACACCAGCATTACACTTGGCCAATTATCCTATTTAGGTATCTCATATATATTTAGGTCTCGAAAAAGGTCAACCACAGAGCTTGTCTGGGCAGAGGTTTTTGAAGCTGTAGAACTGGAAGCTTTTCTTCTAGCATCGTTAGAAAATAATTGCTTGTGAATGTCCAGGGATTTGAATCTACATGTTGGAGATCTGAAAAGGAGGGCAGGAAGGTTTAAAACATTATTGAAACAGCTACTGCTGATGTTACACTCGCTGCAGACGCTGAGCAGGGAACAGGTGGAACTCATCGGTGGGCATGGCTGCTGCCCCTCCCCTGCCTCGGTACCCTTGCACTGGGACTCCTTCTCCTGCGCAGCTCCTCTTGTGACTGTCTCCAGCACAAACAGCTCCTCTGTCCAAGGTTCATGCAAGCTGATACATTTTTATTGAAAGTCCAGTGAGGCAGGGATTGTCCCTGTTGGCTGAGCTGTTTTCACCTAAGTATACCTATTATTCTTCCATTTAAAATTATTTTTGACCTTTGTTTTTGATTTCCTGCTACTTGCAATTTTTTTCTTAGGCCTCTCTTCCCCTTCTGAATATCTCTCTTTCTCCGTTACTTTTTTTTGTTTCTTCCAGTTTAACTATCTTCTTCCTCAATTCCATGATAAATCATGTAACTTTTTTTTTTTAAACCCCCACTCATTCCTGCAGTCTTTGGCTTCTAAGTGCTGTTAGCTATGGAAAGTCCCCTTCCCTAATTGTTGTAAGGCCCAGATGTTACTAAACATGAACTTTACCAACTAAAAGCCTGTCAGTTACCTGCAGCAGCTCACAGCTTGATTTCGCAGTATGACCAAACTAGGTGGGTCTCTGAATGCAAGCCCTGAGTTTTCTTGCAAGGAAGATTGCCCTGATGCATGGTATTAGATCAGTCCTTAATGAGGTGCCTGTTCTTTCCTCAGCTCTGTTCCAGATATTCCCTGTGACCCTGGCCAAGTCACTTTATCTCTCTTTGTCTCTGCTTCCATTCATAAAATGGACATAATTGCACTTCTGAAGCTCATGTGGAATTGCAACGATGAATTCCTCCTGCTTGCTTTGCCTTTACCTCATCCCTTTTGTCTGCACAATTGTCAGAGGGGATAAAACGCTACTGAATCAGGGTTAGCCATAGTTAGCACAAAGCCCCAAGCAGCTGGCCCGGCCACTCGCCATATCCCAATAGCACTGACAGCAGAGAGCCAGATTTGTTACCGTTTGCACTTCAGCCTTGTGCGCTTTGAGGAGCTTCCTATGCTCTCTCTGAATAGTGAAAAGAAACGTTTCCAAGGCAGGGTGCTCAGGAGTGCACAGTGGTTGTTGCAGGACAAAGGGATAAAATGGCTTCCTTTGAGGGCTTGCTCCACAGGATTCTTAGCAGAAAATGTGGGGCCTTAGAAGAACCAGAAGGAGAGGGAGGGAGGCAAGGTGAATGCTCCATTTGTAAAACCCATCTCTGGTTTTCATCCCTGTTGTCCAGCCTCTTTCCCTTACCCTCCCCCATTTAGTTCTGTGACAATAATAAAATAAAGGAATGCAAGGTAAAGGCATCCTTAAGGCTCTCATTGTTACCAAGTAAACCTAACAGCACTTTCTCTTGTACACCTGCCTTCGAATGCTAATATCATTTAATTATTGTGAGGTTGCAAATGAAGGTGCCCACACAAAAATTCAGTATGGAATGCCAATTAAACACACACCAAAAGCAAGTGGTGTATTTTTGATTTGTCATCTGATTTATTGCCATTTACCTCACATGCCTCAGAGAGCACCACCTAAGTCAGGAGCAGAGAACCAGCCCTTTGTGTGCACAGCTTGCACTTAAATCTACACTTCACAAGATAACAGCAAGTGACATAAAATATCTGTTTTTAAAATACAACTGGGTGCGTAGTTTTGAAGCATTCTCTCCGTCCCAGGCAAGGAACACAAGGGAGGTGTGAGTTTTGGTAGATAGAGACATATCTCCAAAAGAAGGCACTGCATGCAATACAATTCACATACATAACGTATGTCAAAAGGCCTTCAGTGAGAATCCAAACTATGCAGGGAAGAAAACCCAGTCTGCAACCAGTTTAAATATGTTGGCCAAGTCAACTAAGAAGATCTGCAAGCGTGGGCTTC
>VZTE01006250.1:1611164-1653182 GCA_013397775.1 Eulacestoma nigropectus | reverse complement strand
TATCTCCTAGCATTGCATTTTTCAGTTCCAGTCAGTCAGCCTTGCATTTTGAGGTGAGCAGCACAGTGCCAGGGAGACATCCTGCCTTGCTGTGCGGTCTGGACACATTTATCATGTTCTCCTACTCTCCCAACCTGTAAAGAGTTCTTTGAATACTGTGCACTGCTCACCATGCAAGCAGCTCATTATCCCAGGCATTTCAAGATTAATTTATAGGACATTTGGCTAATTTGCATAAGCCATCCAGTACACAGAACATGTCTCCACAATAAAGTAATACGCCAAAATCAGGATTTATGTGAAAACACGAGTGTGGGGGGGGAAAGGAAGGGACAAAAACAACAACGTTTTAAAGAAGCTGTTGTTAGCACCAATCTCTAAATGAATACACCTGACTAAAAGTCGCAGAATCCTGCCTCTCCACCTACTGTATGTGAAGCTCCCATATAATTTTCTGCTTTGAATCTTGCTCATCTTTTTATTAAGTAAGATGGGTTTTGATCCTTAAAACAGCCTTGAAATTTGAATACTTGGCACTGTTGGCTTTGTCTAAAAATGAAACAAAATCCCCCAAAACTGAATCCAAATCGAGGGCTGCACATTCAGCTACCGCTGTGAGGAGCCTCGTGCATCCGCTGCTCTGATTATTACCTTGACACTAGAAACAGGAGGACCTGTAATCCTTGAAACAGCTGACCTCTGAAGCACTGATTCTTCCTGTGCTTTGAGTTAGTTGCTCCTTGATCTCTGTGCCTGGCATGCAAGCCTGGCTTTCACTGAAACCTGACCTCGTGGTCCCTTCTTCTGCAGCCTTGTTTGTCTTCTGCCATTCAGAAATGTGCAGCTTCTGTCCTCAGGACTCTGAATTAGAGCTGTGTAGGTCAAAGGAGCAAACAGGAGACTTGTCATTATTGGATCCAATGCCTGCCCTTGATTTAGGTGTCCTTGCATTGGTTTTTTATTTTTTAATAACAATTACAAAATAAGAATGTCACAAGGTATTTTTTAAGCAAACCTTTCCTCTCCAAGGTGACACTGGCTTTCCATGATCTCTAATGCATGACTGGTTCACCTACAGTACAGATGTTTTTGCTCCCTTCCTTGCAAAGCCAGCGTGGGATTTGAAAGTCAAGTTGGTTTCTTTCTTCTCTCCCTAATATGTCTTCTGCCATTATGAGGCCTCTGAAGAGCACATTAAGTCCATATTTACCCCTGTGCAATCTAATTAACTTCCAGAATAACCATGCAGGTGTAACAGAGATCTCAGTTTGAAGGCAGCTTTGCTCCACTTATTATAATTGAAGGAACTGTTTGGCCAGCAGCATTTCTATTAGTAGTAATGCTATTTGAGAAGGAAATAACTTCATTTTGGACTGAATTTGTAGGAATACCAGCTAGAATTGCATAAGTGAATGCATATATATCTGCTTACTTGCAAATAGAGGCTATCTGGAGCTGGAAATTACATGTATAATAAACATATAATCCTGATGCCATTGCTACAAATTCATTTCCCACAGCAGAGCTATGGTTTCAAGCACCTATTTCAGTGTTCTATTGTTTTGGAGGTTTGAACAGTGTTGGTTATTCATTTTGGTGCATCACGTGTAGTTCCAGTTAGGTGAAACCTGCTGGGTATTTAATGTCTTGTTCAGCTTGAACTAGAAGTAAATAGAAGGAAGTCATGTGTTGAGGAAGAGAAGGACTCTAGATAAAGAATTTTTTTTTCTGTTCTAGAGCCTGCTACTCTGTTACATGTGTTATTCTAGGCTTTGAGATTAGTGTTTCTTAATCAGACTGTACTACAGGTTACATGGAACTGACAGCATTATCTTGAACATAATGCTTATGTTCAATAGGAACAATATATGCAGGTTTTCATTTCACTGTCTTCCAACTTGAATCAGTTTTTACTGTTCTGAGATGTAAGAAGCACATTTTTTTCCTCTGGGGATTTACGGTTTCTCTTAGTGTTTTGATTACTTGTGAATAATTTGATAAAAAACCCCAGTGATGTACAGCATCTAGGTTGGATTTGGTTTTTGACTGATCCCTAATAGCTGAAGTTACTGTATACAACAAAAACATTTGTAATGCTGTCAGACAGGAACAATCTCTCTTCTGCAACTTGACTCAAATTTGTTATGTGTATAGCTCCGTGAAGTTCACTAGATGTAAATACAGATTAATTATTTAAAAAGTAATAGGAATGAATGAGCTTCCAAACATGTAGTGTTTAATTATTTAAAACCTGTAATGGAATTTCAACCCTCGTGCATACCTCAGATCTCTTGCTGTGCTTGGACAAGTGCCTGAGGTTAACTGGCATGTCCCCACCTCTTAGTCACATCCACTCCTACAGCACAGGGTGATAAATGTGCCCGGTACATGTGGAGAACAGCCAATATTCTCAGTCATGTCTAATAGTAAATACACTATACTTAACTCCATATTCCTTTCCTCTGCTACTGTATTGCATCCTGCAATAAGCCATTCCATATAACATTCCATATACCAAGCTGTGTACGAGTGCGCAATTGTACTGAGCCACAGAGACCTGAATCCTAAAGTCAAAGTGTGAGCAAAGCCTCACTTGATTCCTGATCCCAAAGGGTGAAAAGAGCCCCACAGGGATGCTGCACTTTGGTTGTTGATGGTGGTGGATCAAGGCACCGGCTCTGTGTGACTGACTGTACTGAATGTTGTACACACATGTGAGAGGATCTGATTCCCATTTCAAAACCCTCATGCTCCAAGTAGGTTAGTCAGATGTGGGGAAGCCTTCTCCCAGCTTTAAATGGAAGATCAAAGATACATACTAAAAATAAAGAACATACAAGCCTCCCAGCTTTAGAGACTTGCTTGGCCTCCCTTCATTCCTTTGACAATGGATGGACAGAGAGTTCTGCTGGGACCAGTTCAGAGTGTTAGGTTCCTGCCGTGATCGACCCTCCTGAGATGCCTACCTCTATTCACAGACCTGAGCTGGGCAATCAAAGTTAATATCTAAAACAGCGCTATTTGGATTATTTCACTGCCTACCCTTCCCCTTGCCCAAAGTTACTCAGCAGTTTTGTCTTTGCAGAGAATGACTAATGCCAATCTGGCAAGTCCTATCTCAGTCCCATAGCTATGTAACCTTCCTTCTCCTACTGCTCTAAGTCACTGGATGAGGAGCACTTGACCCAGGATGGATGTTAAAATGAATGTAAAGGAAAGCTCTTTAAAGAAAAGCAAACACTTCAGTTGCATTGAACAAATGCACAGTTAGGAGTCTTTGTATGTGATGGCTGTGGGTCTTCATTTGCCAGCCAGATCTCAGCTGGTCCGATGAGGAATATTTTGAGTGGTGCTCTACCCTGTGAAATTGTTGTCAGAAGTAGTTTTGTGGGAAGACCTAAGGAAGAAAAAAGGCTAGAGAAAGCAAGACAGAGTGAGTCCTCTTTAAGGAGGAATCTAAAGAGCAAAGCATTCTTGAGAGCTTTGCAGGGTGATGGTTTAAATATGTTGATTTCTTTTGTCCTGGTGTGCTGCTTCCACACAGCTGCTTTGTCGTGTATGTCATGCAAGGAGAAAATCATCTGCATGGTCTTGTAAGTATGAAAGGCTTTGGCATGATGCATTTACATAATAGAATCTATGCAGTCACAGTGTGCATCATGCATCCAGGCAAGGAAGGAGTGCCATCTACAGTAACACAATGCATTGCTAAAGGGTCCTCTGTGATTGTGTTCTTTATTGAATAGTGCATCTGATGCCTTCTGCTGTAATGTACCCTCCTTGGTGAGAAATTAATCCTTTGTGACAAATTCGACTGTTAGTTACATGATTCAAATTGAAAAAACAACACAGGCTTCAGTGGTGTTATCCCAGATTGATCCCAGGATTACTAAGAATAGATTTGATTTATAAATAGCTTGATGTCAGGTACGTTCTAGTGCTAAACATTTCCTAAACAGACGGATAAGACCTTTTCATCTGATTAGGAAAGACTTGTTTTTTCACTTCCACACCTTACTTAGAAAGAGGTATAAATCAGCAAGGAAGGAGACATATTTTGCATTCCTTGAGAACCAGCAAATGTTTTGGGCCTGAGAAAACATCATAGTGGGCAAGCAGGGTGTGTGAAGGGCTGGCCCTCCCTCCCTCAGGTGTTGCATGAAGTAAAGCTGGTTGCTGCCCATCACCCTCACAGCCCTTGATTCCTGTCAAAGGAAGCCTGGCTTCTCTGTAGGAATGTTCTTAGTAAAACAAGAGAGGCATTAGCAGAAGAAGACAAGGAAGTTTTCACACACATTAGTTCACCATATGTTTGGCTCTAGGCTGCAGTTTCGGACTTTTGTAACTCCTCATTTATTATTTTCAAGGTTCAAATCCTGAATAACCATGGTTTCAGATAGCTAGGGACCATAATATTCATGGTAAATCCTACCTACCAGAGACAAAGTGATATTTTTTCTTTTTTTCCCTCTCTTCTGGTTTTGTTCCTTGTCTTCTGGGTTTGTTCTCTCCCTCTCCCTCTCTGTCTCCTCTCTTCCCTGTTTGAAGGATGTGCAGACTGTTACAGTCCCTGTCTCTTCTATTCCCTGGCCGTTATTTCAGTCTTCCCTGCTCCATATGGGAGTGACCAAGAGTGAGCCTAACAGTTGCTCAGAATAAGCCTCTCTCCACTGGTGATTTGTGCTAATAGGAGGGGGAAGGGGAGCTGGGTCTGTACCAATGGGCTCTGGGTTTCAGCCAGGATCAGTGCCTTGCAGCAAAAGAAAGTAGAGGACTCAGAATGTTTCCTCTGTGTGAGGCAGAGCAATTTCCCTTACTTGGCTTCATCTTCTCCAGCCCCCAACTCCAGAGGAAATGGGAAAATGAATTCCACTCTCTGTGCCCAATCTGCAAGAGATGTGACATGTCTCAGTCCTGGGCTGAAACTGATGTGACACATGTTTCCCTGATCCAGGCAGATTTTGGATCTGGCCCAGGGCTGTTCTAATCAAATGTGGTTTCCAGAGAGAGGGGTGCTTTTTAAACTGAACATTCTCTGGGACGCAGGGTGGTGTGTACCATTACCAGCAGTGAAACCAGCAGTTCTCAAAGTGTGAATCACACGCATTCAAATCTCAAACAGCTTTGACTCCCTTCAGAGTTCTGTAGACTAAAACCCAGCAACACCTCTCTTGGGAAGTTTTGTGGGGTTTTTTTCATCCATTTTTACTGATGGTCAAGTCAATCTTTCCCTAATCAAGTCAATCTTTCCCTAACATTATTTTTTCAAGTCAGCAGCTGATGCAGTCCCTCTAGGATTTTTATATGTTTGGGAAAGGTGGGGAAACATGCAGAGAATCTGTGTCAGGTTGACTGTGAGACCCAGCCAGTTCTGCTGCAGCCTGTGCTACGGCCACGTATATGTTAGAGCACCCAGTGTAGTGGGTCCTGGCCTGTAAAAATTATTGCGTGATAAAGATTAACATGTAATAATAAAAACTGAAGATCCCTGAGCTATATAAATAGGGGGAAAACAAACACATACACACACACACACATATATATATTTTTCAAAGCACCCAGAGACTTGAATTCTGTAAGCTTCTTGCTTGTACAAGTGTAAATCAGAAGAAACAGCACACCAGTCTGAGAGAGTTATGCCACTGTAAAATGGCAATAGGTGTGAGGGAGAAATTGGACTTAGAACCCTTCATTACAGTTAAATAAAGATTTCCCAAGGTTTCAGATTGCATTCCTGCTTCCTATTCTATGGACTAATGAGATTTCAAATCTGGATTACAGTACTATTCTCTAGACCCAGTAATATTACGTTTAACTCTGAGTGATTTAATGACTGTTCAGTGGTGATTTCGGTTTCAGGTGAAGTGGTATTGGCCTGCAGCACTGCCTTAGGCTAAAAGCATCATATGTTAGCAAAAAACACTAACCTGCCCCTCAAACCTCCTCATTATTACACTTACAGTTCTGTCAACCAATCTATGAGCAACTGGAGTCGTAACAGAGGAGTTTTTATTGTTATTTTTATATTCTCTTGAATATTAAAAAGAAAATACACTAGGAAAAAATACATGTAAGATATTACTAGATATAAATTCTAGACAGATGGGTAATTTTCCACCTCACAATGTCTGCCATATTATCAGAATAAAGTTTTGATCAGAAAACAAGAAGAGTTAACATGTTTATTCAGATACTGAATAAAAAAGTGAATTAATTAGAGAACACAAATCTTCATCTTGGCTTCTGAAGTCATCTGCAGACTTGGTTGCATGAGATTCCTAAAGGTGCAGATTTCTCCTTTGGAAAGATATTGGTCAATCAGTGAGATACTGATTGAGCCTAGTAAAGTACCCCTTTCATTTTTACCCTTAAGCTTTTCTTTGCTTAACAGAATCTATATTTCTCAAAAGAATTTGATAGAAGAATTTGCAGTTCAGTTGCTCCCTTTCTTTTCCCAGTTGCTGGAGCTGGATGCAGCGAATGCTGCAATGCCTAGTGCACACAGGCTCTTTCCTTGCTGCACTTGTTGGCAGCTGCTCTACAGAAGAAACCTTCTGTGGCTGATGTTGAGTCCAGTTCTCGGAGGGAGCAGGATCTCTGCAGCCCCTGTGTAGGAGTGAGGAGTTCCTGGCATGGCAGAAGTGCTGGCCGTGTTGTCTGCCCTATGAACAGTTCTCAGCCTGGGCGCTGGTGGGACTCTGCAGCTTGGCCGTCCCAAGGATGGAGAAGCTGCTCTGCTGCCTCCTGTAGCTGAACATGTGGAAATGCAGATTATACAGGAAGTTTTCCAAGGACATGGAGGTAAATGTCCTCCTGAGGAAAGAAATGCATTTCCCCTCCCTGACGAAGAGGAAGGAGGATATTTCCTAGTTCGACCTTCCCCTGCTGCCCCAAAGAGACAACAGGGCCTGGACACTCTGAGGGAGTATTTCTAAGCTCCAGAAATGTTTTTCCAGGTGCTAGCTTCGATTTCTTTCTCATGACTTCCTGAATATTCAAAGCCAATATTTCTTGTCCTGTTCTCAAGGTGTTTGCAATGTTTCCCGCTGCTGATACTCTGCACAGTGTTAGTGACAGCAGTTTGATGAAGTTCATTTGTGTCGTCTTTAGGAAGAAGTGAAACTCTTGCTGAGGTACTAACAGCTTAAGGATCATAAAGCAAAGCCTCCTCTTGTGGAAAGGCACAGGCTGTAGTTCACCAAGACTCCCAGCTACTTGATGTAGTTCTTGTCTCTGGCTGCTTAGTTGTTTCCCAGATCATTTCAGGAGCAGGGGAATTTGGGAATGCACCTCATGAGAAGTGTTGGAAGGCCTGGAAATCAAGTGTTGAACATCAAGGTGACCAACGCCTACTTAATCCAAATCAAACTGCTTGACTGACCAGCAAATACATTTGCGCCACTGCTCTGTCAAGCTGGCTTCTCACGCTGCCACCCATGAGCTAAGGGCCATGAGGAGTGTGGTGGAGACACTCGGGTGACTCCACAGATCCCCCAAATTATGCTCATCAGGAAGATGGCTACAGATGCAGTTGAATGGTCTCCTGTCAGACTAGGTTAAGCCTGGGAGGGGAACTGCGTCTTAGCCTTTCTGTGTGATGAGGCTTGATGAGAGCTCAGGAGTTGAGTGTGGGACTTGATGGCTTGAGCTGTGGTTTACTCTGCCCCACAGACTCTTTCACAACACAGGTATGCTCAAAGGCCAATGCACTTGATGTGGGATGAGGTTTCCCAAGCATGGGAAACCCATGGCATGCCCTTTTGGAAAGGACATTCAGGCTGAAGTGTTCTTTAGATGTTTCTGAAATATGAGTCTTGTTGAGACACTGTCTGACCTACTTAGGGCATTTAACCCCCAGCTCTCTCTCCTGCTCTTACCCTTCTTTTGTCTTCTGCATCACATTAATTTTATTTAGGACTTCTGTCACTGCTGCAGTGGTGGACTTAGCCAGTACTGAAACAGCCATGCAGATATGCCCTTTAATCAGCTCCTGTATAGTACCCCTGTACAAACCTTAAAGATTTTAGATTTAAATGCTGTTATTGTCCCGTTCTGTGTTATTTTAGTCAGGAACATTTCTGGGGAGAAGAACTTCCCTCTTGGCAAGCCCCACCTCACACTACACTCATTTTCCCTGAAGTTTCGCCCACCATACTTTGGGCTTCACCAGTGGTTTTAGATCCAAAGTTCCTCCCGTGGTTTCAAAGCCTCAGACTGAAGCTGAAAACATGGAGCTCAGCTGTTTATATACAAAATCAAATATGTAGCCACTCTGATGAAACAAGACCCAACCCGGATTTCCACTGGGCATTAACAAAACTCACATTCATTATTTTTGACTGGGAACATAAAAAAAACCCCCAACACAAAGGAACTCAAGGGCTTTGAAAAGACTATGTTTTAAATACCACAGATGACAACTGCAATGATTCAAAAAATGGAATCAATTTATCAGTAGCCATTAATTACCAAATAACTCTATTTTCTCCTTATGCTTCATGTAGCTTAGACTTTTGCATAATTAGGATGAAAAATGGAGACGGAGTGAGTCTTGCATTTAAATGACATAAAGTCAGTATTCACTCAGAAAACTGGTAAAGATTTTTGAAAGGACAAGGCATTTAGGAGGGTAACATCAGGGAAAGAAAAAACAATCAGGCAGGCAGGCCTTGGTATCTTTTAAACAGAGAGAAACTTGTCACAGGACAGTTTTAAGTTGTAGGCAACTGCAGTGTTCTGTTTTGTCAACTGTTTTTACACAAAGCTCCAAACATTGTAAAAATCTGTTTTCCTTCACACCTAGCATCGCTATGAGCTATATTGTAACCACATTCACAGTGTGTTAGAGCCTGCCTCGGGGTTCCTTCGCAGCAGGTTTCAGCTGGAATGATTCTTTTTGTTTTTTATAATAATCACTCCATTCAAATGGAACAATCAGTATAAAAAATTATCACAAGCCATCTTGGATAGAAAAATCTTGCCACAATAAACATGCTGAATGTTTTACAATAAGACATCAAAAATGGTGATCGAGGCTGGATAACTGCTTAGAGCCACACTTTGGATTATGCCTTTTACAGTATTGTTTGACATTTGGTAGTGAAAGAGCATCAATTCCCAGTCATGACAGCTGAGGCAGGGACTTAGTTGTCTTCAAAGCAGATGCTGTGAGCTGCCCTCCCCCTTCAGGGATGGTCTGCATGCCTGCTGGGGACCCCCAGACAATGTCCCCAGCCCCATGGGCCAGCACGCGGTGGCTGCAGTGCTGGACGTGCAGACCCCTGCACACCCTGCTCAGGCACTGGCTGTGCCCCAGGCTACCCGGTCCATCTCAGGAGGAAGCCTGAGCGTGGGTGTTTTGGAGGAGGATCAAGTAGGGAAATATGGGACACGCTGGTGAGCGACAGCGGCTTGTGAGGTTTCTGGCAAGGCTACACCCGCTCTATCTCTTGGCACTGGGTGCTGGCAGCTGAATACCTTTTGTGATAACTCAATTAGCTGTGAAAAAAGCAAAACAGCATTAGGATATTATGCTTATTATTGCTTACCTCTCAAAGAAGTTTGTCATTTTCCATCATCTCTGGGTGGAACATATTCCCCCCTCTTCCTCACTCTGACCCCATTGTTCTGAGAATGGCCATGTCCTTCTGCAGATCTTCACCTGCCCACCTTCCCAATTGGCATGGCAGTGTGCCTACCTTGCTCTTCTTCATATTTGTCTTTTTCTGAGTCAGGAAATGCTAAAAGGGAACTTTAATGCCTTAGAATGATCTTTATGTCAAACAAATCAGTGTGTGTGTGCTAAGAACTGAGCAGTGCCCTCAGAGCCCAGTGGGGGCTTTGACCCCTGAGGGGCTGTTCTGCAGGGGGTTACCCTCAGAAGGTGAGCAGAAGAGGAGATGAAGAGTTGGTACAGACCCAAACTGATGTCTGCAGGAGGTATCAGTCTGACCCAGAACCCCACTGGGGCCACAGCCTCTCTGTACTCAAAAGTGTTGGATGTATTAACACTTGAGGTACAGCTCTTGCCCCAAAGTCTCTCTGTTCTTGACCAGGCAACAGACTGCAGAAGCAGGACCATTTGCAGGATGAGCATTGCATGTGGGATCTATGAGAGGATTACCTTGTAGGTGACCTGCTCTGAAGAGAAGCCTTGTTGATGGATAAATGGAGAAAAGAAGGGAGGGTGCAGATAGCCATATTGCCCAATAAGCTTGGGGAGCTGTTGAGGACAGCAGAGAGAGGTTTCACACTCCTTTAGAGATAGTTAGGCACATGGTCCTGCAGGACACTCAGATCTAGATTCTGATAGACTGAATTTTCCCCTAGAGTCCCTCCAGGAGTGCTCACAGCCTTGCAAGGGGGCCTGGGTGTCAAGGTGCCTTGATGTCCATGCTGTGGCGGCTGCTGGGTGTTCTGCAAAGGGTGTGACTAGCTGTGTGTTAGAACACTAGTTGTAACTCACTTGGCTCTATACTAGAAACCTCTCTATGTGTGTTTCAAGCCACTTCCTAATTTCTAGATTTTTGCTGTGTCCAATGTTTGGCAGACTTCAAAAAACTTGAGCCCTTGCTGTAAAATATATGGCTGGTGTGTTGAGTTCTCACTTGGCTGCAGGGCAGGAGGGCGAGCAGGGGAGAGGCATTGTGTCCTCACCTTGTGGCTTTTGGGATGAGTGGGAGCCTCTGCCTCCATGCCTCGCACATCCTGGCTGGGTGGCAGTACCGGAAACTTCAGGGAACTTCCCAGACCCTTCCAGGACCAGTCTGGGCTAAAAGGAAAGGCAACCAGGGCCGGAACAGGATATAGGAAATGTGCAGTGGTGTTCATGAAGCCAGAACATATGCCTGAACGTATATAAAGAGACAGCGCTTGGATACCATAGTGAGAAGAGGAAGTAGGAACTACTCAGCAAAGTCGAATACATGGATTTTATGCCAAGAAGCGAGGCTTTGATAATCTTCAGCATCTGTTCAGCATCTTTGATAAAAGTCTGGTCCTCAGATGTGATTCAGCCCTCCCTCATGCAAGGCATCCCCCAGTGGTGTTCTCCTGAGCAAGGAGAGGAGCTTTGTCAGCCACCCTCTCGTTCTGGAGAAGCTGAAAATGGCATGTCTTTGCCCTAGTGACCACTTTCTGTCCTCTTGCTAAGCTTTACCATGGAGCTGATACTAGTCCAAAGCATTGTGTAAGAGGCACAGGCTCTCTTTCATCACAGTAGGGTTTTTTCCATTGCTACTCATTCCTGGTTTCTCTCGGGCTGATGTAAATACCTCTGCAAACAGGTTTTGCCAAGTGTATTTCTTAATGAAGTAGTGTCTGATACTAGATTATTCTTCAAAGGTTAGTGGCAGACTGCACCAATGTGTGAACTTTGTGCCTGCATTTGACAGCAAATTGATTTAAGTATTAATTACCTGGTGCCTAAAGCCCGAGTGCAGCCCTTTTAGGCACAGCAGAATCCTGTGTTGTGCCTGCAAGGCAGCCTCGTAGCCATGTCTGGACTCCACTTTGGATGTTTCTATCAAAATAAAGATATGGATGCCAACAGGAATGGCTTTATTCCCCCTCTTTGTATTAGAGACATCTGAGCGTTACAGGATCCCTCAGTCCCAGCTTCCTTGGTGTTCCCGTATTGGGCATGAGCTGTGTTTCTGCTGATGCAGTGTCTTCTGAGTTGTCTCCTGGTGTAGATTGCTGTGTGTTTCACAGGAAAGCGGATAAATGATACCAAGTCATTGAGCTTATAAGTAGCACACTGGCAACCCGCCACTAAAATATAAATACATTAAATGTACTGAAGGAGTGTTCATTCTGTTGTTTAGCCTTGGATATGCCCCAGTTAGGTAAATTTAATCTTCTTGAGGGTTGTTGCGTTACAGCTGAATGAGATAGGCCATTATCTTATTACTGATCTTTATGTCATTCAGGATTCATGTTCTGGCATTCATGGTGTAAAGTGTGCTTGCCCCAGAGCGGTCCTGGAAGTGTTTTCCAAGGGAGATGAAGGTGCATAGGGGATCTGTTAGCGTCTTGCAAGTTTTGACCCTCCATCTCAGAAATATTCATGCTTATTTTCAGTGACACCACTATGGGTCCAACCTCCTGTTGGTAGAAATGTACAAAATGGTGGCTTTGCCTATGTTTGTTAGGAAATGTCTGTAACTCAGTCTCACAGCATTCATTTTCTTCACGGGTATTTTTTCTGCAGTTCCTTCCAAAATCCCTGTCTGTGCCTCTGCTGCTGTTGAGGTTGGGAGCAAAGCTCTTGATGACTCCAGGCTGAGCAGGGGCCACTGTTAAGCAGCAGACCCAAAGCCGATGGATTGCATTAGAGAGGAGTCTCCTCATTGTTTTCCACTGGTGCTGGGTCAGGCCCTCCAAATGTGATCCTACAACATTAATGCTTGTGGCTAATCCCACTGAAACCCAGGGAGCTGCTCCCATGTGTAAGCACTACCAAATCCGATGTCCAGCGTTAACAAGCACTCTGCAAGAGTTTAGCTCTTCTCTTGGTTGTACAATGAAGGGAAGGGATGAGGCAGGAAAAGAGAACGAAAAGGAATACATGAGCAGAGAAATCCTGAGCTGGTTGTGAAGAACAGTGATGTTCTGTACAGAATGCAAGTACTTAAAAAAATAAGACATTGGCTGTGTGTTTTACAGATAAGAAAATGTTATTTTATTGAATAGAAAGATATATATGTTTCACCTATCACATCTGAACTAATCAGTGTAGGCTTTTAGAAGAAATCTGTAATTACTCTGAGCACGTCATTAGTTAGATGTAAAATGAATGATATTGCTCCATTATATTACCTCCAGTGATACAGCCATTTGTATCATAAATTCATTGACCTCATCTTAAATGATCAATTCTGTAAGACAGACTTGATTCATTAATTCTTAAATGACATTTTTTTCTCCTCCGGTAATTTCCTCATTGTTGTAGAGACGGTTTTTCTGCCTTTTAGTATGGTATTGTGAGGTGTCATATTACCTGCATATGAGTCCCACATTTTTATACCTTTTATCTTAACTAAGCAGCACAGACTGATTGCTTATGTAAATAAAAGAAAGAGAGAAAAACAAAAGAAAATTATGAAATACATGAATGTAGAAGATGGACATTTTTCACTGATGTTGTAGCTTCAACACTTCAAGATATTGCATGAAATCAATGAGATAATTATTGAATATTTGGTCTATGCAGGATATTCAGAGGAACAGATTTGCTGCCTTTAATTTCTGTGGCTTTAATTAATTTTATCTAGTGATAAAATATACAGAGGGGTCTGTGATCAATATGTGAGTGAGGCAGGCGTACTTCAGAGTTTCTCGTTCCTCAGTGAATTACTGAAAACAGAAGAAATCAGTAGAGAATTTGTAAGCAGGATTTCTAAATATTTTACCAAGGAAGAGAAAATATTTGTTTAGCCAGGAGAGACATAGGGGCCCACTGGAGACAAACAAATCAATACAGCAATAATACAGTGAAGTGTTTCAGTGAATTTTTCAAATGCTAACTAATAAAATTAAATTATTAGAAAAGATGCCACAATTTTTTGTGGGGCTGTATTTCTCTTTCAATCCCTTTAATTAAGGTCACGGATGGGGCTCTTCCTAGAAAGATAAGGAGACTGGGTTTACTCTCTTGTATTTCTCAGGCGCTTCTTTGGCAGTGGGCTTACAAGGTGGTTTACTTCCTTGTCCCAAAGGAAAGGCAAGTCTTCACTGCAGCTGCACCTTAAGTCCTGCTCCATCCTTTACTGCAGGCACCTCTGAGGCCAGTCTCCTCCTTGTCTTTCCACTGCAAATAGATGGTGATGGGCCAGGGTGGGCTTCATCCTGCCCCAACCTGCCTCAGGAGCTGTCTGGGAGCTCCCGGTACCTCTTTGTGCAGCTCCTGGGGTACATGTGGAGACCCTCTTCATCTTTGCCTGCCTTTGGGGCAACAGCATACTCTGCGAGCAGCAGGAGGAGTGTGGTGGAGTACATCCTGATTCCATACATGCAAAATAGATAGCATTTTGTGGCTACAGCAGTGAGCTCTTGCTCAAAAATAACTTAAAGGTAAATTCAGCAGCTCCACTGAGTTAAATAGTATCTCATTACCTCGTGGTGTAGACTCACAAATTCCTCTTTTGTCTGCTTTGAAAACAGTGGCAAACCAGAAAACGTCAGGAGGTTGATTATAGGATGTTTCCATCATGTGTGCTGACTTGCCAGGTGGGTGGCAAAACACATACCCATGCCAAATACGCGGGAAGGTTCGGTGCCCACTGCTGTGTGTTTGCACTGTTTGCAGCAAGAGCTCCAGGGCTGTTTGTGATGGCCACTGAGCCTTCCTGTGGGGAGCAGACAAAGAGCTGATACCTGGTAAAATCCAGGATCTGTTGGAAGTGGGATTGCCCCCTCTTTGCCCTGCTTGCTGCACTCCCGCTTTCCCATCTGCCCCACACTTGGGGGGGGATGCATGCACCGTGGCAGTGCAGACATTTATGTCAACAGTTCTGTGCATTTGACAGCCTTTTTGTCCACGTATTTTAGGGTGTGACACCGTCACTGTGTGTTCGATGTGGGGCTGGACTTGTTTGCACTGGGAAATTTCCTTTCTTGCAATGGGACATCATGCTGGAAATACACCCTTGCTGATGCCACATGCACCAAGCAGCACAAGCACCCTCTCTCCTTTATCTCATGGGGCACAGCGTCTGTATGCCCAAGCTAAAAATGTGGGTCCTGCATTCCCAAACTTCCGGGGTGACTTAGTAGTACTAGTTCTCAATTGATTATTTAGCTTGATTTGAATGTTGGGATAAAAGAGAGGGAGTGTGTGCATGTGTGAGTGTGTGAATAGGGAGGGGAGGAGGAGGGAAACAAACAGCAACATGATGGGATAGCCAAAAGGTTGAGGAGTTAAATGGGCTAATAGCCATAGCATAGTGTGTGTATGTGTATATATACATTAAAGATATATTACTGAAAACTCAAGAATGTCACCACTGTTTATATTAAAGGAAAGCTGAGAGTTAAATGAGATGGGTAATCAGATGCCCAGCATATGTTGTTTTGAATTGTTTATATGGCCAATAGTTGTTAAAATTAATTATCCTTTTAATGCAGTCTTTTCACAATCATAGTCTTCTTTGGGGTTTTTAAAGTTTTTTTTTTCCTTTGTACAAAAGATAGAGTCATTTCAAAACAAGCTAATATGGGCTATTTGGAAAAGGCAGAACAAACAATACCAGGATATATTCTGACATGATCATAGGCTCAACATACTGATAGAAAGCACCAAAAATCTCTGTCAGCGGAGTATTTTGAGAACTAATGTAAATGACAAAAATGGGGAGGGGGTTTGTGTGTGTAAAATTCTGTCAAAAAAGTGAGGCACTGAAAAATCTGACATCTGTTTATCTGTTTATAGCTATGGCAAGATTACTCATATTAATTCTTGTTTAAAATGCCATATGAAGGAAAGGCATTTGTGCAAACAAGAGTCATATTTGAATTGTAGATCATGTCTTCACCATCTGTGAGAGCTGTTGGTGTTGCAAAATTAATGTGTTAATGAAATCACAATAATTTCTCTGAAGTAATGGATTCTGAAGCCTAGAATGACTATTTTTTGAACTTTGGTGTCTAGTGGTTTACAACTGGGAAAACCTTTCACAGCTTAATTAGTTCTGCAGCCTTATTTTAAAAAAAAATTGGCTATGCCTTCACCACACCAATAGCAACACAGAAAAGGATTAAATGGAAAGCAGAGAAACAAAACAAAATTGAGCCTGCAATGCAAACTTTTTGCCGTAGTATTTGAGAAGTTGCTAAACAGGTTATTGCTTGCCAAGAAGTTTTACTCAAAGTGACTTGTACACAAGAGCGGGCAAACAGCTCAGAAAATAATTCCAGCTTGCTGAAACATCACAAACTGGGACTACTTGAACCTTACACGAATATCCTAACTTTTTCCAAGTTTCTTCTTGGAACGAAGGGCAAAGAATCAATGATGCTTTTTGCTTTGTGATGCCATTTTGAAATAGCACACTCTTTCCAACTTCTTATTTGATACCCTTAGTAGAATACTAAATGTTACTGTGTGCTGCTGTTTAGCAGAAATGGTTTGCATTCATTTCCACCAGTTTTCTGAGTCCTTTTCCAGTTCTCACACTCCTTTTGTAGTATGGCATCTCAGATGGCACAGGCGTGCTTAGATTACCACCGAGGAGTAATCACAGCCATACTCATATGGACTTTGCATACTTACACATGCGTGTTATAACAGTTTATGCCAACTGAGGATTCTCCTCTGTGCTATGGGTTTAAGATATATAATGCATTGTATAAGGTAGCACTGAGATCATGGGAGCCAGAAAAGGGAGTGGCATTCAGTTCATTAATATGTTGGAGAAAAAAAAAGGTGCCGTTTTCACGAATGTAACTTCTTTTTTTCCTGTTAGAAAAATAATGTATTTAGCAACTGAAAAAATACTTTTAAAATAACGCTATGAAGAGAAGATTGCTTTTCTTACCTGATTTGATTTTATTACTGTGTTGTAGGTATGTGACTGGTGTAAGCACATAAGACACACAAAAGAGTATCTGGATTTTGGGGACGGGGAAAGAAGGCTTCAGTTCTGCAGTGCAAAATGTCTCAATCAGTACAAAATGGACATTTTCTACAAAGAGACACAGGCCAATCTTCCAGCTGGACTGTGCAGTACATTACATCCTCCAGTCGAAAATAAAGCAGAAGGCACTGGAGTGCAGCTGCTGACTCCAGATTCTTGGAATATACCGCTAGCAGATGCTCGGAGAAAAGCCCCATCCCCAGCGTCTGCAGCTGGCCAAATTCAAGGCCCTGGACCATCAGCGTCTACCACTGCCTCTCCGTCTGACACTGCCAACTGCTCTGTCACTAAAATCCCCACGCCAGTTCCCAAACCTATTCCCATCAGTGAGAATCCAAATATTCCACCAGTTTCTGTCCAGCCACCTGCTAGCATTGTGCCTCCAATTGGTGTCCCACCTCGCAGTCCTCCCATGGTGATGACAAACCGTGGGCCAGTTCCTCTGCCTATATTCATGGAACAGCAAATTATGCAGCAAATCCGTCCACCATTTATTCGTGGGCCACCTCACCATGCCTCAAATCCTAACAGCCCTCTGTCAAACCCAATGATTCCTGGAATCGGTCCCCCACCAGGTGGTCCCAGAAATATGGGTCCCACCTCTAGCCCCATGCACAGGCCAATGCTTTCCCCCCATATCCATCCCCCCACAACACCTACCATGCCTGGGAATCCTCCTGGCTTGTTGCCGCCTCCCCCTCCTGGAGCTCCTTTGCCCAGTCTTCCCTTCCCCCCTGTCAGCATGATGCCAAATGGTCCTATGCCTATGCCACAGATGATGAACTTTGGATTGCCATCCCTTGCCCCACTGGTGCCACCCCCAACTCTACTAGTGCCATATCCTGTCATTGTCCCTTTGCCCGTTCCCATCCCTATTCCCATCCCCATCCCTCACATCAATGACTCCAAACCCCCCAATGGCTTCTCCAGCAATGGTGAAAGCTTCATTCCGAGTACCTCCAGTGAGACGCCTGGGGCAAAGCCAACCAATAGCTCTTCATCACCTCGAGAGTCAAAGCAAGGATCATCCAAATCCTCTGACTCATCACCGAGCTGCTCAGGCCAGTCCCTTAATCAAGCTCAAGTGCTTCAGGAGCACAGTAAAAATGAAGTTGTTGATTTGACTGTCAGACCCAGTAGTCCAGTGAACAGTAAATTTGGTTTCCCCAGTGTGCTACAGGGTCCACAGGACGGTGTGATAGACCTAACAGTAGGCCACCGGTCTAGGCTGCACAATGTCATCCATAGGGCTCTACATGCCCAAGTGAAAGTTGAACGTGAACCTAACAGTGTTGTAAATTTGGCCTTTGGTAGCTCAGACAAAAGGAACTGCAGTGACTGCAGGGACAACTGCAGCCCAGTTGACTCAAAAACATTACCGTGCAGTGACGGAGCTCACTGCTGTCCCGTCTCCTTGGCCTCTGGCACACCGGGACTGGAAGCTGGCGCAGCGGTGTGCAACGTCATTGTGAATGGCACAAAGAGCACGGAGGGTTCCAAGAACCCGGAGCCGCCCCAGGAGCCGAAAAAGCCCCAGCCCCCGGATGAGCTGGCGGTGAGCGAGCTGGAGTCCGTTAAGGAGAACAACTGTGCGTCAAACTGCCACCTCGAGGGAGATGCTGGCAAGAAGACTGGGGAAGAGCCCCTGGCCGGGGGAGACAAACAGGACCCAAACCTTAACAATCCAGCAGACGAGGACCATGCATATGCTTTGCGGATGCTGCCCAAGACAGGTTGCGTGATCCAGCCTGTGCCAAAACCAGCAGAAAAGACTGCTATTGCGCCGTGCATTATCTCAACGCCAATACTCAGCACAGGGCCAGAGGATCTGGAGCCACCATTGAAAAGGAGGTGTCTCCGAATTCGAAATCAGAATAAGTAAAGGTTTGTGTCATCACTACTGCCTTCTGTGTGAATAGAATTGAGTATTTCCAGGTGTGAGGTCAAACTCATGTGGACGTGGCCTTTATGAAACAAAAAGATACAAATTCCAGTTTATGAGCACTTTCAGGAAACTATTGGTATTTGTGTTTCAGTATTGTTTTTTTTGTGTTGTATTGCATCTCTACTTGTCAGTACTCCATTCATCAGCAGCCTCATTACACTTTTGCTCACAGAACATTTCATGATGGTTCTGGCTGTGAAGTTATTGTGCTGTGTATGTCAAAGTCAGTGGTTTTCTGCCTAGAGTATGGTTTAGGTCTGGGCCATTAATCTGCTTACTTATTCCAGCTGAGTTACACAGCAACTCAAGCCTTCACAATGACTGAAATTGCCCTGCAGCATAGCATAGAGCCAGATGACCCAGCAGCTTCCTGCTGGCTCGGATCCAGTGGACTTAGCAAATGGTCACCTCCAACCATGTTACTTTGGTCTGCCTCCAGACTGCACCCTGGTTTTCCGCTGAGCTGTTCTCTGGAGACTGAACTCCCTCTCTGTGAGCTTTCCCATGTCATGTATTGGTGCTTAGGGACTGCCTGCTGTGTGGGACCTGCCCACTATAGCTTATTGCAGCAAAACCTCTGCCATGGGCTTTTACTGCCTTACTTGAGGTATCTACCTTTGGTGTAAGTCTCCCACCTTAGAAAAGCAGCTGAGGTTTCCCCCAGCTCTGCGCTTGGTGTATGTCTATGGTTCCTGGTAGGGCTGTGAAGCAAGGCAGAGTTATGGCTAGCTCCACCAACCCCCATGGCTTGTCCAAGGACAATACTCCAGATGCAGAAACTTCTCGTCCTTCATTCCCAATTTCCAGCCTACTGAATCCCTCTGGTAAAATAGCATCTTTGTAAAACTCTTAGTTTAATCTATGTCTGATGCTTCAAACCTGTGAGCAAGAAACTGTTAAGGAATCTTCCCTGTCTGACCATCCAGGAGCCACTCTGGCAGTCACTCTCGTACCACCTGAGCTGGGACAGAAGCCCCTCCACAGCTACACACCCCACACTCACACAGTCACACCAGGTTTCCTCACTGGCTCAACTCCAGGTTTTCCATAGCAGAGTTCTCAGATATCCCAATCCTTAAAATAATTTTGTCATGGTGCAATAACTGAATAAGAAAACAACAGCTTGAGCTGATGCCTTTGAGTTGGGATCCAGAACAAAGGAACCCCTGGGCTTTTATACCTTTTACACCCTCACAGTCTAAGCACAGGAAAGTGTGGGTTTTGGTGATGATGAGTGTCCGGTCACTTGGCTGGGCCACAGGTCCCCGTGTCCTTTGTTATGGAAAGGATCAGCGCCCATTCCCATCCTCTTGCCTGGTGCTAAGCCTTGGGCTCCTGCCCCCACAGAGCTCAACCTGCAGCTGGCACTGCAGCTGCACACTGAGCTACCTGCACTGAATATATTACTTAACAAAACTAATGTAATGGAATTTATTTAGATTCACAAGCACGGAGAGCTTCTTTCAGGAAAAGGGGAAATGGTGGGTGTTGCAAGAAATCTGTTCAGCAGTAAAATACTGATGGTTCGCCGGATGTGGCTTGGTGACATGCCAGATTTCATTACAATCCGTGGAATGTTCCGTAGGCTCCAGTAAATCCCTGTACCTGGTAGCACAAATAGTGACTGCAGTGGTGTTTGGCACCTACAGCCACAGAGAGCAGCAGCAGGATGTGTAATCTGGGCCATTGCAGTATCTCCCTGCTCCATCAGTGTGGGCTAATTGCACCATCAAAGATATATAGTATAGTCAGGACTCCCTTCTCATTTGTTAACACTGCATTCCCTGTGCTGGTTGCAGGGCTGGAAATGTTACTTCCCTTGATCACCAGCAGTATTTATTTACTTTCTTCAGTGCAACACAACCATTATTCTTTGCTCTCAGCATGTGCTGACACATTTAAAAGATACACTAATAAGAATAGAGGACAGCTATCACATTTTTGGACTAATAAGCAGCATATACAGTAACTCAGAAGTCAAATGAATATTTAAAATCTTTACATACTCCTGGGTCCTCTTAATGGGGATCCCACTACCCACCCCTGAGGTATGGAATGTATGTCCCTCAGCAGCGATATCTTTATTGCAAACCCCAGTATTACCTTTGGAGCTTGAAAGATTCCCTTCATAAATGTATGCATGCTTCTACCTAGGGGTAGTGATTTGATCTAGTGAGAAGGCCACTATTTGGCTGTATCCTTTTTATTAAATTTTAGGAGAGCCATGGTTAACCCTTCCTTTCCCACCTCTCTGAAGCTCCTCATAGCTGCTTATTTCAACACAGTGCTAGAAGACTTGCACATTTATGTGCTTACTCTGTAGTCAAAGACAGGTTCTTAGCATCTATTTCTGCTTGCCTGGACCATCCAGGCTGCAGCCATGCCACGTCTTCAAGGTCCCAACCCCAAGAGGAGTTTAGTATCATTCAAAGCCAGAGCATAAGCCCTCAGAGAGAGCTCTGGCTTCACCGAGTTTTGTATTTTTGCCTGTTGACATGATTATTCATGACATCACTTCATGGATAGTATTTGAGATAGAAAGTGGGCAAACTGAACAAGCTGCATTGAAAAGACAAGAAGGACTCTTTATCATTGAGTTACTGTCCTCAGCCCTTTGTGTTCTCTAAGTGTCCATAACTGCCACTGTGATTATCCTCAGGAATAACCATTTTCCCTTTCATCCTGAGTGTTACATATTTCTTTGCCTTGGTGTAAAGGGTTGTCTTACAGGAAAGTTTTCAGGTTGCCAGGCAAGATTAATCTGACCGAATATAGACATTTGGAACAAAGATGCAGCTGAGCTAATTGTCTAAACTCTCTTTAAAATCAACCTAGAGAAGCGGGCACTTCAAAGAGACAGCTGAGCTCATCCCAAAGTCAACAACTAAGACAGCTCAGATGAATTGTGCCCTAGGAGTGCCTATTTCTGCCTGCAATGAGGGAAACCTAAGGTGACCAGCACAGACATAGATGTCCACAGAGACGCTGGAAGTTAAGCCCAGCCTAGGTGTCTGCTGTACCTCTGGGGCTTGTGCAGTAGCATAGCACGTCATGGTTATTAGTCTGTGTTCACCCCCTCGTTCCTCTAGAAAAAGAAAAGAAGTAGCCTCTGTGCAGAAGAGATGGGAGACCAGGGTCCTTATGAGCTCCAAGGGAAAGAGGATACTCCGAATACTCTGCAGAAATAAACAGCGTGGTAACCATCTCATTCCAGTGGGTACCTCAGTGAAATGCGAGTGGGTTTTGAGCAGCTCAAGGCACGCACAAGTGATTTGTACAGCTCTGATGATTGATTTGAGGTGAGGACTCTGTGGTTTCATGCAGAGCCCTTTCGCTATTTCACTATTGCTGGTCATAGCCAGTCTAGGGGAGAAAAAGGGCTCTGCCTTAGATTTCTGCCCTCCCTGCCTGTGAGGACTGAGCAGGGCTCAGAGCCTGTCTCTGTCTGTGCAGAGGGGGCAATAGCGGGAGGCAACATCAGTGCAGTCTGTCGCACTGCAGCCCTGACCTCTGCCATGCCCATGGGTTAGTTCCTCCTGCCAGGCCTAGGGAAGCAGGGACATAAAACCCTACTCCTTTGGCAATCCAGCTGTGGGGAGGACCCCTTAAGAGAGACTCCCAACCTCATAGAAATTCTAATAAAGGACAAAGAGGGTAGAAGCTGCACTAACAAATGTGTTTATTTGGGCCCTTGGAGGTTTGTATTGATTGCACTGGCCACACTAACCTGGGAGAAAAAAAGTCCAGCCAATTGTCTTTTTCTCTCTTGCTTCTCACCTACCCTAATTGGAAAATCTGAACATATTGCCCTAATGTGCAACTTTTCCTGAATTTTATTTCCCATCAAATTTTGTGACAAGAAGGAAATTAGCCAAATATTTTTACGCTAGAGTTCTGGACAGACAGATTGAATTCATGTAATAGCAACGTGGACTCTCTAAAAAGGAATCAATGCAAGCGTGACCTTTTCAGGCAAGTTGCCAATCTCTGGATTATTTAATGTACCAATTACTTGATTATTGAAAGTGCTAATCAGCAACATAATCCTTGATGTTAAAGTTTAGTTTCTCCATCAGGACATGGACTGTCAAGCTGTTCTAGCTTGATGCAATTTGAAGAACTATCAAAAGATGTCTCAGTGCCAAAGTCCTGCTATGATAAAAGAATGAAGCTAGGAAGAATATTCTGTTGAGTGTTATATTTTCAAGTTTGAGCAATGTGAGTTTCTAAAATTAGCAGTGTTAGTGTTGCCTGCCTACATGCTTTATGCCCTGGCGGGATCAGTTTTAACCCGCCAGCTTTGAAGTCAAGGTTTCCTAAAGCAAAGAAACGAAAACACTGAAGTCTGCTTGGATTTAACATGATAGTTATGTTAAAATAAATGAGAAAATGAAGTGGCACATGCTAAACTCACAACTAGCTTCTGTGTGTGTGTATGTGTGTGTGTTGAGTAATCCTGTGTTGGGGACAGAGGGGTAAAGAAAGGAAGGAGTTTTTCTGCTTGTGTCAGCAGAATTTCTTCCAGAAGTAAAGGAAATAGTAGGTGTATGGCCACCTGCAGAGCCAACCTGTATGTCCTGGGGTCAGCATCTGCTGAGTGAAAGCCCAAACCTTCACCTGTCTAGTCTATGCATTGTACTCATAAAAATATACAGCATGCAGAACACTCAGTTCAGAGCAGAAGTAATATATATCCCACTTTGAGGTCCTCTGCCCATAATGGTCCAGCACAAGATTTCCTGCTCTGGTCTGGATTCCTGAAGCAAGGGGCATAGCTATTAACCTCCTTTTTCTTGCCTAAGAAATTTTATCTCTCCTCTGTCCCTGTGGTGTCTGTCTACCAACATCTTACCTCTGCCCAGCTTGCTATGATCAGGACAAAATTTGACCTTAAAGATATACTTGAAAACAGATTTTCTGTATTTGAACACATTTCTGTGCTAGTCATCTTTGTTGACACGGTACTGCAGGCCAGAGCCTTAGCTGATTTTAACTGGATATGGTTCCACTGATGCCAAACTAATTTAAATCAGCAGAGTAATTGGACTCATACACTTAACACCTACTCTTCTGCTTCAGAAGTTTTCCTTCACCTGGCTTCTTATGAGCCTACAGAAATTTTCCATTTATCCAAAGGGGGAGAGGAGCGACTTTTAACACCACAAAGCCTTAAACACATTTGCTTGGAAGTGAAGCTTTGCCCTTGAGAGCTGTCTGACTCTAGCAGTGTGATCTTATGTTTCAAAATTGCCCATATACCTTCTCAGGTATATCAAATCAGAAAAAGGATTTCCCAGGGGAAAAAAAAAAAAAAAAAAAAGGAAAAAAAAAAAGTTGGNTTTCCCAGGGGAAAAAAAAAAAAAAAAAAGGAAAGAAAAAAGGGTTCTCAAAATAGTGAAGTATAAAATGACATACTTCCAGGGTAGCTTTCAGCTCCCACATCTTGCTGCTGGGGTGTGGGAGTGCTAACTTCCGTCTCAGTGGCAGTAAATAGCAGGCTCGCGGTGCGCTGCCATAGATCACTGCACACTCTTTGAATCAAAGGAGCAAGTACTGATTTCTGATGGGCTCCTCCTGCTTTTCTCTAAAACCTTCTAGGGCATATGTTTCAAATATCAAATCTGATTCTTGAACTCAGTTTAGAAAATAACTACACCTGGTCTGATTTGTGAAGGTAATAAGCATCTAGGGCTGTTGGCAAACAAAACACACGGCCAGAACTTCAGACAGCAAAAAAAGGCATAGCTCAATTGACAGACCCACAGAAATATGCAGAACCTGTGATACCTACATACTGTAGTCTCCCTGACAGCTCCCAAAACCTCAGACCACTGATTTCAGAGATCATTTTGGTGCTTACTTGCCATTATTAGTTTTAATTGTCTTATGAAATTAAAATTATTTGAACTGAAATAAGCATCCAATCCATGCTGTTCCCAAAGCTGGTACAACCCACATTCGTATTGAAACAATGAGTTATTCATAATTCTTTGGCAGGCTTTAAAGACTGATCAGGCGCTTTCATACATATAAGGTCTAATGCTCCTCACATTTAAGTTGGTTCAAAGCAGGTTTGGCTGCCCTCAAAAGTGTTAAGTGTGAAACAGCCGTATGGGGAGACTCAAGCTCTTCATCAGCCTGCCCTTGTGCTGCAGAGCTACAGAAGTCAGTGGTGCAGGGAAATTTTATGGGGGTGGGGCAGAAAGCACAACTCATAATTAAATACAGAGTCCCTAACAACAAAGACCGTAATAAAACAGACTCTTGTAAAAACACTTGTATAAACATCATCTAGACAACGACTGCCTTGACATGCAGGGGCCAAGATGCTGGATGGTATGTGTCTGATTGCCACTGAAACCTGATGAGGAGCTAAGCACCTCACAGCCTTTGTGAAGCTTGACCCTGAAACACCATGGCCGCCTTCAGTGCGGAGCAGTGAGCTCTGAACAACTGTGAGGAGCTTATAAACTATTTTTCAGTATTACGAGCAATACCTGAAAGTGGGAGAGAAAGGAGAAAACACTTCTGAGGACTGTGGTTGTGAAAAAGTTGGACATACTCAAGCAGCGAGCCATAGATTTTAAGATAAAATTAAATTCTTGTTAAAAAAGCACAGTGGAAGATTGAAGCAAAGTAGAAACAAAGCTCTTTGAGCAAGAAGTCAGGAGGAAATCAGACAGTGGCAAGCAAGACTTTCTGAAGCCATTTTTGTTTCCAGATTACCTGCTGAGTCTCTCCTGTCTATTTTTAGGTCCTATAAAGGTAAGCATGTTTCTGGGTGCCTCCACCAGTTGAGGCCTCACAGCTGAGACCTACTAATCATGACCTTATTTACATTATTTTGATAATGAGCTGCACTGCACTCACAGGACTGAAGGTTGTGTCTGGAAACATGTGTGATCATCTCGTGAGAGCTGTGAATCGAAGTATCCCCTAACATTCTGCAGAACCCTCAACTATTTAATGTTTGCTTCTACCGTGAAAATTACAGCTGATTAAATGTCTGGCCTTGATCCTGCTCAGTACTGTGTGCACTCAGCGCTGGGTGCCTTTAATGCAAGTTGAAGGCCCTCGGCACGTTAGAGATCAAGGTCCTGCCTCCAACTCCTTTGCATGGCTTTACTTCCCCAGACACAACTTTGGTATTTGAAAAGAATGGTATTCCTGTACAACATGTGTCTCAATTTGTAATGATATCCGCCCTGCAGCTGGCTTGCTTTTCCAAGTGTTTCTGAAACATTGCTGCCTTAAATTTGAGCCAACCTTCAATAACAAATTATCTGAAGGCAAAGAGGCTGAACTGCGTTTGCTGAGAGGACACCCGTACTCCCTGCTGGGCTCCATCTTCCAGTCCCAGTTTTGGACTTTCATGCTGTGTAATGTAATCATCTTCTATGAAGATATTTAAAAAAAAATAAATAAAATTAAGAACTAGGTGGTTTAGGGATTGGGTAGCGTTGAGTGAAATAACTGTGGAGTTCTGACCTCTCTGGAAAGATCTGCATCCCATCATCAGGCAATTGATATTGAAACCTATGTTTAGAGCAATTTTCAGTCATTTATTTGGAGCCCACGTGGTTAAATGTAAAACTTTGTGTTGCCTGCTTATGCTCCAAATATTTATAAGGCTTCATGAACCACTTGTGCTGCCACTTCTAAGTTCCTTATCCAAAAAGAGGCAAAAAAAAGCCCTTTCCCACAGGAATTCTCCAACTGAGAGAATCTTGAGCATGACTAGAAAAGATACATGACGAAGTCACTGAATACTTGAATTCTGACCCTAAATTTCAAAGATCAGTTAAAATGCCAATTCTTTTTTTTTTTTTGAAGCAGTCTACCAATTATTGCTGAAATGGTTGTCTTGGTGGCAAAAATATTGCTCCTGTTTTCTTGAGCTGGGAAATAGAGAAAATCTAAAGCAGTGTTTGGGCCCAATGCACGTTTTTCAGTGCCCAGCAGTGCTGGGCATAAGGGAGATGCCCTAAGGTGCCCGGCACTGCACTGAGGTCTATGCCAGGTCTCACCCACTTGATCCTTGTGTGTTCTGGGTGAGTTTTTCCTCTTCCTTCTCCCACAATATAATCCACATGACATTTTTGCCACCTGAGCATGCCCCCTTGCTTTTGCATGAATCTGCATCTGCTCTTGCTTAGACTTGAAAAGAACAAGGATGAGGGCTCTGAAAACCAGGGAGAAACCCTGGCATGCATGTATCAGGCATGCAGTCCTGAATGGTTATGGAGAGTGGAGTTGTTCATGGGAAAATAGGAAAATGTTGATTCCTGATACAGGATGATGAAACTTTTCACTCAGAAGATTCATTGCTGCTTCAGAAAAATTTGTTATTATAATTGTTATAATTTTGTGGCCCACGATAACATTTCAGGTTAAAAAGCCAGGCCCAGGTGTAGCCCAGGTGAGGAGGAGGACTCTCTGAGGGAGGTACAGGCTGTGGCTCAGCAAGATACCCATCCTCACCATCCTGCATACCACTACCAACAGTTAAACTGCCTTTCTCTGGCTATTTGACTGGTTTTACTGGAGAGATCAGGTTGAATAAGAAAATTGAGAAGAACCTTGGAATAGCCAAAAGCATAGTGGTTTAGGCCCACAGAAGACAGCTGAAATGCAAGCTGAAGTTCCTATTCTGATTGAGACAAAATTGGAGGTTTAAAGAAGGGTTGTCACCTCACAGTGGTTGCCTGTTTTCAAGAAAGGAGAGTAGAAACTGTCTGGATTAGGTTTACCTTCTATTTCAGTTTTTCAGTTTTGGGAGTTTTTTGGTTTGGTTTGGTTTGGTTTTTTGGTGCGGTTTTTTTTTTTTGTTTTGTTTTGTTTGTTTTGTTTTGTTTTGTTTTTTGGGGAGTGTCGTTGTTGTTGTGGTTGATTTTGGGGGGGGGCAGAGGGTGTTTTGCTTTTTTTGTTATTGTTTTAAAAATACCTTGCAAAATTTCAACTTTATCCCAGCTTAGAATGGGAGAACTTGTTGAAAATTTGGCTGGTTATTTTCAGAGAAAAATCATATCTTTTGCCACATCTGCACACCAGTGGGGCAAAGCACACTATTTACAAGGCTGGCAAACACACTGGTGCTGCACTAGCTGGGGGACACTGGGCTGCCTTGTTGTTGTGGAGATACACCCAGTTACCCCAGTGTAAATCAGGACTGGCCCTGGCAGGCTTTGTGGTCTGCCATAGGGGACACTTCCAATGTAGAGATTAGAAGTCCAGAACCGTGATGGCATTTTGCTCTTTGCATGGTCCATGTACATGCCTCAGAATACGCCCCAAAATATAAACCAGAGACCCTTTGTCAGTAATAGCCTGGAGAAAATGGTGCAACAATTCATAGAGTTGGGGCTGTCCTTACCACTTCTTCTGCCTAGGCATGAAAGGCAAATCCCAGGGCTCTTCCCCAATGCATTCCCTAAAGTCACAATGTCTGCTCAGACTGCAGCTCATGTTTCAGTAGAAGGGAGAGCCTGAGTTCCACAGGTGACCCAAAGCTGAGGAGGATCTTTAGCTTACAAGGTCAGAGCAGAAGGAAATCACTGTCTTTGAAATCCAGAGTTGGTGCTTAAGGACTCTGGTTGTTTTCCCATTTGTGCTAAAAGTCCTCCCTGTCTTTTGCAATGTGGCATCCCTTCAGTTAGGTCATGGAAAGATAAATCATAGAGTATTCAAAGGGGAAGGTTTTAATGAAGAAACTTGAACTGCTTTAAGAATTGTAAAAAAAAAAATAAAAACTTAGAGAACTATTACAAGTTACAGATGATTCCCGAGTGTTTCCAGGGCTGAGCTTGCTCCCATGCTGACTTTAGCTGCACTCTTGTGGTTTATCTTCAGAGCAGTTTCCCTGAGAAAATAATTGCAGTGCCTTTACTTTAGGGCCATGCATGTCCCAGATGAACTAGGCCTCTTTTAGCACATCAGCATTCATTGTCTGGGTGAATTAAGTGCTCTGCTAAATTGTGGAAACTCTGCCATACCAGTCCACATCAACGGTTTTTTCAGTCTTTCCCACCCTGTCTCTAATTTTTCTTGAACAATAAGATGTGAATCTGGAGACAGGAATGTTCAATGGGGCATAGAATGACAGAGAAGCAACCATGGAAAAACTGTGTGTGTGTATCTGGATATGTGCATGAGTCCAAAGCCATGTCAATGACATGGCCCCTCTGAGGGGGCAGGACATGGCTGGGGAGGACACTGTAAAAGCAGCTTTTTCTATAGTTCTGATGACCATCACTGCCAGCAGAAGCATGCTGCCATGCTTGGCTCCTGGGGCCGTGCTGGGAGCAGACACACAGGGATCAGTGCTTGGGTGTGGGGGAGCAGAAGAAGGACATGTCCCTACAGCTGAGCCACCCAGTTCCTCAGCATGGAGGGACAGGGAGGTGAGGAACACTTCTAGCATTTGGCTCTACCAAGCTTCCCACCACAGGACAAAGGGCTGTAGTTCTGCAACAGCACCTAGAAAGAGCTGGATAACTGCAGAGAGGGAGCGGAGAGTGGGGAGGCTTTGCCTAAGCTGCCAGATTGACCTGCCATGCTCTAATTCTGTGCTGCTCTGAGCAAGGACTTAAATCCTCACGTGTCAGGCATCAACCAAAGAGGAAGCTGTATGTGGGTGGGTGCAGCCTGTGTCACAGCTGCCGATTGCTCAGGTTTTGACTAACAGCCACACAGGGCACGAGTGCAGCTCTCACCTATTGCATGGAATCACTGCATCACTGTCTGAGCCCACACAGATGAACCTCCAAGCCACCTTCTTGAGCTGGGTCATCATCCAGTTGAGTTATTCTTCTTCCCCCGCACATTAACAATAGGGCAGAAATGAGCCTTCATACTTGTTCTCTTTCTCTCATCTTTTCCATGCTGTCTCCTGGGTCTGGACTACAGCCTGCCTCTAACTTCTAGGTGGTCTTCCAACCCAGGATCAGCCCAGCCCTACTTGACTTTGGAAAGCAAGCAAAACCCAGTGTGCTTAATTCAGCACAACTCACAGAAGCTCAACTCTATGGCTTTATCCTGATGAAAGTTCTTTTGTGGTTGAAGCAATTTTTCTATCTGATCAGCAATATTTGATGTGTGTTGAAGGCAGGTTCAGCTAGGGTGAAAAGCATATGTCGCTCTCCTAAAAAGTAATTTGGGTTTTTTTGGGGGAGATATAAATAGCTGACTTCATTGTGCTGGTCATGCACGCTAGTGCTGGCACGAGGTGCATAGCATTGAGCTCTGAAGCAGTGATGACTAGTGTGTTCTCATTTCTTTATAGAACTTTGCATGCTATGCCTGATACGGATTTTTATTTTGTAACTTGATTGCTACAAAGATGCATTCATCAAATGCGATTACTGCCATATGAGCCAGTCAACAGGGAAGGTCCTTCTCGTCGTTCTGCACATCCTGTTGCACTGAGTCCATCTGCAGCAGGGGAAAATAGACAGAACTTACACAGCAAGATGACTGCTCCAGGCAGGAAGTGTCAAGAGCCACTGAACTTCTTTATGCCTCCCCTCCCAAATCCCTTATTGGTCTGTACCATGTACCATGAGACTGGTTAGTGAGGTCTGCTGTACCATGTACCATGAGACTGGTTAGTGGGGGATGGAAATTAATTTCCATTGATGTATGGAAAGAGAGAGGTAGAGTGAGGTTTTATACAGACATTACAGGTTTAATTTGCTCTGTTTCCTTTTTTACACCAAGACTTCAAGCCAAAAAATGTGACAGAAAGCAGTTGTGTACTTCATCTTAGTAGGCGGATACATCCCAGTTCTCAGTCTAGTTCTTGTTCACAGCTCTCTGTAGACACAAAGCAGCTCATCTCACTGGGCACACTGCCTGAAAGCACAAACATTACTCCTTAACCTAGATATAGTGGCCTCCATGCCATGGAAGTTTATGCTGGTCGACATATTCAATGTGCCTGCCAGTCTCTGCTTTGAGGAGGGTGGAGGTTTGGCAAGGGGATACAGGCACACTGTTGAGAGGGACTGCAGAGGAGCTAGTGTGAAGGGGAGATCATGGAGCAGACTGAGAAGGAAAATGTGCCCCAGAACCGAAACAAGGCTGATAGGTACTGCAGAGTTTCAGTCCAAATCTGTAAAGGACAGCAGATCCCATCCAAGGAGATAGAGTCCAAAGCTCACTGTGTAGAGAGAGAGAGGGGACAATCGCTGCTGGGTAGCTTAAATGGTCAGCTGACAAGGGAAGCAGAAGCACACTGGAGAGACACAATGGTGTGTCTCCCAGTAGCCCCTAGAAAAACTAAGCCTCAGGAGCTTATAATTGCCAGCGTGTTGTTGAGAATGAGCTATAATTATATCAGTTTCCACCTTTTTATCACAGGAATTCCTTCATCTTCCACTCCAGCAACCTTGGAGGCTGCGTGTCCCGATGGCCCTTGAGGCACAAGGGGCAGGCGAGGCCGAAGCGTTGGGCTTGTGCCTCAGCCTGGCTGCCTGCCCACCGTGAGGCTGTGTGGGAATTGAGCTCAGGCAGTGCCCAGCCTGCTTGCAATGAACCTCCTGCCGCTCACCCTGACCCCCTCTGCTTGTCTGCTTTGCAGGAGCGCTCGCTGACAGGGTACCTTGCATGGAGAAAGGGAGCAGAGCAAACCACGTCACTCCACCGAATGACACCAGTTGGTCCGCTCACCACCCCCTCTGGCTGAAAGTCCAGCAAAGAAAGCAGCTTCCTGTCATGAAGCCCCTCCGAGGAAGTCTCGGTCCCACGGGTGCCTTTGACCCAGAAGACAGCACATCATGGATCCACACAGTGTGCTCAGCATTCCTGTGACCACCCCTCTTCTCCTCTCGGAACGCTTTTTCCTCTTGGTTTCTTGCTGGGGGGGATTTTTCACCCAGGTTTCAAAAACGACATGGACCAACATAGGTACTTTTCCCTCACTGACTTCGAAGTTCAGATATTTGAGACTGGACAATGATATGGATTTTTTTTAATTTTTTTTTTTCCTTTGAAAAACTGCTGTGGTTTTGCTGCTACACTAAGAATCGTGATTTGCATTGTATGGTTTTGGACCTATTCAAGTTTTGATGGGGGAAAGGGGTAATACTGGAGTAGCAACACTTCAGAGTCATCTCTGTCCTACCCATGATGCACTTTTAAATGAAGAGTTAGAATATTTTATTGGCTAATATACTTTCCTTGTTATTTTTACAAAGGCCACCTTTATCCTTTCTAATGCCATATTTTCAGTGTTACACTTTTATGGCTTTTAATTTTTGATTTGACAGATGTAAGAAGCAGCATGAATAGTTTATACTGTGGTTTTTCAGAGACTGAATGCCAAGAGAACTCAGTAAATGTTTATTCTTCTCAGCTTTCTCTTTAAATTCCCCTAAATAGCGCCCCATTTGGGAACAGAGCAAGAGTGTTGAACTAAAGACCAAAATTCCCTCAAGGTGTAAAATAATCTGAGGGGAATATTTGCTGGGCGTCACGAAAGACTTGGATGAAATTTCAACCCTGATGGTTTTCAGTGATCCAGGAAGGCAGTGAGACAATCTCTCCATATGCATAGCCCTTTCATGATAATTAGAATGGTATGGACAAACCAATGAAAACAAGGGTAAAGTGAGAAAGATCCCCCATGATTCTGTTTCACTGTTTGCTTTCTCCTGTCATGGTTAAGAGAAATGTGCAATTTGATCCTCAATCAGTGGGTGGAGGATAACAGGGTAGAATTTACTTGTGTGCACTTGTACAGTTGTAGCCAAGAGTCCAAAAGTACACTAGAGCATGTTATACTGGCACTGAATTGGTAAGAGAGTTGTGGAGTATCCCATTCTGACAAATAAAAAAGAAAAAAAAAAAGAAAAGAAAAGAAAAAAAAATACAAAAACCCATAAAAACCCCACAAAAAATCAAAAAGAAAGAAAAAAACTTTAAAAAAATTTCAGACCACCTTGTGATTCAGTGTAACTGTTTACTAACTCGAATAAAGCAATTGTTCACTCTTGAGTGTTCAGAGTACACCTTTTCTATAAGGCTGCTGCGGGGAAGACAGGAGTAGTTTGCAGGAGCAGAGTCTCTGCGTCGGTGGTGTTGGGAGTAGGGCAGCAGGGTCAGTTGAACCAGAGCCTTGTAGTGATGGTGCACTATGAGCACTATGTATATACTGTATTTCTATATTTTCCTTTGTACAGATTCACTTAAGTCAAGCTACTGTTTTACAGGTGCTCCTTATTTATTAGAGCTGTGAAAGCTTGGAAATCACACCGGGCGAGTAAGCTCGCTTTTTAAAAAAAACAAACAAACAAACAAAAAAAAAACAACAAAAAAAAAGGGAGGGGTGGGAGGGAATCCAACAACTCATGAGTCTAGGGAGAGAGCTCAAAGACATTTTGATGAAATATCTTCAAGAGAGCAAGAATCTGAAGCACCCTTAGCGTGCTCTGCTTTCCTTTTGGTCTTGCAACGCTTTTCTCTCTCCCTGACTGGTGTCAGATTTATTAAAACAAAATAAATCTCCAAGAAAAAAATGCACTTAAACGTGCTGTTGTTTTATTTTTCTTTTTTTTTTTTTCCTCTTTGTGCACGCAGTTATTCATTCCTCTACCTGCCTGGTCACAGACAAAAAGACCCCTGAGTCTGAAGCCACAGAAAAATATGTGTAAGTTGTTCTTGAAAGCTATGTATCTATGTCCCTTCCATCTTCGTGCCTCCCTTGACACTTCTCAGTTTCTGCGGTGTTTAAGGCATGGGGAGAAAAAATCCTGCACTTAGCACAGTGCAGAGTTAGGTCCTGATCTTGGAGAAGATCCCTGGATAGATGCAGTGGTTGCAGCTTCATTGATTTTGAGAGGATCTGTGCAAGCACAGTTTCCTCATGCTGCATCTGGGGCAGTGTACAGAGAGTATTCTGCCTGCCTTTTGTGAGGATGGGGCTTTTCTGTGCATGGACTCCCCCTGAAATCAGAGGTTCTTCAAAGGATCAAACTCCTCCCAAGTGCCCCCAGACCTCTGCAACAGCTATCTCACACAACAGTGTTTGCTTCCCAGCTCTTGGCCAGCACAGCCAGCGCTGCGGATGGAGGGCTTGGAAATGTCCAGTGAGCTCTGGAACTATTTGACTGATTTCATCAACCAGCCATGTAAGGCAAACAACAACAGCCTAAGCATGCCTGCTTGGAAGGGCATGTAGAGTAAAGCTTATCTCCCTAGTAAACAGCTTGCTGCATCTCTATTTATTCATCTGAACTTGGCTGTAAAATGAAGGCCGTGTGTATTGATTTTGCTTTTGTCAGTGGTCCAGAATTGTTAGCACACATTTTCACTCCTCTGAAAAACAACAGACTCTTTAGAGAAATCTTTCTCTCTGGTGAGCTGGTTTTCTCTTCCAGAAATGGAATCAGCTTGTCAAAAATCATCAGGACAGCAGAGGTAAAGAAAGTGATCTAGGCTAGAGCTGGCTTCACATGTTTCCAGTGATCACAAACTTACCTTAGCTTTCCTGAGAATTTGCTCACCTTATACTTTCTTAACATCTTACCCCAAAATTCAGAATGTGAACAACTGCTTTGGACAGCTGAATCAGTTCATTGTTTGCTATTGAAAAAAATATCTCCAGCTGCATATATGGCGAGAAATATCCAAGTATACATAAACCTTGAGGAAAATGCAGACCAAATGGTACAATACATTATTCAAGAGAAACCTGCTTAACTTCTGAGGCCAAATCCATCCCTTGTACGATGCCAACAAAACGAATGGAATTACACAAAGGATGTAAAGGTCCTTTGCAATTAACGGGAACCCAGCAAACACCTGCAAAACGGTGCTCGCTTGCTGCTGACATTATTTATTGAGAACTGAGACCTAATAGCCAAGCCAAGCTCTTTTCTGGAGAACTTGCCATCAAGGAGCCAGACAAAGAAAATCCCATGCACTGGGAGATACAGGGGCAGGTTCCTGCGTGCAACAGCCATCACTCCAGCTCTTGCACACGTACGGATTTGAGATGCAGAGACTGTCTCCGTGAGCAGAGAGAGGCGTTTTTGCCTCGGGTCTAGGAGCAGCCAGCCGTGCATGCATCCCTTCGCACTGCTGGGGCAGAGGGGGAGTTTGCTGGGATCAAGCTGCACAGGCCCTTCTGCTAGCACTGAATTCTTGCTGTCAGCGAGAATTTTGCCCTTGTGATAAAAGGGGGTCTGCATGCTGCAAGCACTCTGCATTAATTTCCTCCTGTGTTGTCTTAGATGATTTTGAATTTATTCAGAACTACTACATGTGACAGTTTTTTGAGTGGCCCAATTCCGTGAATAAGGATGTCCCTCAAAATGAAAACAATTCGTGCTTTTTCCATGCTAAATGATAGAAATAAATTTGCTTTGTTCAAATAAGTGCTGTGAGCCAAATTTGCAAGGATGCTTATCCAAGTGAGATATCCCATTCTGAGGTCCATATTTGGACACTCAAATCAACACTCAGCCAAACACATGCATGAGGCATTTCAATGCCATTTGGAGTGTCCATATATAGAACTGGATGCCCAAACTTCATTGCCTTTGTTTTAAAAATAGACCTGGAATATAAGGACATCATTTAATAATAACTGTGACAAACATTCTGTGTGCAAACTAAGAGCAAATTTGCTGATGCTGTTTCAGGTTGGTTCCCCTGGAATTGCTCTGGATTTACAGAGGTGTAACTCAGAAAATAAGCAGTCTCTTAAGTTGTTATGCCTCCCACTCTCACTGCAAGTTGACTTGATATTTGGGATCTGTGAGTAAGGAAAGGTGGTACTCAGTATCCACACGTGTGCAGCTGAGGGAGAGAGAATCAGGAACTGAGCTGAACCTGCTTCATACGGAACATAACGGCTCAAATGTTTTGAAATGGGGAGAACTGCTTTACAAGGATTTGCACACATTTTAGTTGTCATTTATGTGGTACTGGGCGAAGAAATGCCTTGCTACCTTGAGCAACACTGGGACATTTTGCACAAAACATGGGAGCACCAGCAAAACACAGAGAGCTGTGGAAAAACACAGCAGAACAGCGGCTTCTGGCTGTTTGCTTCCAGCAATGGTGGGAGCATGGGTCCCCAAAGGTGCAGTGGATGCTGACTGCAGGGCACTGCAGCACCTCCAAGGGGGACAGGGTGTCTGATACAGGGGTGCCCCTTAGCCTGTCATGATGACCAGTCAAGACCTGTTGGGACTTGAAATTCTGTGACACTGTGAGGAACAGACTTGGCCACAAGGAAGAAGAAAAGAGTAACTTAGGCTGCTGACAGTCTCTTTTCTCTGAGCTGTTCCCTGGTCTCTAAAGCATCACCTATCTACTGAAACAGGTAAATGTCCCAGCCACTTCAGCCACTGCCCTACTGAAATAAGTTTTCCAAGGATACTCAAGACATAGAGAGGCAGCCAAACGCCAAGTGCCCAGGACCTTTCTTTACAAATGATGAAAACATCTAAAAGTTGTGTGTCCCTACATCAATAGTCCAGGCACATGACTATCACAGGAGAAGGAGCAGCCTCACCTGCTCCCTCTTGGGGCTCCCTGACATCTGAGCAGCCCACGCTGCAGGTGGGATCCTGCCCCAGATGGGAAGGAAAGCTTGGTTATTATTCGCTGATAAGATAGCTGAGGGCAGAGATGTGCTGTGATTCCCAGCTCTCAGCAGGCCTACTTTTGAAGGACGTTACTGGACCTATTTAGTAAAAGAAAAAGGCTTGAGGAAGAAGGAATGCTGCCTTCTATTCCAGAAAAGTGTTGTACTCTGGGGGTTTGCCGAGGGACCAGGAGACTCAGCTTCACTCCCCTTCTTCAGCTGAAGGAATTGAGCCCACACAGGCACATGCAAAACAAGTTGTTGAGAGAGGCTGTTATCCCTTCCTATGTCCCAGGCCAGAATCAATGTGATACAATTTGTCCTGGCCGGCCTACTGGCACACAAGCTATGCCAAGAAAGGCAGGAGAGGTTCTCTTCACTTCTCGGGGAATAGAGGTGAATATGACATCCACAGTGCCGGGAAGAGGAAGCACAGCCCTCCTGTTAGTGCTTGAGGCTCTCTCCTGGAACAAGGGCATCTGCTCCTCCTCCCAAAAGGGCTTTAGAGTTGCTGCATTTACTGACCCACTACAGAGCCCACCTCTGAAGCAAAGGGTGCCTTCCCTAAGCCAGCTCCAGAAGTTTAGCGTGCTGCAGCCCTGCTGTCCTCCACGCTTCTCGGGCCCTCAGCACAGCAGGACAGGGAGGGCAGGCAGCCAAAGAGCTCCCTGGGGCAGCAGCACTGGCAGCATCACCCAGCCAGCTTTGGAGCGTGTGCCAGGCTGGCAGGGCTGCCTCGGCATCTGCCCCACATGTGCTGGGTGATGCTGGGCCTTTGCATTACCTGCCCTTTCCTGAGTACTCTGGGAGAGGGATGTGGTTTCTAATTCTTGCCAAAGGAGATTGATTTATTGCAACCCAGTTGCTAGCATGGTCTTTGACATGGCAGGCATTATGTGAAACATAATGTGTGGGACACACACACACAAACACACGCACACAGACACACAGACACACACACAGAGGACATGAGAGCAGCCTGCTATATAAGTCCCAGGTGTCTCCCAAAACGCAAGGCTGAGCAGGCACCCGGGCGCTGAAGCACAGCTGGATGCTGGGGAAAGCTCCCTGCCACCCACACATCCTCACGAGAGGTCCAGCAGGATGATTTACGGGCAGGGTCAGGTAGAGGAGCTGACACAGATGGGTCAGAGAGGATGGGTGCCAGCCCACAAGCTTCTTGTCGGTCGACATCCAGGGAATGAGGTGGGAAGAGGGGGGAGCATGAGCCGAATTCCTTAATAACGTGAATTATAAAATCATTTCCTGTGTTAGGGGTTAGGAAAGAGAGCGCAGGGCCCGGAGATCTTCCAAACAGAAAACAGCTTTTGTTAAGGCTTTTGGCCTAAGGAGTTTGAGGAGGATTGGGGGGGGTGGTGGGAAGGGAAAGTGCTGGCACATTTTTGGCTGGAAGCCTTAGACAACATATTTTTTATTCTAGTCTTTATTTTTCAAAATAAAATTATGGCAAAGCAGCAACAAAGAGGGGAGAAGAGGGTGAAATTAGGAGGAACAGTACCCAAGTATTTCCCACTTCTTTCTGTCCCTGCCATTAAACACACAGGGTCTCCTTTATTATATACAGTAGCAGGATTAAGTCAGCAGCCCAAAGGCTAGGAATGCAACAAGATACTTTTATACTTATTGATCTTTTTGAGTTTTTTAGGGAGATTGTTTTCATTAAAGTTTAATTCACCTTTTTTAGCTTTTGAGTCTAACTGCCACACATTTTATCCCACTTCTTTGTGAAATGCTAAATCCATCGGTAGGTTTTAGTTTTCCTGGTGTAACTTTTCAGAAACTGTATATCTGCATAGCAACCCCACTGCAGGCAGCTTATGTCACGGTATCACATGTCAGAAAGATGAAAAGAACTCCAAATCTGAGCTGCTCCGCAAACTTATGTCCCCCATTCTCGGACATATATCTTCTGTACTTAATTTAAGTGTCAGGAAGGCAACTTCAAGGCCAGAGAGGTGCAAAGTTTTATCTTGGAGATGACAAAAAAAAATTACCTCAATTCAGCCTTATGCGGACAGTCAAGTGAGAAACAAAGATTGTCTTTTTCCTCCTCTCCCCACTCCCCCTGACCCCCACCTCCCTGTGTCCCTGTTGTCTGCTTCCAACTGCAACCTGAGCCTGAATCCTGAGCCCAGTGTCCAGATTAGAGATTGTTGACTCAGATTTAGTGGTGAAACTTGAGCCAGGCCCTGTTGATGGCATAGCCTTGAAGGAGCAGGTTTACTTCAAGCCAAAAGAGAGATTACATGTCAGACGAGAGCCTGCCTTTTCTTTATCACAAACTTCCTGATCTCCCTCTGTTCTAATAGTGTGTGTGTGTCCCCCCGCCTTGTGCCCATTTTCAATTCCTTCTATAGGGTGTCATAAATCAGGAAATTAGCAAGTGTGTAGCTGCCCTTTGCCACAGGCAGAGACAATGAGCTTGCTGTGTTTTTAACCAGTGGGTAGCACTTAACATAATCAATGGAGAGCTACGTGCGGAAAGGATGAAAAATTTGGTCTCGGTCTGACCACTTACAGGGTATTTCTCATCACCCAGGCAAGCTGCTTTTATGAGAATATGACATGCCCTGGAAGCTTGCTCTCCATTTTGCAGGAGAGTCATTAAAAGAAATCATTACATGTTTTTTTTTGTTCCTTGGCACACACTCTGCTTTTCCTTGGCTTCTGATTTCATCCATCTTTCAGGCGCTTCGTGCCTTTAGTAATTTATGTGCAAGATTTTTCCAAACCTCCAAATGTTTTTCCATTTGGCAAACTGTGGAAGCCTCCACAGAATGTAACTGTAGAGTTTTCTTGTACTTCAAAACATGAGCCCTGTTAGCACAAAGATGCATCTAATACTTGTAATCCTGTACATAAAAACTATAAATTCATCAAAGACAATCAAAGACATCGTTCCTTCTTGTGAGTCTTTACCAGCCTTGTTCCTGTAACCCCTTCCTTGATCTACGAAAGGAGAATTTCTCTGTGAGCATTGTTGTTTTCTTTAACTATAGTTTTTGGAAGCTTCATGGTACCATATGGAGAACTATTTTATTCTGCTGCTGGTAGCTTTCTCAGTGCAGGCTATAAATTAGATAATTTTCCTTGTGTCTGATAGCCACACACTATCAGTCAGACACATTTGCTCTCACAGGAAAATCCAGGGGAACTCAAAAGAAAGAGATAATCTTCCCACCATATAGAATCCAATGGAAATTTTTATTCCCTGCTCTAATACTTAGAACAGTTGATTAAAAAAAAAAGCATCATGTATTTCACCGTCCATTAAGCTCACAGGTTTGTAGACTGCTTTTTACAGAAGTCTCCTCACATTGCTCCTGTCCAGCCCCTGTCTTTTGACAGGGATACATGCTAGCAGATACTCTGGCTGGGCTTTTTAAGAACTCCTAAGGGGATCAAGCACTCCTATGCATTTTGGGGAGACTTAAGGAGGTCGCCCAGCAGGGTAAGCATGGCCTCAAGAAGCAGTTAGGCTGCCATAAGTTGCAATCTGGGCTGCTGTGGCTTTCTTTGGGAATGCAAACCCAAGGGGAGATTCATTAAATGGTTTTGATAACGCAGTCCAGTGAGCGACATCCCTGAAATAGCAGGCTGTGCAACCACGAGAAAAGAGATCTTTTTTCAGCCATCCATGCTCCTGGGAAATTATCAGACACCGAGGAACAGGAACAGTATCTTTGCTTTTATTTGTTTATTTTCAAAATCCTTAAGTAGTTTACAAGGCTGCACTATAAAATACTTTCATTTTGCTGGAAGTCCCAACTGGACCAAGTTCCTGAAAAAAGAGTCTGTTTTGCCAGCAGAAATGGGTCCAGTTCAGGCCTAAGGTATTATTTACACAGAGTTGTGCTCCGTCCTTGCCTTCTCGGCATGTACTGCCCTGCTTGACCTGGAAATAAATTCTCAGTGAGACTATAGAATAACTGGTGGGATAAGTCGCTTCAACAGTTCTTCACCCAAACTCCTGCATCTAAACTGAATTTACATGGGAAGTACTTTATATATTTCATTTAAGAAAAGACACCGCTGTTGTCTGCCAGTGCAAATCCTCCAGAATCAGTCTAGATCTACCCTGGCACAGAAGAGAGGTGAATCAGACCAGCGGCAGGGACTTCTTTTTTAAAGAAACGAGGCTGAACACTGAGAGCCTTGACAGTACATTCCTGTCTTAGAGTCTATCTGTGTCAATCCAAAGAAAGTAGAGGGGAGAGTGGGTGAAATTCTTCCAGCCAGCACTGCTGTGATGGAGAGCAGAGTTAGTCTCTTATACGTCATGCCTCAGTCTGCCAAACTGTGATGACATTTCTCTGAGACACACATGACATCTGCATTAACAGCTGACGATGTCATTGCGATCTGAGCTATTATGGTGAATTTATCGCTGTTATATCACTTTAAAATAAACTATTCCCTGACTAAATCAAATTAGGAGTACTTTATCAGTGTGGGTGTGAGGCACATTTTCTTCTGGTAATTACCTTCCTCTTAAGTGACTCTAGACCTTTGCTTACCTTATTGGGTTGATAAACTAGCATGCTGTATTGTCAACATGCATTAAAAAATAATATTTAGCTGTTGAGGGAGAGAATGTGTGGAAAACACCAAGGACACCTGGGCACAAGTACATGCTTTGCCCAGGCTATTAAGCTGCAGCATTTTACCATTTGCACAGCTCTTTTTTTAACCTAGCTTTTGTTTTTGACTGGCTGAATGCTTTTCCTGCTCTCTCAAACTCCTCCGCATTGCATCCAGTTTGCTCTTCCAGAACTGATTGACTAGTACAGCAGGTCACCACCCCTGCTGAAATCAGCCAACAAGCCGACCATAACCCCAGCAGATGTTTGTGGTTTATAGGCCAAATGAGAGCCCCGCAGACCAGTGAAATACCAGCACCACAGATGTGGAACCTGGCCACTCGACACGAGCAACACAAAGCCCCGTCCTGCCCAGCCGGGCTGGGACTTCCAGAGGAGCAGAAGGTCTGAGAGACTAATTAGCCTGCAGAGCCAACACGCTGGCCTATGCTCCATCATTCTGATCGGCACAAAGTCCTTTAATGAAACGCCACACGAGTGAAGTCAGATGAGGACCCTCTGTGACTTCACCTCGGAGTCTGGCAATCACCTGAGTTCATGATGTCCCCAGAATGTGCCAGCTGGCTCTGCCAGGCTCTGCCACTCACCCCAGCTGGGCTGGGGATGGTCAGCCAGCCTCATTACCACAGTCTGCACTGCTCCTGTACTCTGAATGCAAAGTGGGGACATACAACCATCACACCTCGGAGAAAAAATGTGTGTTGGGTTTTGGTTTTTTTTGCTTTTTTAGTTACAGATGCTGCTGGTAATTAATGAGGAAAAGAAAGACCAGCGGGTCTCAGCAGGACCCCAAAGAGATGGAGGATGGCACAGCCCCTGTTCAACCAGCCTCTTTTGTCCAAAGCACGTGCTATTTCTCTGATGGAAAAGCCAAGCCACATTCTTGTGCTTTCTGACAATATAGACACAAATGATCTTTGTGGTTAATACTAGCTCCCGAAATCTTCAGGGCGCCTTGCCGTGCAGATTGCCGCCGGAGCATCAGGAAGGTATAGTCAAAGAAAAGGCAGGGGCACAGCAGCAGCGTTGAGAACCCACTGCCAGGCAGGGAGAGACCCCGAGCCCGTGTCCTGCTGCCGCAAAGGGCCTTTTCCCACGTCCCAGTTCCGGCGCCGAACGATTTGAGCCAACACGGAGCCTTTCCGCGCGCCGGGTGGCGGGGCTGCGGGGGCGGGCAGCGGCAGGGATGCTCCTTGGGGAACGAACGGTGTCCAAGCGAGCGCGGCT
>VZTE01006250.1:1558458-1611139 GCA_013397775.1 Eulacestoma nigropectus | reverse complement strand
GGCGGCGGCGGACCGGGATCCCCCCGCGCCCGTCCCGCCGTCGCCCTGGCCCCTTGCCCCGAGGAAGCCGCGGCCGCCGCCTGTCGCTGCCCGCCGCCCGGGGCCGACGTGCGGGCTGGCAGCCACAAGGTGTCAGCCGCGCTCCGGGCAGGTGGCCCCGCCGCTGGCTGCGCCCGACGGCGGCTCCTCGGGGTGCGCAGCCGGGAGCCGGAGCGGGGCCGGAGCCCATCGCCCCCTCCGCCGCTTCTCCCCACGGAGTGATGGATGGCGAGCGACGCCTCTTGCAGCCCCTGCTCTCAGGATGGCTTGTAAGCCATCAGATGTCGGCCGCCCGTGGGTGATGCTCGGGGCTCTGCGAGGTCCTGCGGATGTGAAAAGCTCGGTGTTTATGGTGGATCCGTCGAAGCTGCGGAGGAACCTACTTGCGTCAAAGGCATTGAAATCTCTGAGAGGTTTTAAGGAAGCTAAGCGCTTCAGTAGGAATTAGGGACCCAAATGTTACCGGAGCGTGTGTGGTTTAGGGGCAGAAGTGACACCGCAGATCTCTAGGATCAGCACTGCCATGTTTTGAACTGGCAGCGCAGGTCCACTGGCCCTGAAACGTGATCACAACAAGGTTTGTGGGGCTGCAGGATTTTACCCCCGCTGCGGGCAGGTGCGTCTCTTGCAGGGCTGCTCTAACGGCACACTTGGTCTCCAAAGGAATGACATGGCCAAGGTCCCTGCCGTGGGATACCTCTCATTCCTGTAGGCAGTCCTGCAGGCTTCTGTTCTCCAGGCCTTGATTCGCTGCTGGGAAGCCATCACACAGGATCTAGCAGCTCCAATAAACCTGGAGTCAGTGAGCTGGTGGATTTTGCCAACACGATCCAACAGTTCTTTGTAAAAATTGAGTGGCTCTGTTGGACACCAGTATGTACCATACTTAAAATAAGTCTCCTTTTATTGGTAGGAGACAGGAAACAACGGTGTGATTAACTTATTCCTAAAGTATGTGCTTAACTCATGGAAATAGAGAAGCTTTTTCTTTTTTTCCCTGCTTTCTGTGTAGTTATTTATGATGTCTACTGAGGAACCAGGTCCCAAAACTGTTCCTTGTCCCCCAGGTAAAGAGCAGGAAACTGATTTCTCACCTGTTCTTCATTATGAACTCAAGAGTTCATTGCAGATTGACATTGGCCTCTACTGTGCACAAACCTACAGCTACCCCTTTGCAGGACTGTGAGTGGTTAAATGATGTCGCAGAAAATGCTTTGTCTGCACCTGGAAATGCAGACCCTGGAAGGGAAAGCAGAGCACATTTAAAAGGAAATGATCCCATTCTGTGAATGTATCTGATCCAAAGAATCCTTTACATGTGATGATTTCTTGGATTAGCTCTGTTAATCCCACATGATGTCAGGATGAGCTCTCCATGGCTCTCCTTTTGAGTTATGCTTGTAGAGCAGAGGGTGAAGGCTGCTTCCCCCATGTCTGGTCTGTTACAGCTAGAGAGCTGAGATGGTGTTTTTGGCAGAGGATAACTCTGGATTGTGCTTCCATGTAACTGCTTTTATACTCTGTTCTCTAAATTTAAGCACAGAGAATGCCTCACTGAAGAAGTTTCCTCTTCTCAAACAAAAGGCATATGCAGATTTCCTGCGTACTATATTCCATAGAAACAAAAAGAAAACCAAAGAAGATATATATATATAAATAAGCCTTCTTTTAGGATGCCCTGAGTCAGGTGGGGTGTGCAAGGCACCACAACCTTAAAGAGAGAAACTAATAGAAGAAATTTCACTTTAGTATCAGAATTAACCTAAATTGGATGTAGAAAGCAACTTGAAAGATAAAAAGAAACTAAAAATTTATATTTCTTCATGTCCAAAGAGTTATTTTCGTAAATGTGAACTGAGAGAAACAGTTGTTTCCACAGATCTAATAAAATTACAAAGAGGGTGTAGATCTTTAAACAGCAGTTCCTGCATACTTCTTTGGGATTTTGTCTTTAAGAAGTTCTGTAAAAATTCTGTATCTTTAGCTGTACTGTTAATGCCCATCATTAAAATTAATTAAAAAATTACCAACAACCACTATCTTAAAAAGAAAAGAATTCATGAATTTGGATTCCCAGGCCAAATGGAATACTTTTCTGCTCCTTTTTCTTTCCTCCAGGAATCCTTTTTGAAAAAGTACAAGAAATATTTGGGGTGAAGAGCAGTGATGCTGTTTCTTCGAAATACTTCTCTGCCCCTGTCCTGCCCATGTCCTTGACAGTCCCTTTATTTTTATGGCTTTCCTCACCTTCTTCTGACTCAGAGGGGAAATGGACCTGGTCTTGTTCAGCAGGCAACACTGGGGAAAATAATGCTGTGACCCCTAGCCCACCTACTTAAAGGTGTGTGCATCTTTATGGCTGTTTCTAGGGCAGGCTCCATCCCCTATAGAAGAAACCCTTCCTCAGCAGCTGTGGATAGCTTCAGAGTGTTGGAACAGAGCACAGCTAATGAATTGCCTGTTAATGCCCCATCCATGCTTATGACAGTTAGTAAAGGCACCGGTGACAAGGTAATTTTTAATAGGATGAGCAGCGTGTCAGAATACTAATAAGGCACTAAAAGAAGTGATTTCCAGGGCAGTCACCTCATTGCTCAAGTGAAAGAGGGGACTGTTCCCTCCGGCCCTTTCCTCAGAGCTCCCAAGGACTGTCACCTATAACGATCCAAATTCCACAGCCTCTTCTGAACTACTGCTTAATTGGGAAAGTACGTCAGAGAAAAAAAGAGACAATCCTGCAAGCCACCGAGCTTCCCAAACCTCACTGAGCTTAACTTAAGCCTTGCTTAAGGGTTCGGCTAGACTCGGAGGTTTCAGCTAGTTAAGGGTTAATTATTTTTGTTGTCTTAATAGTCCCTGCCAACGACTGAGCCCTTCAGGGTCCCAGGCTGTCTAGAGAATAGGAAAAAACAATCCAAAGATCTTGTTGGCACAGAATAAGATGAACTCCAGCCCCACGTATAGACTGGTACAGGAACACTATGAAATAGTCCATGCTGTGGTTGAGCTGGTCCTGCTTGCCTGGACGTAACTGTGGGGGAAATAAATGGGTACTAAGGATGGGTAGCAAAAACGGTTGGAAGTGTGAAAAAGTTTACATGCAAAGGAGAGGCAGACGGATACAGCTATCCTTGCAAGGAGAGAATCACAGAATAATGGCAAAGGAGGGGTAGGTTAAATAGCACTACTTACCCTTTGCAGTGTGGAAAGAAATAAGTAAGTCAGTATGAGGATTTCTTAGCATTACATATTAATCTGAGGATACCATTGCCACAGTACTTCAGAGGCAGATGAATTTTTAAAAGGATAACATGTTTACAGAAAGACAAACAGGTTTTCCAGAGCACAAGCCAGCTGTTAGCTGACAGGGACTGGCAAAACACCTGGGTGTATTTGTGGTCTTTGCATCTTCTTCTGATGCTTCCACTGAGTGCCAGTCAGAGAGATGCCACAGTCTGAAATGGACTTGGAGCTTCTAGGCGATTCTGCCATGGCTAAGGCAACCACTTGCACACGTAAAAACCAGACCAAGTCAATCCTTTGACTACACAGTGGTAAACCCTGAAGATACACACACTCAGTTGTTGGCATCTTGTGAGCCTTGTACCCTTATTTTTCATTCATTGGTGCAGTAAATGCAGGGTGCAAGAAAGAATAATATTGGCATGGTTATTCCCTTGCGTGATAGGAAAACCATCACGTCTTACCTGCTGGCAGGAAGTGTATCAAGGACCACTCTGTAGAAAAATGCTGTCTGTTGTAGATCGCTAGCTTAATAATGAAAAAGAAACACACTGACCCCTCAATTTGGAAAAGTTACTACATTTTACCGCAAACGTGCCTGAAATACATTGCAAAAAATGTGTCCCGGTCAGATTTCTTTGGAAGAAACATTACAATCCTCACTTCTGCAAGAAACCCCACCAAAATCAATGAAACTATTCACTTTAAAAGCTTATTAATGTGAGAGCACGTTTACTTTACAGGAATCAGCGGCAAGAGTCCTCTCTTTCCAACCAAAGATTTATCTACCTCACGAGGATTTATTGCTCTGAAGCTAGGGTTGAAACATGCATATCTGTATATCCCTGTAATTACAGTATGTGTCCTTTCAATTGCTTCATATATCTTGGAGACTCTGAGTGGCCTGATAGCTGTATGTCAGCGAGATGTGAACTGATCCTCTAAGAGCCTTTGTGCTTAAATGTAATGTTTTCCAAGCACTTGCCATCACTGATATCCCTGGTTTTAATATTAGTATCATCCTGGTCACAGGTAGGGCTGTTAAACAGTAGCCAGTCAGCCTTTTACAAACGATAACTGCTTTTTATTATTATTTTACATTTTCCTCTAACCTCTGCCAGCAGCCCCAGCTGTTTGTTCCAAACCTCTCCTGGAAGCTTTTAGCCCTGACTTGGATTAACTCTGCAAAAATTGCTGTTGCTGTTTTGTTCATGCTGGGGGTGGAAGGGATTTGGAGGAGGAGGAGGAGGAGGAGGAGGAGGGGAGGCAGAAATGAGCAGTGGCGTGGGGGAGGGGGCAGCAGATTTGTGTCAAGCAGCTTCTGACACAACAGAAAGTTTCTCCACCCATGGTAGATTTGCTATTAGAGGATCCTTTGCCCGTTCTTTCCCACACCTCAGTTATGTTGGATGCAAAATCAACTGTTTTTCTAGCAATCCTCCAGCTGTGGGGCCAGAAACTTCCCTCTTTCAGGGGGACAGGAGAAACAACGCATCATTGTTTTTTACTATATTCTTCCAAATCAATCATCAATCGCATTTACAGAGCAAAATTGGTAGCTTCCACCACAAGCCTGACTCACTCCTGATTAATAGACACCAAAAAATCTGTGTGTGTTGATATAAACCAATGCTCCGTCTGCAGAGATGCAAGAGTCATAGGGACATAGAGATAATGGGCAGCACAGGCATATATGAAAACACAACCGAACATCCTTGGACCTCGGTGATGCCCAGTAGCCCAAGGGTCAAGAGGACAGTATTTTCTTCTGGTCTGCTTTTCATTAGCAGGATTGGGACTGCATACATGGTTATCAATCCCGTGGCAAAATGGTAGTTTACTGAGTACACCTGCACTTACTTTGGCCTCGATGGCTGCCCCAAGGCTGTGATGTTTTTACAGTTTGTTCTGTGCCTGTGCTGCAGTCCTTCTGTCCCAGAACGCTGGAACACTATTTCATGTTTTGATGGTGGGGAGACAAGAAATTGGTTGTTGTGACTGCTCAGCCCTCACTCAGCTCAGGACCGTGCCTACCTACCCTGGCTTTGTAATGACATCCCCTCTAGCTGTGACACTGTGGGTCTCCTGCAGTGGTCCCTGAAATCCAACACTGAGGCCCTGTGCAATGTGTGGGTAGAGAAAAGACCCCAAAAGAGTGAAGGGTACTCACTCAGTGTATTCATGGGGCAGCCACTTAAGCCCATCATATGGGTATGTTGGCAAGAGGTATTTCTCCTCTCAGGCACTTCAGCAGCAGGAAAGTGTGCTATTTCTCTTCAGAATCAGCCCTCAGGCCGCTTTTGAAATTAGGTATATTATAGGACAATTAGACACATAATAAGAAAGTAATCATAGAATCATAGAATAGTTTTGGCTGGCAGGGACCTTTAAAGGTCACCCAGTCCAATTGCTCTGCAGTGAGCAGGGACATCTTCAATGATGCCGGGTTGCTCAGGGCTCCACCCAACCTGGCCTTGAATGTTTGCAGGGATGGGGCATCCCCTACCTCTTTGAGCAACCTGTTGCAGTGTTTCACCACCCTCATTGCAAAATACTTTTTCCTTATATCTCATCTAAATGTATCCCTTTTTTGTTCTCCTTGTCTCCTCCTTGTCTTATTGCTACAGGCCCTGCTAAACCTGCTAATAAAGTTTGTCCCTATATCTTTTTTATAAGCCCTTTAGGTACTGGAAGGTGCTCTAAGGTGTCCCTGGAGCCTTTTCTTCTCCAGGCTGAGCAACCCCAACTATCTCAGCCCATCTTCATAGAGGAGGTGCTCTAGCACTCTTACCATTTTTGTGGTCCTCCTCTGGACGTGCTCCAACAATTCTATGTCCTTTCTTTGGAGACCTGTATGCAGCACTCCAGGCGGGGTCTCACAAGAACAGAGTAAGAGGGGACAAATCCCCTCCCTCGACCTGCTGGTCACACCTCTTTTGATGCAGCCCAGGACACAATTGGGTTTCTGGGTTGGGAGTGCACACTGTTGGCTCATGTCCAGATTCTCAGCCACCAGAACCCCCAAGTCTTTCACCACAGGGCTGCTCTCAACTCCTTCATTCCCCAGCCCACGTGCAGGACCTTGCAAAGTAATGAGGAAAACTCTTTTATTTGAATTCTTGAAGTTAAGCAGCACTGTAAAAGTCTGGGCCAAAATTCAGTTTTTTTAAGTGACAAATGCTAAATCAATATCTTGGTTTTATCTGAATGAGATTCTCAGGTAACAGAGTTACAAGTGATGATGAGTGAAGTGCTGGTTGGGTTTTGCTCTCTCTGGAAGCCACTGGGATAGTGGAGTTTCAAGACCATACAGTTGATGTGGATTGCCAGTGGGGTATAATATGAGTTGGACTTTGATAATCCTTGTGGGTCATCAACCCTGCTAACTGAGGATATTCTATGATTCTATAACCTAGAGCACATTTTACTTCTAAATGTTACAAACCAGCCAACAATGCAGAACACACCACGAACCTTTCTCAGAAATGACAGCTGGTCATCTAGAGCAAATGCAGAGCTTTTGGGTGCCAAGGGTGCCTACTCCCTGAACTGGATCGGCTGGACACAGTGGAGCTCTGTTTCCTTGTCTGGGACTGCTGTGGACAGAGCTGTGGTGGGAAAAGCATTGGTGCACCCTTCCCCACTTGGCTGGGGTGCTGCACTGCGGCTCACGCTCTTGACCTTGCAGGGTCAAGGGTGCCCTGCGAGGGAAGGCGAGCCAGGAGCCAAGGTCTGTTTGTCTGAGTCTGCTGAGAGTCCAGCAGTTTAGCACACAACACCTCTGTCTCCTGTCAGGAGAGGCTGAGTGTCCTTTCCATGGAAACTTGGCGGGCGGTGGGATGGCAGGTCCAGAGAAGCTGGCCAGAACTGCACTGCTGGTGCTCAGGGATTACCAGACAGGATTTTCTGCAAACTAGGAATGCAGAAAGCTCTCGTCATGGGCAAGTCGTTGTGGCCTCTCACCCCGAGGTGAAAGGAATTAAATCCTGGGCAGAAATAACATTTTGATTTACGGATGCAAGCCTCTTCCAAAATGGAACATGGCTGCTTGAGCAGCTCTCTCTGTCTCGGGGGGCTCAGCCTGCCTGCAAACCACAGTGAGGTCAGGAAAGGCCCTCTTCGGGTTAATGCTTTTACCCTAGCCTCGTTTCAGGAAAGTTTTCATTAAGGCTGGAACGTTGCTGACAGCTGTAACTGAGGCTGCCAAAGTGTTTCCATTATGTTATATCTCCCTGTTTTCACTTTCTTGCAACTATCCAAAAGTTTCACCTAGAAGGCTGAAATTTTCCAGGCCTCCTCTCTAGCCGGAGGTGACGGGTTTTGCGGAAAGTTGGAAAAAAGTAAAAAGAGAGGGAAAAAATGGTTCTGCTCTTTTTGAAATGACAACATCCAGGCAGAGGTCATAATTTAAGAGAACAAAATATATAAAAGCAAACAGTGCTATTGTGCACTCAGAAATGACTGACATTTTGAATTTTGGATGAATCTCCAAATAATTTTTTTTTAATATTAAGAGATATAACTAATTTTACTTGCCTTTTTTCTGCATGCTTCCCTTTTAACTCAAGGCATCTTTAAGCAGTGCTGCCTGCCTTGTGGTGCTCAGCCTCCAGCTCCCTCTTCTCTCTGTCCACAGTTCTAGGCTTGACACAGGCTCTGCGACTTAAAGCTCCTCTCAAACCCCTGAGCTGGAGCCCGGATGGGTCCTGTGACCAGCAAGGCTCTTCTCTCAGTGCACATTTGCTTGTTGCCTGAGGATAGATCTGGTAAGCTTGGGAAACCTCTGTTATGTTGGACTTCGTGTTCTGGTGGGTCTTGAAGTTGCAGCATTTTCCATGTGGAGCTTTAACATAAACATCTCTTCTGAGACAAAGATTGTGGTGCAGCCAGCAGCTGCAACCGCCTTGCCCGCAGAAAGCAACACCCAATGTGACATGCGGTGGCCAGACACTGAAGTGTGAAGCTACGCCCTACAGTTAGGGTGAGTGCCCACAATCCCCCTGGACTGCAATTTACATGTTTTCCCCTGACAGGTTCTCGTTCTCCCCTCCCCATTTTATGTATAAGCTTATGTATATTCATCTCCCCTCATTAATATGTATAAGTTCTAGAAAGGTCTTTGGAGTTCGACACCCCATTGGTTCCTTCCCTAAGTCCCGCCTATGTATCTTTCCCATTGGTTCCTCTGTTCCTAACCCCGCCTTCCACCAAGAACCCCGTTGGCTGTTATCCTTATCCCCGCCTTTCCTATCCCCACTATAAAACCCCTGGTAACTCTCAGATGCCCAGAGTCTTTCTGGAATGTCGGTTTGTTGTTTAACATTGAATAAACGTTCTTTGTGGAACAGCTATTGGAGAGTTCCCCCTCTCTCGCTTCTTTATCTCTGCCCGTGTGCGCCTTCTATCTGCTTAGGGAGAAGCTCCCTTGGGTGAGGAGCCCCTGGCCCGCACTTAGATTTTGTGTGTTTCTTGAGCTGCCTTTGTGTGGTCAGCTCCCCGGCTATTCCTCCGGGCTCTGTTGAAGAGGCACGCAGCTGGCGAGAGCCGACAAGAGGTGGGCTGCAGACTGTTAAACCACATGGCTATGTAGCATGAAACTTCAGGTAATAAATTTACAATATAAAAATCAATTAACATGAATAGTGTTTTTATTTGCAGCAAATGTAGGTGCTGTGATTTCTCTGGTAAGCTTGCAAAGAAACAAAATCTGAAGCTGATTAAGCCATAGCAATCAATCACGCCTCCTAATTCAGTTTCCTTCTTAAACTGGAGAGCCCCTTACCCACATTGCTCATTTGAAACTGGTTCTGAGCTGAACAAGGGTTGCAGTTCTAGGTCCTTGCAGCTGGTGTATGGAACTAGACGGTTGGCTTAAAATGAACCAGTTCACATTTGAAAACCCCTACCTCACAGCTGTCTGCGAAAGAAGCAACCAGTCACCCCATTAATATTGCTAGTAACCCCCAAAGGAAACCCAGAGTATTCCATTTGTTCTAACTGAGGGTTTTTTTTCTTCTAGTATGACAGGTTGCCTTGGACGTTTGCATACTCTTTTGGGTAGTTTTTTGCGGGAGAAGGCGGAAGACCACTGCTGCCCATGGCTACTGTTGATGCTTCTTGTTCACAGGCAGTAATAGGACGTGGGTTTGGCTGGGAAGGACCTATTCTCAGTCCCTGCTGATGGGGGCTGGTAGAGCCAACAAAAATACCCAAGTCAATAAAATCAAGACCAAGTTGAAATACTTCAAACTGGATAAATAAAACACAGGAGACAGCTTCATGTGTGGAAATGGAAAATCAAGTTCTGGAAATTTAGAGAAAAAACGACCCCCTTCCTGCCTCCCCCATCCCCGCAGTCAACTGTGAATTTGTTGTTTTCACATGAGGGCTTTCTCCCAACTCAGCTGGGCTAGCTGACTCTGTTAAAGGCCCAGGAGGAGATTTGTAAACCATCCATTTCATAACAGTACTCAAAACTCTTATCATCTGACTTTTATGTTCCTGCCACTGCACAAGATGCCCCTTCATTTGTGAGTGTGTGAAGGCTGAGATCTCATGAAGCTTGCTGAGAAGAAGCATTACAGACAAGGGCTCATCTTAAATTTTATGCCCTCATCCCAGAGTGGATGAACTCAATTTGCTGAAGGAGGTACTTTATTTCAATTAGGATTCATAGCCTTAAACCTCTTGGAACTAGAGGCCAAAGCCCTTTTGTTCAGAAGCTCAGAAGAGCCCAGTCCTTCCAAAAGACAACCTGGTGATATGATGGCAGGTCTTTTATTTGGCAGGTTGGTGGCTAGATGGCTTGTTTGAGGTGTGGAATATGCCATCATAAATTTACAGCCCCAGTGAGGGGTGTTATGATTTCTCTGTTTTGTATGCTAAACAGTGAGGTGATTAGACTCTGCATCTCCCAGGAAAAGGCTTAAAAAACCCCTGCCAGATGACATAAGGCAGAAGGATGTTTATTTTGTGTACCTTGAAAGTACGAGTAAAGTGGAGATTCTTATTCTAGTGCAGCCTTAGAAACCACTGCCCATGCTCAAAATTAAGTTGTTAGGGTCTTCAGGACACTTCCCTGGTGAAAGATGCGGTCCTTAGGGACATTTTGGTGGAGGTGACATTAAAAAACAGCACTGAGGATCACAATTTGGGACATTTGTCCTTGAAGTAGAAGTAGCTGCTCGTGGCAATGGAGACACCAGTCACAGTAACAGTGAGGCTGGCTGCCTCACAGAGAAAGGGTTTTGTGTCAGTGTAGGGACTTCATGGGTACAACTTGAAGGGTCTCAGCATCTCTGAGCCTCTATCCTCTGCCTGAGCTGTGCAAACTGGTCAAAGGGCTAGCAGGTAGAAGGTCAAAAGGAGATAGGGAAATACTCAGGAAGATAAGCTGGAAAGAATTTCACTGGCGTGGGTCCGATGGAAGCTCTTTCAGTGCAACACATGGAGGCAGCAGTTTGGTAAAGCTGAACACTTCATCAATCTCGGTGCTTGGGAGAGACTTCAAATAGAAACCAGGTTCATCTCCTATCTCTGGGACGTGCAGTTTGCTGTATGTTGTGATCACTGCTCAGGGTTAGGGTGCAGGTAGGCATTCATGTGTATGCATGTTTGTGTGTGTATGTGTGTATGTCTCTATAGAAGACAATTTATCCTACTTCACTGTGCTTAATTTTGAGATTGTGGCAGCTAAAACTTCAGGTGGGATGCCAGCACCTGAGAAATACTGTCTAAAATTGCTCATTCAGAGAAGAATTGTTATTAAGTGCCCTGTGCAGGTAGGTGCACTGAGGTAAAGCTGAGGTAACTTGACAGAGTAAACTTAATATTGAGCATCTCTGGCAATAGGAAGAGAAAAACTGAGACTTGCAGTGGAGGTCACTGGCCTGCTCTGAGGCCACTTAGAGCCTTCATATTGTACAGCTGCAACAGAAAATGAGTTCCCAGCTTTCCAGACCTGTTCGCTGGAACTTGAATTTCATGGCTGTCAGCAGTTCCTGGTTCAAGACAGAAAACTGCTAGCTGACATTTTTTTTTCCTAGACAGTGGTCTTGAAGGAGGGATCCACCTGGAAGCGGATTTTCTGGGGAAAAATACGAAGTTGTAAGAGAAGAACCAAGTTGTTCTAAGTGAGGAGAGCAAGGGACAGGGAAACAATGATTAATACAAGGTTAGCTCCTAAGTGAAGGAAGGATACAGAGGTGCAAGCAAAAGTGGGAAAATATGTGCAGAAAATGTAGAAAGTAGAGCACAGCCAAAAAATACAAAATTCCACCCAAAAGGAAACTGTACATAGCTCTAAGAGAAAGCAGGAGATGTGTTAACAGAAATGAAAGTGAAGAAGAAAACACCAGACAGCACCAGCCGGTATCATCTTGACTGAGAAATTCACAGGCGAGTTTTTCGGTGCCAAGAAAACACAGCGCCAGGGATGTAAAAGGCGCTTTGGTACCAGGCTCTGACCCTCTGGTCTTGAGCCTTTCTTGACCTCTGACAGGCACTGCTTGCTCTAGCAAGGATACCATGGAGTGCACAACATATTTTGTATTCTCCTGGGCCACATATGCTTCTCCTTCAAAACAACTGTTGTCTTTCAGCTGTTTCCCTGTGAGGCAGAAGCTTCCCTTGAACCAAAGCACAGTATTTCCTGTGTGCTGCCTGTACTTCACTACACCAACCTTCTTCATGGCTTTTTTGCATGCTCCAGGAAGTGGCTGCCCAGCAGCACTGGAAAAAAGGGGGGTTTGGTTCCAAACACGGCACTGATAGGGAAAGAGAGGAGAATAGGGAAACACCCCTATCAGCACCAATAGCGAGGGCCTCCTGCCCACACCCACCCAAGCACAGAGGCTGAACTACGTGTTCCACAGTCCAACCAATATCCTCCAACACTGAGTGGGACCATGGTCACTGCTGTGGGGTTTGCATGTGTCTGCCTGTATATGTGCACCTGGTCCTATGCAGAATGAAGACTGCAGGGCAAAATCCCGCTCTTACCAACAGCCCAGTAAGTCTGAAATTGCTGCTGAAGGTCATGGAGGGGTGTCAGGCACGTAGACACTTTCTTAGGAAGTAAGTGGACAGCAGAAGTGAGGCTGCCGTGTCCCTGCAAACCTCATTTGGCACCGGAGGGAGGAGTTTTGCCTAAAGCAGCTAACTTTTGTATGACTGTCTCTGGAAATGTAGATAAAGAACATTTCATATTGGAAAAAAGCCCTGCTGTCGAGTTAGCTATTGGCACTTTTCATCTTCCATTTTCAGGCAACTGGACGGATTCTGAATTTGGCTATGTCTGGGACGGGGAAAGCAGTACGAAAGGGGCTGGTAATCAAGGAGTGCCTCCAGCTCTCTAACTATAATAAAACACATTTTTGTACTCTTCTTTGGACACTGATGGCAAAAATCCTACTCTCTAGTAAGAGAGTTGAAATCTGGAATGATGATTGCATCAGTGGAAGGAAGCCAGACTTGCAATGCTGTAAGCGAGCAAAAGATCTGGATGACAATCAAGATGCAGCATTATAATGAAACTTTTCAGGTTGTTTTGTTTTTAATTTCGTCTTGTGACAGGAGCCAGTTTTGATTTCACTTACATCAGGCTATGTCTGACTTTAGGATGCCTCTCACGCAGCAGCAGCACGCCTGAGATCAAAACTCAGTGCCCGTGGTTTCCATTCTCCTCCTAAATATAAATTTCAAGGTGGCAATAAATACCAAAACAAAAAAGATATGTAATTTTAGTGACAGAGAAGTAAATTGATGCAGAATGTGTGTGGCATTTTTTCAATTTTCCTCTTGTTTTTCCCGATGGTGTTTTGTGCTAAACATTACATTTGCAGATGCAAAATTTAAAGAACACTTTATCTTCAGCACCGAGAAACATAACATGTAATTTGCAGCTTCAGCCAAGAGTGATGGCCTTATTAGTAATGGGAATTTACTGATTAACTGCTGTTAGCAAAACATCATCTTCAAACCCGTTAGTCTGAAACTGGCAGCCGCTCTGTCGGCAGGAGCTTTTTTATTTCGTCTCGGGGGAGTTCTGTAGAAATATTTCTCATTTAAACAGCTTTAGCCTTGGCCTTTCAGTAATTTTTATGGTCTCCACTAATAGGTTAACAATTGGTTAAGAGCAACTATCAGCTTAATGTCAAGTCATTCACAGGGAAAAGTTCAAGGAGAGAAGTAACACTATTTCAAAAGAGGGCTTATTTTTGAACAAAGAGCTCCCATCAGTTTAAAAAGCCAGAGGGATAAAAATGAATGCAAAAGAGAAACAGAAAAACCAGCACTGGGGAGGAAAAGCCAGGCATCTGAGTGGGACCAGGAGAGGGGTGCCAGGTGGAAGTGCACCAGAATGCCCTGTGCTCTTCAGTGGCTGGCACGGTGTCACAGAGAGCGTGTGTTTGTGGGCTGGCAAGGCTTCAATCCCTGCTGCAGCCACTCCTGAAATGCTAGTGGGGGAGCCTAAGCAGATTCAGTTGCTGCTGCTTGCAGTTCTTCACAGGTGCTCCAGGTCCCTGCAGTGATTGCCAGGTTCAGAGAACCCTAGAACCAGCATTGTCTTCTTACAGGCCACCACAATCTCTTCTCTCTTTGTCCATAGTTCCTTCACCAACTTGTCCCACTTGTTTTTTTTTGTTTGTTTGTTTCAGCATATTCCCATTTTGCTTACAATTCCTGTCTTTCCTATTTTTTCCCAGTCTCAAGCAATACCACCAGTTCCCAGTCTCTCATTTATCTCTAGGCTTTTATCCATTCTCCTACTACCCTGTCCCTCAGAGCCAGCTCTGCAACCCTGCTCAGGATACGTCCTTCTCCTTCATGTTCTCTAGGCACTAACAGGGCACTGAGCAAGTCTACAAAGGACACGTATGCTCTTGCTCTTTGCTTCTGTGCCAGATGTCAGAGTGGCCTACACATGGCTGGGAAGGGAAGTCCTGCTCAGCCGTCGGTGGCGTGGGTGCAGTCAAGAAGGCACCGGCAGATAGATGCGTTCATAGAATGAGTCTCATTGCTGGGGCATGAGCAGGGGTTGTTTTTTCCTCCCAGATCTCTCATACAGACAGATCTTGGAATTATTTACAGTGTTGCAAAAGTGCACAACATTGCCTCCAGGGTAAATCTCTGCTGAACTGGAGCTCTCTGATCCTTCTCCTGCATGTGCAGAGTGAGGCAAGGGCATGAGAAGCAACTACCGTCTCCCAACAGTTTTTTCCAGCCTAATAACTCATTTTTTCTGGACATAATTTTAAACCAGAAGTTTTCCTCAAAATACCAGCATATGAAAATCCTTCCCAGATGTGTTCAGTGTAAATTACCATCGCAAAGGTGGAAAAAACCTGGAAAACCTGGTGGTCTGAAAAACCTGGAACCACCTTGGCATATTACACTCCCCTTTTGTCTGGTAATACCAGATAAACAATCTGTGCAGAGGGCTGTGTGAAACATCATCACCTTCCATATCCCAGCTTTTGGACCATAGGTTCCTGACAGATGTGCAAGAGGCAGACAGCTGCATGAGCACGTGACTCATATGGTCTTGTATGGGCGAGTTCCTCTATGGGGAAGGACAGCCAGGACCCTGTTGCCATCACACCAGGTAATCAGGGAAAGAAAAACAAACTAATAATTTATATAATAGTTACAGAAGGCATCCGTGTTTGCTTTGCACTACCAGTTTTGTCAAATGATGTTTCACTCTCTCCGTGAATGTGCATGTATATGTTTTTATATACACGTCTCTGTGTGTATGTAGAGACACACACACACACACACACACACACACACACACACACACACATATATCTCTATCTATCTATCTCTCTATCTATCTATCTATTCATCCATTGCCCAAAATCTAAATTGTGGTCTGTTGGCCATGCAAGGCAGGAATGCTGATGCCTTATTTCCTTGTGTGATTCCTTGTGGAGCTGGGACATGAGGCCCAGCTGGAATCTTTAGACAGAATAGTACATGAAAGTGCCTCATGGCCCATGCTATTCAGTGATCTTCAAGATCAGTGCTGGCTTCCTGAAGTCCAGTCTACTCTATACACTTCTTATAATCAAAGGAAGGAGCTTTCTCCCTCCCCCCACTATTTATTACAGACAGTGTCTGAGCTTCAAACTGAGGTGACGGAGGCCTTCGCAGTCACATAAACCAGCGATGAAGTTAAATTGCTTCACCTCAGAAACCAGGCTCTAAATGACTTCAGACAGCTTCCAAATATATTCAGTCTGAAGGAAAACTTTCTTCTGGCTTTAAAGCCTGCAGATAAAAGAACTGTCTGGTGAAAAAAAGGCAAATTTCTCCTCGTCAGAAGAGCCAAAACGCTGCACTTGATTATTTAAGGGCACAAGGGAAATATATGGCTTAAGTCAGGTTTGTTGTATGAACTGGGACCTAATTCCATGACCCACTCGGAATATGAGTATCCATATCAGGCAGAGAAACCTCTGGCCATCAGCAGGAGTTGGCCCAGGGCCTCCTGTCAACTCTGCCAAGGCCTTTGGCCTCTCAGCACTGGGATATGTACGTTCCTGCTCTTTCTCCTGTCCCTGGCATAGAAGCACCGCGACAAGCCACAGCTGGGGGTGAGCAGCAGCTGGGTTGTGATATGTCTCACGAGCCTTCATTTTTGGTCTTAGAATGCAAAGGCATAGCATAAGAAGAAACAGCTTCAAAACATTTTTTTTAAGTCTACCTTAAATTCAGGATTCATAAAGAGAGTCCAGAATCAATGAAATCAAGGGGTGTCCTGATTCATCTACTTTTTCTGTAACAGTAGTTTTGCACCTGATTTCTATCTGATTATGGAGAGCAATAAGAAGATAGGACCCATAGGATAGACGCTGGACTATTAACTAGCGTCTGCACTCGCTTTCACTGACGTGGATGGCAAATTGACTTCAAGGGAAACTTCCTTATGCTGTAGAGTTGATAGCATCATGGAGGAAAGTGTAATTAAAGGGCAAAAAAGGGGAATCATCCAATGCAGTGTATTTTTTGGATAGTTAGAGATGACTCTACATAACAGGGAAAGCATTTCTTATTTTCTAGGGGAAGTTTTTTAATGGTATTTGAGCTGAGATTTTTGGCTCTTTTTCAGGCTTTTTATTGAGACATTGCTAGAGTATTCCACTAGCTGCCAGTGAATAAAGAGGGCAGATCAACCTTGAAATATTATGGTCTTGGGACAACTTTTACTCTTGTTTTCTCCCCAGTGTAAATCCAGAATAACAGTAATGACTTCAGCTGAGCCACCTCAGATTTACATCAACACAAATGAGAGCAGGGCCTGCCCATGCAGAGGCAGCCTGAGGGATTAGGCGTCTGCCTGTGTGTTGTACCCTTGCCTCAAATTGGCACCCCAGCCTTACTTCAGTGGAGAACCAAAGAAACTGCTTGCCCTGCAAATGAGCACTGATGCTTACGTATCGCACTGGGGATTTATCAAGAGGCTGACACCTCGGTATCCTTCTCTTATTTGCATAGCAGAGAAAGGTGAATAAATACACGAAATTAGTTCTGCGCTGGTCAGGATAGGAGGTAATTCTGGCATTAGGAGAGCTGCAGGCTCAGCCTCAGGGAGTGTGGTAGGTAAAAGTGCTTTGAATGTTGAACACAATGAACATTGCAGATGCATAAAGACTGAGCCCAGATCCTTATTTTAAAAATAAGGTTTATTAGAGAAAGCATACATAGAACCAAGTAAATCCAATTCTTTATTAAAAAATACAGAAATAAGTTTGCAATAGTAAAAGAAAGTACTGGCTTTTTCTATGAAACATAAATCTGAAGATTTAGGAACTTTTTACTTTATCACAGCTGGTCCGCTTCCATACTACATTCTTAAACATACTCCATCAAATTGTGAAACCCAAGCAAAAGTCTGTTGTACAAAATTAAGAACATTTACACCAGTAATACTCAGCTTATTTAAGATGCAAACAGTATCATACAGCACACGGAACAGGCAATATACAGCTATACATTAAAACATGCCTCTAAATAGTGACAGAGAATCCACTGGAAGGAATAAGTTGCAGTTAATAAAGAACGATGTCTGAAGAAACAGAAGAAGAATCACAGTTTGACACTATATTTGGTAAATGGCTGCACATATATTGAAACACTGTACATATGAAGAATGAATATATTGGACCTACCCATACAGAACATGCTAAATTGAATTATTATTTGGCTCAGATGCATGAATATGTATGAGGTGTGCATATGGTGGGCAGGCATATATCTGTGTACATACCTCAGACCAGTGCGTACATACACGTAGAAAGGCACACACCTCCACAGCTGAAAACCAATCACTTCAATAAAACCCTTTGAGGCAGGGTGAGAGTAACACTAATACACTGTTTGTCATAATCGAGCCACTCCTGGGACTCCAGGCATTTTATTCGCATGTTATCCCCACTTGTAAGTTCCACATTCATTTTGCCTCAGCTCTCCCTTGTTTGCATATTGGCAAAACGAATACAAAACTATTCAATATAATGCAACGTTCACTGTTAGAGATGATTTACTGAGGGAGGATTTGATAGCTGAGGAACAGCAAGGTATGAAAGGGCTTGCATTGTTTTTCCAGTAAGTGGAACTAAGGGGCAGATGTCTTTTTCCTGACTATTGTTAGCATCATATTGTAATCCTGACGCAATTAATAATATATCCTGTATGTCATCTTCAGTAAGACTTTTTGGTCAAAAATGGAGAAGGCTTGTATTAAGAAGAGTTGTAGGCATCTAAATCTATGAATCTATCTAAGCAACCCAAATTGTTTATTATCTCCTGACAATAAGAGAAAAATAATGTTAAAATATGGTGCTAAGTAAAATGAGTGGACAGCAGAATGAACATTAGGCTTTCCAGAATCAGAAATCGTCTATATTCAGCATGTTGAGTGTTCAGCTTGAGACAAAGCTCAAGACTTATGGCAATGATACAAATGTTCAGGCTCGGCACGGACTGGCACAGAACTGCATTGCTACGTGGGGGCCTTGAAACTGCTCACAGGCTAAGATGCTTTCTTGTTCCTCTCTCACTGAAAGAAAGCGAAACAAAACAGCACTAAGGCAAAGATGTGTAAAAGGTGAATACAGAAACCCTGACTGTTCTCTTGTCAGCAAATATGCCATGGGTAGCCTAGCACTGATGCTGGTGGGGATGATCTAGATTTATACCAGCATCAGGAAAGAACCAGTGAGGAAGATTTACACAGCAGGATGTGCTCAAACAAAGCTGTGTGGTGCTGTGGATTGGGATATGGGTGGGAGAGCACTGAGAGGAGTCGATGTGGTCTTTTCTTTCCAAGGGGACACTCAGGCAGCATCACTCCTGTCACAGCCCGTGGGGCTGCTGCTAGCAATGCTGTACTGCCAGTATAAACAAACAAACAAACAAACAAACAAACCCTGTTGCTTTTTGCCAGCAGGAATAGAGTAGGAGCCTGGTGACACCAGCGTGGTATTGCCAAGTAAAATCACACAGGACAATGAAAGGGGGGGGGGCAGTGTGAGCCAAGGACTTTCAAAAGTCCTCAGCCTTACATATACCTCACATCGAGTCATGGAATAATAGAACAGAATCATAAAATAGTTTGATTGCGTCATCAGCATCATTCAAGCCCATAATCTTATCAAGACAGCACATTCTTATGAAATAGGAAATCTAATTATTTACGTTCTGTTTTTAATATACAGGCTGGCAGGTGAAGAAATCCTGGTGAGCTACTGTATGTGAACTGATTTCTCTGTTTTGAGAGCAGTCACTGAGGAGAAGCCTGTGCCATGTGCTGGACAAGCTCCTGTTATCTCCTATGGGATTTGGATGAGAGCAGTCACAAATGTGTTTTTCTAATGATGTGAGATGTAGAGATGTTGTGTCTATCAATAGTAAGTGGTATAGGCTGTAATCAATTTGGGAGTGTCAGAATGCAATACTGTGAGTTTGAACTCTTGATTGTAACCAAATTGCTTGTCCAGTCAGGTTTTACTCTCTCTAACAGATGTTGTATATACTTGAAAAAAATTAAAATAACTGTATCATCCCTTGATACCTGATGCCTGTTACAAAATATCTACTCCTAAGGTTGCAAAGCACCAGGGAAGAGCTGTCATTCACCATTCTAGGTTAGTAGATACATAAAATACTCCAATGTTATAAAATATCCGCAGGTTGTGATGGAAGCTGCCTTACGCATATAGCTGCTGCAGAAACCGAGGCTTATCTAGTGAATTACAGAACATTAAAAATCAAAGCTAACACACTTTGAGCCCAATTAGCAATACAAAGACTGATAGCTATACATACATCCAAAAAGCCCTGTACATGCTTCACTAGCCCTGGAAGCTAATGCTGAGGAGTTGGAAGAGAGCTCAGAGCAGCATTTAAAGAAAAAAATTTGAAAGTGTGAGCAGGAGTTGCTCTATTTTGTGGCCTGATTTAAGGCTGCCACTTTCCAGCTGGATAGAAACTGTTCGGCTCTCATCCTTTGCACTGTTTGGAAACAGAGACCCAGAGCCAAGATCTGATCTCATTCCTACTGGTAGAAGTATGCAGTAGCCCCACAGAAGCTACAGTCATTACTCTAAACTCACACTTGTGCACCCATGCGCAAATCTGCCCTGCATTATTGCATGTATTTCAGTATGAAGGATGATGCTGTAAATACTGAAATGCCAGTTGCCACACAGATTTTTCTTCCCATTCTCAATAAAGGCTTATAAGCGTGGCCTTCCCTCACTGCTGATTTTGTCTATCCCACCACCACCTTCCAGCTGGCCAACGTCACTTCTCTTCGTCCTCCAACTGGATGGCTCTTTCCCACCTTCTGTTGCCCTTATCATTGGCAATGGGCAGCTCTTCTTTCCAACCAACTTTCTGATGCTGGCTGAAAGAAAGCTGGACCTTTTCCAAGCCTGGGGAAGCAATGCTGCTGGCTCTATACACATCAGTGCTCACACCTGCCTAATGGTGTGCCATTCACAGGTCCAAGCCTGGTCCATGTGGCCATCAGCAACAGGGTGGGAGCCAAGGATTCATCCCAGTGAGCAGTGTAACTGGGACTCTTCAGAACAAGGAGAATTTAAAACAGCTTGAATATCACTAGGCAGCACAGGAAAAGATGGAAGCTAGAGGGGGAAGCTGCACTTACCCTGCATAAAAGTGCTGAGCCTTTAATGAGATATTTATTGCAAATAGTCATCAGCCAACTAGTTAAAAACCATCCTCAAGAAGTGCCTTTCATGCTGGTGAATGAAAGCAGTGGAAGAGTTTTTGTGCGAGATAAAGAGTGTGTCAAAAAATGTACAGACAACCTAATTCAAAGATGTCAGTGCATGGTAGTGTCTGTCACAGCAGAACTGGTACAAGATTATCCTGTGAAGGGCACTTGATTGACAGGAAAGAAAGGGTTGCAGAAAACTAGACAAAGAGAGAGGGGAGATGGAAGAACAGGGAAGAACCAGAAGGTAGAGAGGGACTTGTGGCAGGGGTGAAAGAGACACATACATGGTTACTGAAAGGGGGAAAGGAAGGAAGAGAAGCAGTGCTGCAAGAATGGAAGTGGGGAGAAAAAATGAAATTAACTACAGAGGGAGGACAGGAATGGAAACGGGTGGGAAGCTCCAGGAGAAAAGACTAGATAACAGAGGAAGACTGAGGTGGAGAAGAATGAGCACAGGGTGAAGGACTAACTGACCTTTAAAAGCCCATTTGGGTGCTATTTTTCAGGTAGATAAGGAAGATGTAGGTGAGGGCTGTGTGAGGACACAGATGTGGACAGCACTGGGAGAAAAGCCAGAATACAGCGAGAGCAGAGGGTCTTGTGGGTAAGGCACTAGATTCAACCAGGAGGCTTGGGTTCAGACTCCTGGCTTCACCAAAGGCCAGGCTTAACAGTGTTGGGAAGGAGGCAATGCTGTCCACCTTCATGGAAGTTTTGCTTCATTTTTTTCAGTGTTCTGCTAGTTTCCACTCACATCAATGTGGGAAATTCAAGCCATTGACTTCTATTTGTTTTAGCATTTATCTGCAATAGGAAAGGAAAACTGTCTCTAGGAAACCCTTCTCCCTAGGTTGTCCCTTTTGCCTTATGAAGCTGTCAACTCTCCAAGGCAGGCTGAACATCTCACAGGATTCCCGCACAGCAATGGACACAATCCCTACAAGTCATTGTGACACACATACTGAGAGTGAGTTTTGATAACAGCAGCCAAACAAGCTTGCATTCAAACTTCAGTATTGTCAGAGGACAGGTCTGTCACGAGATGCTGATTTTGTTTACACTGGTAAAAATGTGTAGTAACTCTACTAAATTTACAATGTCAATAACTCTACCATATTTAACACTTCCGTTTACAGGGTCAATGGAAGACTGGAATCTGGGTTCTTTTATATATATGGACTGGTTAAGCAAAAGATTTTTACTACTAGGTTTCTGAAAGGCATAAAATGAAAAGCTGGGTATGTTGACTTGCAATGGATCTGTGGCTATAGCTGCTTTCTGAAGTTTTTGTGCCACAAGATTAAAAAAAAAAAGAAAAGAAAAAAAAAAGAGATGTTTTTCTTTAAATACTGAATCGTACCAAGCTGATCTTTCCAAGCTTTCTGGATGCTACAGCATATTAGAAAAGCCATGAAGAAGACAGATAGTTTTTAGAGACAGTCATTTGGTTTGAGTGGAACCTGGACACACAGATCAATTCACCACACTGCCACTACAGCAAATGCTCAGGGCCATAAAATACACTACAGATCAGGAAACCATCAAAGTGAGGGATAGAATTAATCACTAGTCTTTCACTGGCTTGCACTCACTGCAATTTAGAAGTTCTTTTTCTCTCCTTCCATGTTTCAGCTGAAAGATATTGAAACCTGTGAAACTGCTCCACTCTGAAATGTCCTCAGTCCTGTATCACTTGGACTTCAGGTTTTTCCAATTCTCCACCCTTTTAGAGACGTCTGAGAAAACGAAGTTGGTTGCATGTATTTCATGTTCACAAAGGGCAGCATGATCCCAGTTTTATTAAACACTAAGGGAAGACTCCAGATAATAAAGACGTACTGTGCTATGCAGGGCAAGTTCACTACAGACCTGGAGACAGGGCACAAACTCCATGGGAACCCCAGTGAAGCCTGGGGCTTTCCCGTTTTTAAAGTCCATCCTTCCTAGCTGCTCTGTCCTGCTATTATTTCACTTCACAGCCTGTCTGTGCAGCCAGTCAAGCCTCTCTGAGCAACATACAGACACTCACACATTCTCCCCAAATGCTGCTTTTTGGCAGCTGCCCATAGACCAAGAGGAGCAAGACTCTGTAGTCAGAGATGGAGTCTCTTCTGAAGTCCTGTGAGCTATTCCTGTCTGATTATGACACTACCAAGAGACTCGACCATTTGAAGTATGATGAAGTGTGGTGGATGCTGAAGGAGCCAAAAGTTGTGGGTCACTGAGACTAATTTTGAAAAGTTTTATTTTTAAATTCCACCTCAGCCTTTGCCTCAGGAACATGTGTAAATCTCCCAGCAGAGTCATGTTCAAATCAGTGCGAGTTTCTGCCTAGTGGCACAGCTGAAATCCTCAGGGCATGGGCTTTGGTTTGCTCCAAAGTGGAAAACCCAAACCACCTTCCATGAAACTCATAGCTAAAATGCAAAGCTAACAGGAGAAGGTGTTGGGATCAGGTAGAGGTGCAGCTGGAAGAACTCTCTTCCAGTAAGCTAGCAGCTCTCCTGGGAGCAGGGGAGAGGGGGCTGGCCAGCAGCGGCTGTCTCCGCTCTTTGTAAGAGAGGATGGAATAGCTTGTTAGGCTCTGGTTACTATGGGACATGGCTGAAGCTTGACCTGGTTTATGAGCCAAGCCCCAGTCTTATGAATTCAATAGAAAAACTTACACAGACCTCAGTGGGACCTGGGTTTGGCCTAACATGCTTTATTTTGAGTGAGGGAAACATTTTTCTTTAGATTACATTTGAAGGATTCTTGGGTTTCAGCTTAAGTCTTATGGTGGCACTGTATTGCACACTCATATTTCTTTCTTTTTCTTTAATAAATCACTTTTCTCCTGCACTTAGCCTCTGACCAAAACCTGTCTGCTTGAACTGCAATAAACCTGGCTGGTCAGTGATATCTTTGCTGAAAGCAATCTGCTCCAACCACACCATGCATGCACTGGCTAACCCCCAGGCTGCCACATCCCCTCCCAACACCGATCCCTCTTGCTCCAGGTACCTGGTGGGGAGCAGAGGCTTTGGGAATGAAGGGAAACAGAGACTGTAAATACAGTTTCTGCAGCCATACTTCTGAGGCACGGGGATTTGCTGGAGCTGGAGCCAGAATGAGCGAGCTGTGCTCCAGTCTATCAGATTTGAAGTACAGATGTGATAATTCCACTGCAACCACAAAAGAATTTACAACAGGAAGTGTTGCAGCTGTTGCTGATTAGCATTAGTACAAATTACATGAAGCAAATTGTTAGCAGTCGTGTTTCCATAATATTTAACTCATGGCAGTGAATAAAAGTGATTCTTTTTCAAGAAAAATTTTAGATTTCCAAGGGAATCGATTTCCAATTGTCCATGAAGGGAGCATGGATTGGAGAACAGCATGCAACTACTTCAAGGCATCAGAGGCAGTGCATGCAGCTACTTGCCCGCCTTCTCTGGTAAAGGTGTGTGAATTTGGGACTGTATTTCTTGGTGAGAGAAGGAAAATCCCTGTGGCTCCATATGACCCAGTTGCCAGCGGCGGGGTGTAATGGTGCGTGGGTGTCCTGTTTTAACTCTACCTCAGCCAAAAATCACCACATTCTGCCTTACTATGGAGATGCTGCAGTAAAGTTCTGCACACAGAACTGCTTGGAAAGGGAAGGAGGATCTTGCTGACCTGCCATTTCCCTGAATTTTTATCCTCAATGTGCTTGTTATGACTTACTTCCCTAGCAACCCCAAGCCTGTTGATGTGGAAGCAGCCTGCGCCAGCAGAGCAGTCCCATAACACAAGCTCAAGAAGGTGGATTTGGAGACAAAATCCACACTGCAAGAGACTGAACGTGCAACTGACTGAAGGTGCAGACTGAAATGCTATGGTGCAACATGCATATGTCTGACAGGAGAATCCCCCAGACCAAATCCCTGGGCACGACACCTCTCTCCAGCCAAACCAGTTTCAAACCAGGGGAGAGGCTGGTTTTGGTCCTTCCACAGCTGCTGTCTTGCTGGATCAGCCAGCAGCAGGCAGTCCTTTTGGGCACCTCCTCCGTCTCCCTCCTTGATGCTGTGGGAAGAAGCAAGCAACTGGCCCTGTGGAGGGAGGCTGTAGTTCGTAGAGAGGAAGGGCCTGAAAAGCATTTAATTTTAATTCATAAAAAGGGGGCATTTAATTATTGCCTGCCTTTTTCAGTGCTGAAGGAGGATCAGTTGTATCTGGGCAGATGTTTGACCCTGAAAATGCTTCTCTCTGGGGTGGGCTGAGGGTTCATTCACAGGTTGCTCGAAGGACCTGGAGGATCTCCTTCATGATGTCTTTTTTTCAAACAGAAGCCATTCAAGTGGAAAGGGAGCGTAGGGAGGCAAATAAAAAAGGCACTAACTAATTAACTGAGCGGTTTGGGTATGTTTTGGGGAAGTAAGAGCTGACAGATTCCTCCTTGAGCTTGCACAGCCCCCAAACAGTGCAGCCAGAGATGAGGGGTGATGCATCCCATGGGCAGGAACGAACCCTGGGGTGGCTGTGCCAGGGCGAGAGGAATGGCCACCCAGGGCTGCTGCAGTCAGGACCAGGCTTCAGAGGATGGTGTGTTCTCCTGCTGCTGAGCCAACAGAGGCATTCTTTTCACACTTCATCAGCCATTTTCTTGTTGTTTTACTAATTATTGCTGGTTTTGCTAATGATGCTCCATTTAATCTCTCACAGCCATCCGTTCCCTATGAAGGAAGGAAGGAAGTATAACTCATGAAGACTGCTGACAACCTACAGAGATTCAGCCATCAGTTTAAGGGCAATAACAGCCCAGAGTGATGCTTTACATGCTGGTCCCAAGGGTGCCTGCCTGCATTAATCACATTGAGCGAAGCTGCTAATGCTGCAGAGGCTGCTGCACTCCTCAGCCTGCCGAGCAAGACAGTGGGCTCAGAGAGGTGGAGGCATTCCCAGAGGCATTTCTTGAAATGCAATTAGGTCTGGCTGGGGAAGGAGGCTTTTGCTGGCCCAAGAGAAGAGGCTGTGATGGCAGGTGGATGGGAAGGCAGCATGGCTGGACTGTGTTGGCAGCTGAGGCTGAGCTGGCCAGCCACGCAAGATCCAAGAAGACAGACTGCCAGGGAGCACTGGCTCTGTGCTCCCAATACCCTATAACCACCACTCAAGCAAGGGAGGAGTGGTCCCCAAATCCTTGGACATCGACTCTTGCTTTTTAAAAAAAAAAAGTGAAAGATCACAAAGAATTGAAACTGCCTGGAGCAACCAAAGTGCCTTTTGATCCAACTACGAGTGTTTAGAAGTAGAAAAGAGGCACATGTGTTGCTTTTAAAGGTATCTCACATCCACCCACCTGTTGGGAACAGTTAAAAAATACAACTGGGCTGGCTACAGTCTGAAGGGAGACCTGTGAAAGGAATAGCAAGCGAAGTAATTTGTACAGACGATGTCTAAAGCAGCAGCCAATTGAGAAGCAGCTGACGTGCATATTCTGGTTCTTTCATGCCTGTTCTGAGGAAATGGCCTGATACCCTCAGCAGAGCAGAGCTGCTTAACTACCTCCACTGACAAGAACTGAAAGATAAAAATTAGGTACAATTTCTATATTACGGCAATCGCAATAATGTTTGTCTCCTAATTGCCTCTCAAGTGAAATAAAACAAAACAACACCATGCAATGAGGAATTTTTGTCATAAGCACTACTTACATGTAGAATGAATCCACTAACTGCCTCCCTTATGAGAAAGAGAACATTAAATATCATTACTTGGATGGTCCTGATGTACCTACAAGTGTGATATCAAATGAGATGGCACCACTGACTGTGTATATCAGATACACACATGAAAACCATTTCAGCATGTTAAATTGTGTATGAACATCATTACCACCATGGAGTCTCTTCATACTGTGTTGGTATGATCAGCCCTCTCGGCTGTAACATCAGGAGTAGGGGCAGGGAGTGGAAGGAAGGGGTGAGACACAGAACAGAATGGGAAGGATTCTTGCTCACGAAAGTCTAGTTCTGGGTTGTGTTTTTTTCCCCCACTCTCAGAACAGAATGTGAAGCTACAGATCCTCCAGGAAAATACAATAAAATGCAAAAATATTCTTGGAACAAAAATGTTCCACTTCCAAAATGTCAAAATGATGTTTTGACACTACTGAAAGCTGTAGTTTCAGTTAAATAGAATTTAATGTTAGAAAGTGACATGCTTTTATGAAGAGTTTTGATTTTGACAAAGTGGGATTTTCCAGCATTGAAGCCATCTGATAATGTCTAACTAGCTCTGATTACTGATATATTACAGAAAGGTGGAGTTTTACGTGAAGGAATTAAAATCCCATTTTGAAAAAGGAAGAGAGGTTAACTAAGTTCGCAGTTATGAGGGGAAAAAAGGATTGTTTGAGGACTTTTTGAAGGTGATATTACTAATACAGCAAGATTTTTACATATTTTGGGAATGTAAGACTGAAAAATGAGCTGTACAGGTTTGCTGTTGATGGAAAGTCACCTCTGCCTCAATCAGATAGCTGACTGAAGAGATTTCCATTCTTTATACGACAGACACAAAGTGATGTGGATGGGTGTTGTGTTACAAGCATTGGCATGTTTAGGGTTCCCTATATTACGTCACTCAATGACATATATGACTTTTCATTTAATACAATTGCTCAGCTATTCCTATTTAGGGTGTTTCAGCATGCAGACAGGATTTGCTGAAAGCTGGTCAGTCCTGTAAAGATCCAATCCTCCAATTTTATGACAAGTTTTCTAAATTAGGAGAGTAATCCCCAGGAGTTTAATGAAAGTCTTGCAGGATATAGTTTCTCCTATTTTTAAGGATTTCCAGGGGTAGGCCCTTGAATGGGTATCTTTTTGTAGGAGTTCTAGTCTAGCAACATGCATCAAGTTGAATTTTATTTCATGAGGTATTTTTGGTAACATTCTTTTCTACATAAACAGGGTTGAACAATCTTGCATATTACCAGGACCCTGTTTCTCAATTCAACTGAGCTAACTAGCTCTAAAATCACCTGCGTGACTTACAAACACTTGCTACGTCTCCTTGTCATGCACTAAGGGTTTGAACTATATGGATGTGTCCCTTCACAGTCGTCCTTTGCGGATGAAAACAAGGACATACCCATTCCACAGATTACTTCCTCAGCCTGAGACATGTTTTCTCCCTCTGAGTTACATGGAGTGTCAATAAGCACCTTTTAGATTTGTGTAAGAGGCAGAAGTGAATTTTTAATTCCCTTGAGACAGAAAGTCCAGCACATCTGTCTGTGTACTGAAAGCCGTAGCGCAGTCAGCAACCAACCCTACAGCATCTGTCCTGGGCCTGACCGTCATTGCGGAGTGCAGAGATGTGCCCGGGTCCTTGTGAGGAACGATCCCACCCGGCTTCCTCGTTTTTTAAAGATGCAAACAAAAACAAACGCAGAAATTCAGATTTTTCTTGGAGTGCCACAGAGTGTGCGCCAGACTGAGGCGGCTCAGGGAAGGGAGCTGACAGCTGTGCGCGCCAGACACCGTGGGAGCCATCCACCCCCTCTTCGGTGTGACGGGAAACATCCTGTCAGAAACACTCTCTGCGTTCGGGCTTTTCTTGAATTAATTATCTGTAAGCGGTGACGGGCGCGTCCTGCTGGGAGCCTGCGATTCCTTGGCGGTATTTATGGACGTGCTCGATAGGAGAGTCAGGACGGTCAAAGCTCAGATGGAAAGCACCGCAGCATCAGAGCTCCAGCCACAAGTCTGCTAGGGCTGCTCCCTCTAGCGGAAAAAAGTACTTCAGCTGGGGAAGAAAACCTTCCCCTCCCTCCCTCTTTTTTTTTTTTTTTTCCCTTTTCTTTCATTTGTTCCTCTTTTTTTTTGGTTGGTTTTGTTTTGTTTTGTTTTGTTTGTTTGTTTGTTTCAGTGAATAATTCAAGTTTTCCGGATAGTGCAAGACACGGGGCAGTTCCCATCAGACAAAAGGTGACCAAACGCTGCACTTTTCCAGCCCCTGAGCACGGAGAGTGGAGCTGGTGCCCAGGCAATGCAGGTCAGCGATTACTCCTCCCAGGCGGACCCGCGGCAAGTAAGGGACTCTTGGTTTGTCTTCTAGCAGTCCTCAGCATATGCTGTAGCTGTGTTTGGTTTTGATTTCCCACTTCTGATTACAAAAATAGGACTTACTATAATCATAATAATATTAATGATACAAAATAATTATTGTAATTATATCCTTTTTGGCAAATTATTAACACAAAGCAGCCCAAAAGATCCCATTGGATTAAAAAAAGGTGACAATGCACAAATGTTAAAAAAAGTCTTTGATAAAAAAGAAGAAAAAGCAATCTGCAAATGAATGCATTTCTGTAAGGCAACATGTTACCTTTAGTCCTCCATCTAGATTTAGCTCAGATTCTGTTGTTCAAGAAATTGTTAGAACTTGGCTTGCTTGAGCTTATCAATGTGGTAACACAGTTTCAGTGCTGGTCCCAATTTCAGCCCCAGGTATTTCATGATCATGTCGCTTTTCAGCAGTAACAAAGCATTGCCATCAATTTCCTGGTTTCAAAAGAGAGGAAGAGAATCAAAATGTGTTAACTCCCCTTCAAGTGCTATGTCCTGACACATTAAACAAGGTGAATTAGAAACAGTGTGTCATTTAGGGTAGAGCTACCTGAAATGTCATGCATTTTGAAATTTCATTTGAAAAATTGAAATCTGAGGTGTGATAGAAGGAAGCTGTAAAGGAAGGTTTAATTAAATACTACTTTTTACTCTTCAAGGAACTATAAGATTAGTCTAGGTTTTCAGTTTATTTTGCAATTAAAAGTAGAATTTTTTAAAAATCAGGGTTGCTCTAAGCACAATTCAGAGAAAAGCCAGTCAGCCTTGAGAGAAAGGTATGAGTGATGGAGACAGCGGAGGATGTAGCCACATTAAACTGCTAATAGAACACCTCTGGATCTCAGCTTCAGCTTTGTCCCCAGCTATCTGCATGTTTCACATATCTCCAGTACACTTATATCCAGTGATGCGAGTATATGGTATATGGGTGTGTATACATATACATATATATATATGGGGTTATTTCTCAAATTGAAGACGGTAGTAACTTGCTTATTTAATTGCATTTATTAATAAAATTTGCTGAATTTTAATTTAACCCTCATGTAAGTGGAGGAAATTGCCACCAAGCTCAGCTGTTTATCTCAGAAATGTTGGTTTGAAAACCGTTTGAAATTATGAAGTGCTACTGCGAAAGTAGCCTGAGCCCACAGAGAAACACTCTCCTTTACTATGGGCTGTAGAACTCAGAAGCTTTCAGCTATACTGTCCTTCCAGACCCAAAGCTTGTCTGGATTTCCTGACTATATTAGTGCATCTGCCAAAAAATACTACCCATCCCCACAGTTTCCAGCACATTTACACACTTGGACTGTCAGAGCTAAAATATCGCAAGCACTATGCATATATGGATATACATACACAGATACACACACACCAATGCTGTCTGTATTGTGTTCTGTGGTTTTGATGGTCAGATCTTTCCACTGTGATCCATTGCCTACTTATTAAGCAACGCTATGGATCCTAATTTGCCCTGATCATTATTATTCCATTCACTAGGTGATTTATCTGATGAGCAGTTAAGGTCACTTTCTGATTAACTCAATCAATTAATGCTCTTCATTTTGCAACCCCCACTCTATTCATAATGGAAACTCTCTTCACCTCCTCTCTGCTCTCCTTGCCATTATTTTAAGGAAGCTAAGGTAAAGTAAGAATAAGTGTTACGTATAATTACTATTTGCATAAGAAATAAAATAAGAACTCCTTTAACTGTGGTGTCATAGGGTAGAAACACTGTCAAGGGTCAGGTGTGGAGGCAGCCGTTTCTAAATGTTGAGTTCAGCATTTTATTATTTCCATTATTATTACTGTGTAGGGGTCAAAACTAAACTCCATGACAATAGTATGCCAGAGGGAGCACTCATATCCAATTAAATATCCCATATCAGCCATTTCCCTGGGCAGATTCTTGGCTTGACTTCTTTACAGTATTACTGTGTCAGCCCTTTTAAAAATAATTTTAAAAAAGAAGACTTTGCTTACGTGGTTCTCACATCTGCAGTAACCCCAGCAGAAGATCTTGAACCAGGTCTGGAACTGGTAACATTCAATGCCATCAGCACCACCTTTCCTCTCCTCCATTTCTCTTCCCCCAGTTTCTCTACCAAGTCTTTCCTGCTGATAGTTTGCATGGGCTCTCACACAGTGCTGCTACAAGGTCCCTGGCCAGGGCAATGGCTCCTTTCCATGAGACTAAAAGCACTGTCAGTGACAAGCTCAGCTGTCCTTGGCACACAGACGTGCTGAGGGAGCAGGGAACAGCCGAGGGCAGCTAGTAGGAAGTTTCTCAGACTTTGGTGGACACTCTCAGGAGCCACCTGTGGCAGAGCTCCTTGGGCATCTCTGCAAGAAGCAAAGCTTCTGCTGCTGGTGGGAAGAGCAGACAGAGCCAGGGCATCCCGCAGCGCCTGTTGGGGCAGTGAAGGATGTGGGCTGCATGCTGGAAGAGCTGGCTCTGAGGACTGAGATCAGCACCCAAATGGCCTGATAGAACAGTAGGAAAGCACACTGTCCACATGCAAGATACATCCTCCAGCTGTTTTCTTCCTGCTGGTCCAAACAGCCTCTCCCTCCCAGCTCAGATGAGCTGACTGCCAACGTAACTATTTCAGGCGATAGCTGGGCTTTGACAGAAATGACAGAAAGTGCTTCTAAGTAAATTACGCATCTGCTTCACAGAAAGATTGAACATACAGGAAGATATGGCTGAGGTTAATGGACTAATCACTTGTCTCTCACCCCTGGGGTCTTTGTGCTAATCCAGATGAGGTTTGAAGGTTGAAAAATTGCAGGGACATATATAACTCAAAGGTGTAATTGAATTGAGTTGTGTGGCAATCATACCCAGGTTCTCACACCTATGGCATATTTTACAAGGAAACCAATGATAAGTAGAGCCCATGGGTGCTGGGTGTGCAACAAAGGATGACAGGGACAGTCTTTAGTGGCAATTTAGCTTGATCTCTTTGGTCGCAGAGCAGCTGCAGTATCGTGGCATTCTCCAGGGCAGCTGGCCCATGAATGCCTGGAGTGTTCCCGTACCCTGCTGCTACATAAAAGCATGCTTTGCTACAAATGGAAACTAGACAAAATTAGTGCTTTTGCACTCTCCATATTTACAAAACAAACTTTAAAAGTTGGGTTTTTTTCCTTTGGGATATACCTGTATGCCTCAGACTATGTCAATTCTTGCTCCTTTGCATGAAGGCTTTCTCTTGATGCACAGCCCCTTCTGATACTCCCAGACACTCATTCTATAGCAAGTTCCTTCAAATCTGAAGGTGGCTTGTTTTTCTGCCTGATTGCCCACATGACCAGTATAGGCCATGCTTTCATTATCAGCTGATAAGGCAGAAGGCAGAAAAAGTAGGCCAGCACCTGATGCGTACTTGCAGATTTGACCCTACACTGCTGTGCCTGATGTTGTTCTCATCCCACAGACCTGTCTACAGAACGGCAGATGGCCTTAGTACCTTCCTAGGGTGAGCAGACACCAAGGCCTGTGTTCATCTTCATTTTCAGCTGCTCCTCAGCCACCTCCTCTCCTGTATCTGGAAACCCTGGATGCAGAGAGTAGCTGGAAGTCCATTTACCTCCCTCAACTCTCGTCTGCAGCCCCACAGCCCCACTTGTCTCTGCTGGCATTGTGGCAAGGAGTGATCAAGCCCGCTTGTTGTCTCTGCAGCACTGGGGGTGCTGATCAGGACCCAGGGCTGGGGAGCAATTCTCATTTAGACCTAGGTTCAGGCACTTACATGAAAAGTTATGACCTCCAGCTGAACACAAACAAGTCACTTTCAGGGTAAAATCCATTTTTCATAGCCAGACTGAATTGTTTAAGAAGAGATGAAGAAGGCCAAAAATGCTAATAGGTACATTGGTGTCAACTCCATATATACCAGCAGAACAAAAAACTCCAGATCAGAGAAGTTTACTGTCTTCCCCTTTACTAATTAAGGATAATAAAATTTCCATCACTGAAGGTTGCCTCACAAAAGCAACTATCATATCCTCCAGTGAGTCAGCAGGTTTGTTTAAATTTGGTTATGTAGTTACATAATACTGAGGGGAAGAAGATTAAAATATTGGCTGTTTTGGGTTTCTCAAATAAATATCTAGAGACACATAAAAAATGCTCTTCAGGAGAAGAATCATATGTATCCTGTGAAAAAAATTGTCATTGAAACGAGGCTTTTTTGTGTGAATCTGACAATGAAAAATGAGCACCAGATCCTCAGTGCTTTCTCTTAGGCTTGGCACAGAAACAATTTATGGTGGAGTAGCTGGAAACAAACAGTGAGCATTTTCTAAAGACACTGTTAGGGTTTCCCCATTGAAGTATAAATGAATAGAGTAGCATAGCGTAGCACAAAATAGCATAGAATAGAATAGAATAGAATAGAATAGAATAGAATAGAATAGAATAGAATAGAATAGGACTATTTCAGTTGGAAGGGACCTCCAATGTTCTAGTCCAACTGCCAGAGCAATTCAGGGCTGACCAAGTTACACCATGTTATTAGGGGCACTTCCCAAAACCCTCTTTAACACTGACAGGCTTGGGGCATCATCCATCTCTTCACAAAGCCCATCCCAGTGTTTAACCCCCATCTCAAGGGATAAGTGAAATTTCTTTAGCCCAAACTCCCCAGAGGTGCTGAGTTCCTTGCCAGGCCCTGCATTCAACCTGGCTGAGCACAAACGCTGCCTGTGGCAGTCCAAGGCAGCTGAGGGGCTGCGTGTGTGACATGTGCTGGCTATCTCTTGTGACTTAAATTACCCAGAAGTGGTAAGGGCAGTCTTCTACATACGTGTTTTCTGAAGAGGTCCACGTGAGGGCCTAAAGCTTGAGGGTCTGCATCCTTCACAAACCAAACTACATCATCCACTGTCCAGGTCAAAGGATTCTTGCTTGATGGCCGAGCTGCATCTTGTCGTTCAGGTGAAGGACTTGAGGCTGTCGGTACAAAAAAGCCCACAACAGTGCATTACAATGGCACGCAGAAGTTTCCTTGGTTTGTGATTGTGAGTGTGCAAGGCTTTGGCAGCCTCGTTGCAGCACTGGACATTGGATCTGTGCGTGCAAGTATCAGCCTGAGATGGTGGCGTAGGGAGAAAAGGGGACTTGCAGCAGTTTCCAATCTGACTGCTTATTGGAAGACATGATCCCAGCTGGTGAATTGTGTTAAAAAACATGAAACCCTCGAGTCCCTGCTGGGGAAGGAAAAATGTGCCAGCTGCCAGGCTCTTAAACCGAGCTGCCCCTGCTGTCTGATCTGCAGCAGCAGGGATCTTGGCTAAAGAAGACACTACCCTCACACCTGGAGAGAAAGTTCTTCAGCACTAAACAAAGGACTTTGCCATTGAATGCCATGGCTAGAGGATAAAATCAGGATTTAGCAAATAGGGTTTTTTAATTTGCATTCAGATATTCATACTTGTTTTAGAGCTTAGCAGAAGGTTTTCAGTCTGTATCTTCCTAGTCTTAGTCTCTCACAAAGCTGATGGTCCCCAGTGAATGCCAATTTGGAAAGTTACTAAAACATGTGAAGATGAACATTGCACGTGTGACTTTTTAATGGTATAAGCCCTCAATGATTTAAGGTGATTTTAGCTTGCTGTAGCTTTAAATCAAGTGAATAAAGGCACATTGGAATGAAAGTGCATTTATGTTTTTATTCTTAGTCTCTGCAGAATTATAAATCTCAATCTCCACCTGAATATAATTTGTACCCCCACTTATGCTGCTTCTTTACGACAAGAACTATATTATGCTAGGTTACAGGAAAGCTGTTTCCATTTGTTTATATCCACACCAAGCAAATTTTGCATTAGCAGGCAGCAGCACACAGATGTGTTAAATGTTACTTGCTCACATCTGCTCATCTCTGTCTGTCAAGGCCCAGTTTTTAATGAGAGACGTGCAAATGCAAGCAAGTAGACACCACAGAAGACCAGAAATCAAACAGAAGAGTGTGTGTAGAGGGAGACCACAGACACGTAAACTAGAGCCTGGAAATGCCCCAGGTAGCCAAGAGGCAATCAGAACTGCTGAGGAGACAAGGGATGAGCTCTCCAGAGAAATACTGAGCTTATAAAGACAGATGAGATGTGTGAGAATCCCCATGCATGGCTCAAAACAGGATCCTAATGCACATGAGTAAATGTGCTGGGTGGGTTTGGGGCTTATGTAGGTTGTCATTCCATTGACTTCAGTAGAGTTCTGCTGATTTATATTAGTTGAGACTCTGCCCATATATGCCCAATAATGGTTTTATGTGCATACTGGTCCCTTTTTCCTTGCCACCGTGCTCATCTTACAGTATAATGTAACGAGGTGTATTTGCAGTTACTCAAAAGGAACTTCAGAAAGCAGCAGTGCTATGCATGTGCAAATCTGGTTGATGGTTTTCGTAATGAGATGAGATGCAAATATCATGATAATTGCACTCTCATTTGCTAAGTCACTGTTCTGGATACAAAGGACAAGGAACAGCCGCTGGTCCTTCTAATTAGACAGTGAGGACCGCTGTTAGTATGGACTCAGGTGACCCTGGGCTCTGCTCACAGAATAAATGCAATACACAACGGTACAGACACCATCTGGAGCCTTTGGCATGAAACAGTGAAGACAGAGAGTGCAAAACGAACAGGGTAATCTTGGCCAACCCCTGGATCATCAGTAACATTGAGGAACTTTGTCAGGGACAAGTGGGAGAACTGAGACTTGTCTTGGAGACAGAGAGGTACTTCTCCCCTTCACAGTCCGTCAGTGGTTTGGATGAGAGCTGATGTATGGAGGTACTGGGAGCTACACCACCTCAAAACAAAGGTCAGGAAAAAGACCAGGCTTTTGCAAACTAGTCAGATAATAGAAGGAGGAGAGAAAGGTTTGGCTGTGTCCAAAAGATTGCAGAAGTTTCTATGCTACTGCCATAACATGGACAGGGGAGATGTTGTGCCACTACCGAGGAGCACGTTTTTTCTGTTAAATTTGTATAAATGAAAGGAAAGCCCAGAGGACTTAGCCTGGGATTTACACTGGGAACAGAAAGGGCAGCCTGCAGCCCAGTGACTCTTGCCTGCAACCTGCCCAGGAAAGGGCAAAGGGGAGCAGAGAGCCCTGAGTGCAGCTGGGAGCCTTCACAAGTATTGGAAGTCTCTGTAATAAAAGGAAGGGGGATGAGAAGAAAAGGTTGAAATGACAGGGGGAATCTATTCACTCCTTTGCAATCTAGCAATCAATAGCATAAATGTGATTTCTGAAAGACAAACATATAAATGACCTTTCTAAAGAGACTGCATGGCTAGAACTCTTCCAGACCCCAGCAGGTGAAGATAACCCTTTCAAATCCATGCCTGAGGTATAGTATAATATCATAATATAAAAAGAAGAATTATGTGTTGATACTAATTCTTCAATACCCCCAGTTTGCAGCAAAACACCAGGTTTTAGCTAGTGAATCTGGAAACAATCTGGTTTTCCATATATTTTATAATTTATTTTGTTGATTAATCTATTTGACTTTTTAACATTGTAGTTTACACATCTGAGTGTAATTTCTCTATTTACAAAGAAAATAGATCATTTCCTGTCTACACAAAGCCATGGGGTTTCTTTCAATAGCATCACTTTGCTGAAAGATTATATTAAGCACCAAAGTGTTTGATGGCAGCAGGGCAAGTACTATACATTTTTTCATATCTGAAGGTATTCACACTTAACCTAAGAATTAGATAAATGAGGAAGTCTCATGTCTCCTGGGTATCCTATGCCATCCTGTCATCAGAATTAATCAAGATGATAATGAATACTCAGATTACAAAGAGATGGGAGTGCTTGCGACCAATAATTATTTTTAGAGATCATAATCTAGGTCAAATCCAATTTCCTGTTTTTGACAGGTGGCAAAAAATTTGTCAAATTAATGGAATGGGATATGGAAATTTAGGTAATCAGAGGGAAGCACTTTCCCCTCCTGCCTCAAACGATATTGGGGAAGGACAGTGAAGAGGTTCCTCTGCAGGGGAGCATCTCCAGGCATCCCAGTCAAGACCATTGCCCACACAGAAACAGCTGGAACTACCAGGTCAGTGGCAAAAGCTAAGTGAAGCTGAGGGAAAGAGGTGGCCGGGCTCAGTCTGAGTTTTCACCCCATACATTTTCTCTGTCACTCATCTCTAACCTCTGGACCTTCCTGAGAAGGAGAATGGAGACAGAGCCAACAGCCAAATGGCTGCAGAGGCATGACAAGGAAATAAAATGCTAAAATGGAGTTAAACCTGCAAAAGAAGGAAAGACAAATAACAGACTCCCTAAATATGTTCTTGGCAAACAAACAGAGCCCAGAGGGAGTACAGTCATTGATAGATAAGAGAGGAAAGGGAGTGACAGATGAACTTTAATATTGCTGCAGGCCTAAATGATTTCTTTGCCTCAGGGGAAGGGGGTGGGAATGAAATTTTAAAAGGTTCTCTCTGATTGCACTGGAGCAGATAATAAGGAACAGCAGATCTACTGAAACTAAGCAGAAGTAGCAGACCCTCAAAGGTGCAGAGAAATGGGAATTATTTTAAAAAACAAACCACCCCCCACTATAAACAAGGAAAGGAGGAAGACTTTAAGATACTTCTCTAAAAATCTAGGGCACACCGAGCAGGAGAAGAAGAGATGTATCAGAAAAGCAGGCATCTGGGAGAACACAATTACAGGCTATTTGGGGCGGGGTGTTGACAGGCCATGATCAGCAGAGAGCTCTGCAGAAAAGATCAGGCTCACCACATCTGTTTTCACTGGCCGGCGCTGGCAGGACATGTCGGGCAGCACCTGGCTGGTGTCCTCTGCCTTGCAAGGTGTCACAGAAGAGTCCCTGTCCCACCAGTGTAGCAGCTGCTCCCGATGGCAGCATGGCACGCACTGTGTGGGGATGCAACATCGCAGGTGCTCCTCCGCCCGCTGCAAGAGCAGCCCGGCATCCAGCTGCATGAGACGTGGCCATGGACATTAAATATTTATCTGGGCTTTCCTTGCTTTGCCTCTCTTTTGTCGGGGAAACAAAAAGGCAGCTCACTGAAACTTTCAGACTGAATTGTCCTCAAAAATTAGCAGGCAGGCTGTATTTGCTGAACACAGTGCTGAGGCTCACAATGCCATCAGCAGCTCCTTTGCCTTGGGGAGGTGCTGGATCTGTCCCCCATGAGCCGCTTGCAGCATTATTCTGGAAAAAGAGAAATTTCAACCCCCCGTGCCCCCAAATGTTTTCAGGAAACGTATGTACTAATAAGCAGGATTGCCTCTTTAACAAAGACCCTCAGGTGATAATAATTAACTGCTAATACTGGATAATAAAATCTCCATAAAAATAACAAGCTACAGGGCAAGGTTAAGGTTATTATATTGTGGTTGAACACACAATTCTTCATGCTTGGGATAAAGGCTTTTTCTGTTATGTAAGCAGGCTTGGAAAGGTTTATGATGTCCTTGACTATTCCTTCCCTAATTTAAAAGCTTCAATTTGGCAAATGATGACAGGAAAGTGCATGTTTATCTGTTTGCAGCCCCAACTGGCTTTCTGAAATGAGATTTTTTTACTTTCTTTTTTCAGAATTTTTTAGCATAATCAAGGAGAATTAGGCATCGAGCTTCCGATCACATTAATGAGAGCTTTGAGGTTTAATCTCATCCATTCCGCTTGAAAGACATGTTCTGCTATGCACTGAGATATGTTTTATGATTATGGCTTTTTCCATGATATTTGCCCACCGTGATAAATAAGGCAAGCTATTTTTCAAAACTACCCATAAATAAACAGGATTGGTTTGAGGTTCCAGAGATAAATTCTTCCTCTTTTTAATGAGCCCATCTCTGCCTCATAAGTATACAAACTGAAGAGGATAAGAACAGAGACTGACATGCATCACTTACTCATCTTTGCTTACTTATGATTCAGCAACATAGAAATTATGCCTAGAAAGAAGAAAAACACATGCACAGATTCCAAAGACCTTTACAAGAGAGACTTTGTGAAGATGGTATTAAAACTCCAGTGTGGCTGCACTAGGGCAATTGTAGAAAGGTGTATTTTAAAAGTCTGGGATTGCCAATAGAAGTGGAAGCAACATGGTGGGTGAAAACATGATTTCTTTCTGTGAAGGAATACAGTCTCTAATATTAAGGAGGAGTGGGTAATGCTCTGTAGGACTCTGGTGAGAATACCAGTGTTACAGAGCTGATACTATGGCAAACAGTGAAAGTGATGAAACCAGGCTGTGACTGGAAACATCACAGTGTCTTAATGCTTGATATTGTAATGAATGTGTGGGCACCTTGACTTCATGGATGTCGCTGTGCTGCCTACCATAGCCATAGAAAACTGCCTGGCCACGTCTGAGAGCAAATGTCTCTCCTCTGCCTCAAAGGACCCAGCTTCTGCTATGGACTGCGGGAGATTTCTGGAGTCTCCAGACAGCGTCTGAGAGGATTAGAGGAAGTGTGGTGGATGGTGGTGGCACAAACATGCGCTGGCTGTCTGTGCTGCCATGCACTGGTGGGGCACAGGGGATTGCTGCAGGGGATTGTTAGGGACCTTGGCAGCAAACCCTGTATGGGTTTGTGTGTGCCTCTGTGGTAGACCCTAACCTACAGTGGGTGATACTAGGACTAATAAATGCCTAAAAATTAGGAAAACCCCAGCAATATCAGTGAATCCATAGCCATTTTAATGATGTTCACTGCATACCTTTTCATTTTAGGAAGCCTTTCCTGTTGAGCTGGCCACATGACCCAGAGACCCCAGAGGAACTAGGCTATGCAAGTGTCAAATGATTGTCACATAAAAATTATTAAGCTGTTTTGGGATGAGTCCTGTTAACCCCAAGCAGTATGTAGCAGTTATGTAGCAGTTTCAAGTCATTTATGACTGCTTCAGAGACACTCATGTCATGGATGCCTGGTTCAAAAGCAATCTCTTCCTCTTTGCTCCTCAAAGTGCTTTAATAAGTTTTAAGCTAGAGAAATACAGGAACCTGTAAAGCCTATTGCATGACCACTTGACGACTTTTTTGTTGATTCAGTTCTGGAAAAAAATATGTGCCATATTTCAGCCTTTAATTTTGTAAAGACTGCGAATTTTTTGGGAAGTCATGAAAAGAGAGATGGAGGTGTCTCCTGAAGCTTAGCTTCCTGCTCAGGACTACATGGAGGTTTCACAAGACATTGGCTGAGACTGGGAAAGAGTGACATTCAAAGTCAAAAACGAAAAGGGGAAAATAATGCAGCTGAACAAACTTAAGAAGCTCTCATTTTAAGTTTCAGTCCCTTGAACATAGTTTCTGCCCCGTGATACCAAGGGTTTTCTCCACACAACACACTCTTATGCATGGAAGTTTTGTGTATTCTGAAAATGCAGAAAGTATTCAGTAAGCTACCAAGTAATTCAGAGAAGAAAAATCTATGAAGGGTTACTAAGTATGAATCTACCACCTCTGGTTGAGGAAGTCTGTAAGCCACAAATTTCTGAAGGCTGAGAGGGTAGTGGGGATGCACCACCAGCTCTGCATTTATCCGTTTCCTTGGGGCATGCTGCTTTTTCATGCTGGAGACAAGATGTGTGGCTAGACAGACCTTTGCTCTGAACTGCCCTGGCTCTTCATATGTGCTACAAAGAGATAACAACTGATCCCAAGCAGAATGATAAAGATTTTTAAGGCAAGTAAGTAACAACATTGTTAAATCTTGGCTCCTTACAGCTGCCAACTATGAAGCTTGACGAAAGGGTCCCAGTTCTGCTAGGAGGCTCTAAGGAAGTGGTGGGAAAAGGGTAAATAAATCCTCTGCACAGTGAGCCTCTTGTCCTCCCAGCACCTGATTATGCCAGCTTGAGAAGCACTGAACAAGATCTGAAAGAAAATGGCTTTTCATTTCCTTTTCTTTGGAGGCCACCAGCTCCTAGTGACAACCTTTTACAAGTTGTTTGCAGTGTATTTCTATCCTATCCACTTCACTTTGAGTAAAGTTGACTCTGTAAGTGAAGAATGAGATAATTATGAGAACCAAACAGTCTCTATAATAGAGTAACACAGGGCTAAACAAGAGGAACAAGTGTGTGAAAATAATAGCAAAGTCAGTGACTGTTTTGGGTGGGTATTGGATATTAAAGAAGGCAAACTTAGATAAACAAATACACGGATAAATACTTGTAATACATATTTTGGAAGAATACTGTTCTAAAATATTATGTAGTGAAAGTTCAGGAGCAAGAAATAATACAGGTGTTGGGGAGGTGAGGGATGTGGAGGAATTAAGCAAAGGATACTGGAAAGAGGCTCTGGAATTACTTCCAAGCAAGAATATGCGGAATCACTTGATGTTTCCAAGGGAAATACAAGGGCAAAAAGACAGTATAGTGAGCTAATGGTACACAAAGGGGCTAGGGGAACCAGTAATCGGCAAATATATCAAGATTAGAAAAAAAAAATACTAGTGTGGCAGTAGATTCTATTAATAAATGAGGAAGGGAAAAAAATTAATGACTTTAAAATGGCAGAGACATTCAACTCCTTTGTTAGATCTATCGTCAGAATGAAAAATGCATACATGATGTGTGAATAATTAGTAAGGGGTGAAGGCACTGTTGGTATCACTGCTGATAAAGATCTGTTGACCGAGAATTTGGAAAATGCAAACAAAGTTAACTGAAGTTCGGTGAAGTAGCTAACCCGTCTGATAAACTTGGGTAATTTCTAGAGGAAAAAAAATCGTGGCCAATAGGAACTGTAGCTGATGGGTAGAGCAACTGCCCCAGCAAATGTAAACTCTAGCATGGTAACTGGAAAGTCATGCAAAGAAAGGGAAGAAGAATCATTGAATGCAGTGGTTCCTATGGCATTTCTTGAATTTGCAGATAAACTTACTGTAGCTTTGCTTCCTGAAGAATAAAAGAGCCTTGAGCAGTGAGCTGAATGACTTTAAAAAACACATGTTTTGTTGGGGAGTCTTTTTCAAGCAAAATCTGGCTTGGTTTGTGATTAAAGGGGCAGGATGGGCCACACAGCTAGGAAGCAAAACCTTTTGCTAAAATGCTTTGAGGGAGGCACTAATATTTGGCTTTGCACTGCATCATGTCTTGTACACAGCTGGTGTCACACAAATAACAGGTAGCTGCCTGTAGGCAGTATCAATCTTTGGGAGGAATGCCTTTTATACTAATATCTATATGTCTGAGCTGATAATAACAGTTGTGACTGCCACACGATTATACCTAGTACATATGTTTACATAACAACAGCATTAGAAAACTATCACCTTTTTACTTAACGGTGAACAGATTGATTTTGTGTTTACACAGGTTATTATTTCCCCTTCTAAATGGAAGCATGAGTGGTCTGGATGGATTCCATCATAGAACCACCTTCCTAATTTTCTTGGGAATTTGGGAAGGAGTTAATACTCCAGCACAGCACCAGCATAGGAGCACACATAGCTAAATGGAAGATGTTGCATTACCACTTCTGTTTCCTTCAAGATAGGCCCCGTTCCTTGTTGGGCTGGAGGTCTGATGCCGCAGGCCAGTAGATGAGGACCCCCCTGAAGACATCTGGGCAGGACGATGACTACAGGAGGAAGAGGAGCCTCCAGCAGGATGTCCATCTGCAGGACTCTGACGCACAGCGTACAAGGAGCCCATGGAACCCAAGGCAGCGTCGGCAGGATCCACACCGTACTGCTTTCTGTTCGGAGGATCAGCCAGGTAGTCCTCAGGTATAACTGTCTCTGCTCAGGAAGCCCAGACACAAAATAAACATCAGTAAAACAGAAACTATTTCAATCAACCCTTGAAAAATTTTTTTTCATGGCCAAAATTCCCATTTTTTTGGTCAAAAAGTGTAACTCCATTTTCAACTTTCTGTACAGACAGCTGGCCCCATCCAGGAGAGATCCTTGCTGAGAATTAATAAACAATGAAGGGAAACACAACCACTAAAAGTAGAGTCACAAGAGGGAAACTATGGCTTGATATGAATCATCTCTGTCAGCTTACAACATTATTCTCCATAAAGTCCTGGGCCAGTGGCTGGCAGGTCCGATTTGCCTCATGGTGCTCCTCAAATACACCGAGACTAGAGGATTGAAAGGAAGGAGGCAGAGCAGGACAATGGGATGGGCAGTTTGTCAGGTTCATAATGCCTGGCAGCCAGTAGGAAGGAGTGAAGGTAATAAACCAAAGCATTCTGGCTGCAATTACCAAAATTAATCAGAAGCATCCTCAGCTGTAGACATCCATCAGGCCCAGTATCCCTCAAGGATATAGGCTTGATGACTGATGAGCACACCCAAGGTTTATCATGGACAGTCGCGTGTTATGTGTGAGTGAGTCACTTGGACCTGACTCGGGTTGAGGCAAACGTGCCAGCATCACAGACAACTGCAAACCATGCTATGGTTCCTCTCCTCTGCATTGCACTTTTCACGCTATGTAGGAGCTAAATACCTTGCTTTTCAGATTCCTCACAATAAACAAAATTTTGCACTTTAAGACCTATTTTAGAGACTTACACTTGCCTTTGCTTGGGGGTCTAACACACAGGCATGAGGCAGGTCTAGCCCCAGGTTTTGCAGTATGCAGATTTTTTCTGCCATTTCCCCTCAGACTGAGGCTCAGGTCTGTCACTGTCTGGACTGACACTTCCATGCCTGTGTCACTGTCCTCCTCCTCCAGTCTTTTCATATCCAAGTCTTTCCTATTTGCCTTTTTTTGTCTTCACAAAAGATGGCCACAGGTCTTCCTCCTCTTTCCCACTGCCATTCTCCCTGCAAAACTAGCCCTCCTGTCACTCAGCCCCAGTATCACTACTGGGATACAAGCAGAGCCCTTGGAAACCTCTATGAGATCCCAACCTTCACAGATCCCTGCTGGCAACCTGCACTTTAGAGATTCCCACTCCCACTGGGTGTTAACACCTGCAGGCAGGGAGCCCCTAGTTTAGGGAAGTGCCTTCCATTGCCCCATGACATTTCTCTGAGCTGTTGAAAAGGCCACTTTCCTCATCATGTGTACTCTCCCTCCAGAGACATCTGAGCAGGGTGAAATTTCCCCCATGGCACCGCACATCAACTTCCTGGTTTGAGCAACGCTCTCCTCCTGATGTATTATGCAGCCTTATTGAGTAACAAGAAGAATTTATGCTGTAATTTATGCCATAAGACACAAACTCCATTGCTAATAGATGTTGAGGCTGTATATTACAGAGTTTTCCTTTTAATTTACATTTTCACTCTTTTCCTTAAAAAAACCCAGCAAACCATGACTTGGCAGCTGTGTACAGTAGCTGATGTTAAGCTAACATGATTTACTTTGACAACTCAAATACTCAAGAGTTGTGCCATGCCAGCACCTTGGCTTGTGTGTCAGGCCACAGCACAGATTTTTGTTACATTGTTTCATTTTATTGCTTCTGTCTTTTAAAATTTTGTTCCACTCTGGGCCAAGGCTGGACTCGCCATAAGGCAAACACCAGATTTGAAGGAAAGCTGCAAATGTGAAGTTTCCTCGCGTTTGGGCACTTGCCTTTGCAAATGCAAGTAACTTTCCTTTAGCAAGGCTTTTTTCCCTTAGATGATTTGGATTCTTACAGCATGCATTCAGGTGTCCTGCTGCATTCTGCCGGGGATTTCTGAGCTTGATTCTCATACAAATACAGATAGGGTGTAATTCAATTGAATTCAAGGGAGTTCAGATAACGTAACACATAAGAGAAATGGGAATCAGACACTCTGAACCTTTCTTCCTATCCTCCAACAGATGCCAAAATTATATAGTGATTGAGCTAAATACCTTGCTTTTCAAACTCCTCCCAATAAACCAAAGAAAATCCAATCAAGCCTCCTCATTCAAAGGAATTTAATTACTGTGTAGAACACTTGCAATAAAAGCCTCTTATGCAGAAAGAAGATGGCTCTTTCTGCAGCATCCTGCCTGCACTGCATGGAATAATTATTCCTCTTGTGAATCATTACCTCCTTATTCCAGGAAAAGAATGCTCTTTTAATATGATTACAATATGAAGAAGACATAGACTATCAAAACAACAAACAGCACATTAAAAGAACCCTGCTAAATAAACAGCATACAGCTTTTATTGCTATGGATGTAAATTACTCCAAAATTTTTGAGCAGACACCAGGGATTCTTTGATGGATGTCTGACAGTCTCAACAGTCTGTGTGGAGTAAGACATGTGCAGATATAATCTCCCTGTGGAAGGATACCCATGAATTGTGTACAAGACTATAACAAGGAGCCAATCTCTGTCAGTTCTGTTCCTAACCTTGCCTAAGACTCTTTTCTTGATCTAGATCAATTTATTCCACATCTCTGCTTTGGGCTCCAAAATGGGAGTAATGATGCCTATTGCCATGGAACAAGCCAGAGCCTCCGCTCGTTACTGTAGGAAACATTCCCCAGTGGAAGGTGCTCTGGGAATTTGAAAAGTCATATTAATGTCTTCATTGGACCAAGGGGAGGAGGGACCATCTCAAGTGGCCCGCTGCCCAAAAACTAAAAAACCCTGTGGAAGCTTTTTATGTTCCTATTTTTCCAGCTCTTTGTTAGTTTGTACCACAGAGAAGCTGCACGAGTTGAAGTTCCACTAATGATGTGCATGAAAATATCTGCATTTTGTAAGCTCCCAGAAGACTTTGTAGTGTGTATGGCCATCACAGCTTCTAATCCCGCTTTGGCCAATTAGGAAAAAAACATCTTTTCTAAGAATAGAAGAAAATGTAAGTCTCTATTGGGGTTGAAAATGCAACAGTTCATAAATCTGTAGCCTAACCCTTCTGTATTCTGTCGAACTTCCATATTTTATTTTGTAGGTAGTCATTTCCACATATTAGTGAGAAACTAGTACAAAATGCTTTAAAACAGGATTTATGAGAAAGCTGCTTCGAGCTTTTGCTCTGAGCACAGTAATCTCTGTTACAACTGCTCAGCACCCTGAGATGCTTAAGCCCTTTTGGCATAGTTTTCCTTTCCATGAATGGTCCACAGGCAGCTGGATTGAAAAGCCCAAGGCTGTTACATCCAGAACACCTTAAAATGCAACAAAGAAGGAGAGAAAAAAGCCACAGTTGTCTTCCCAATTTAAAAATGCGCATTTCTTTAGCTGAGCTTCTTAAACGTAGAAGTCTGTAAGATTCCTAGCCAAATTCCTGGAGATGGGTCAGCTGAGAGTTAAAAGAGCCTGAGAATCTGCAGCTAACATCCCAGCTCTGCTGCAAACCTCTGGAGTGACCTTGGTCAGGTTATCTGTCATCTCTGGACCTCAGTTCTCCATTAGGATGAAGGAAAATACTTTTTTTGTCTCTCAGTTCTGTAACACGTTGAGTTCTTTGTCCCAGCAGTATCCATTTGCCACTGCGGAGTGCCACATGGATGCATGCTGCCCGTGTAGTGCAGAACACAAACACTGGGCCTCTGGTAGCATCTGGGAATAGAGACACTCCAGAAAGACAAAAGAATTGAGTCTCATTGTACATCAGGAAAGCAAATGAAAATAAATTTCAAGTCAAGCAGGAAATGAAGAAGAGTATATACACAGGAAAGATGAGCCCTAGCTGACCTTCTCCTCAGCAGATCTAATCTCTTACTTTTTCTTCTACATCTTAAAAAGCGCCCAATTTTAGTTTGTTAGAATCTCTCCTATAAACAAAAGCTCCTTCTACACTGCAGAGACACTCTATTCTGCCTTCTCTCCTCCCAGGCCAAACATGTCTTGCGCCGCTTTCCTCACCTGCTGCTGCTGCTGCTCCCACATCACTGCTCGTGTTACATCTTCCTATCCCTTCACCTCTCTCAGGCTCCATTCCCTTATACCTCCCACCTGCTCCTCCCTCTGTTCTTCCCTGTCACCTCTTTCTACTTCTTCTGTCATATCACCACTATCTTGACTTTGTTCTAACACTGCTTTCCTGCACCTACAACATCACCCTTTTCCCATTTTGTCAGCTGTTTCTCTATATCTCTTTTCTATTTTTCCTCCTCCCACACATATGATTTTCATAGCCATTTTCTCCCCAGGCTGTTCCCCTTCCACCCATCTCACACTTTCATTGATTCAACTCTCCCTTTCCTAATATTCCCATGCCATTTCCTGGGTTCATCCCTGGGTTGCTGCTTGGACAGCAGAGCCCAAGGTCAGGGCAGTGAACTGGGAGCAGAGTCCCTTTTCCCAGTTAACAGGCCGTATCCTGCACAGCCATGAAGTGGCTGCATCTCGGTGAAGGCTTCGTGGGGCACCGCTGGAAACCCACACCCCCTGCTCTGAGCATGCTGGACACTGATCCCCAAGCCAGGGAGGTCCTCTTTTACACTTAAGCTACTTAAAGTAGCTTCCCAGGACAACTGCCCTTCCTTCTAGGACAATACTTTAATGTCATTTCATAACCTTTTACTTTACCACCTGCAATGCTCAATCATTTGTATTTGCTTTAATTACATTCCCCATTAACTTCTTTTCCTCACCGTCAATATAGATTTATTTCTGTCTTTCTTTTCTTTGCCCCCACTATTACTTTTTTGTGTCGTCTCCTATTCCTCATATCATTTAGTGATGGGCTTTGCCCTCTGACCCTTTCCTGTACCTTTTAAAGTGCTACCATATATTGTCTATAATGGGTTGACCAGATGTGAACTCCATATTTTAAGCAGCATGATATCATAGCTTCTTCAGACCTCTCCTTTCTCCCAGCCAGGGACAGCCTTTTTTCATCTCCCAGTCATTTTGAGATGAGCCAGCCACAATGTCAAAATCCTATTGAGAGACTCCTTCTTTGTATGGTTTTATCTTTGCCTGTATTTTATAGTTCCTGAGCCTGGCTCCAGCTCCCTGCACAAGGATGGCATTTGCCCTGTCTCAGAGGTGGGAGGGGTGTGTGTGGGGGGAAGGGGAGGGGACAGTTTTAAGCAGCAGCTTAGAAACCCTGCATCTCAGCCTTCAAGAAAGGAAAAATAGAAGTGGGGAAACACAAAAAAGCAAATGCTGAAATGCAGAAGGAAATCCTTCATATGAGTTTAACCATCAGTTCAATCTTAGTGTAAGCCAGAGAGGGAGAGAGCAGAAAGATATAAACAGTATTTAAGATTGGGAAAGATATGCCTTGGCTCTAAACTGCTATCTTCTGTTTTAAACATCAACTCTTAAAAGATTTTAAAAGACATTTTTCTGTGCCTTCCAAAGAGCCTCACACATTTCTGTCCAGTCAGGAATGTACTATGGCCCTTATCTTCCCAGTTTGAGCCTGCATGCATCTATCTAAAGATAAGAGTCTTCTGTGATAGATTAAGATTTCCAACTCTGCCTGCTGTGATTTACTCCGGGATTACAGAACCAGCCCATTCCTTTTAGCTCCACTGCCCATCTAGACATGCAGCACAATGAGAATATGATGTCACCCCTTAACAGATGTTTCTGTACCATGTCAACACCACTCTCTGGTGCACGCATCTGCACCCTACACAGCTGGGCAAGGACCAGACCTTTTCCACACCAACCCGTGGCTGCCACAGTTTGCCTGGACAAGGAAAACATTCCAGGGAGTGACATCTGGTTTGTGGCAGCAGAGCCGAGCTGCTCGCTGCTTGCCAAGGTGGAGTGGCATGGAGACGTCCCCAAGGAGTCACAGCATCCCTGAGGCTGCTGCAGAGAGGCAGCGAGTGATCAGGCAGCCCAGGGCATCCGCCAGCAGCGGGTCAGGGCTGTCACGCCTGTGGTTTTCAGTTTACGGGAGAACTTTTGCACGGGTTATAGGAACACACAGTTGCATCCACAGGGGAAAAAAAAGAGGGGCTTAGCAGTCAGTCAGAACAGGAAAATGTAAATATGCCTCATTCACTTGTGAATGCAGATATTATGAACACTGAGACTATGGTCACACTGTGGAGATAAAACCCGCAATGAATTCTCCAGGGTTTAGTCTGAGGCTTTACTGCACCACGTATCATTCAGCTATGTCCTAGCTGCTAAAAAATATTTTGCAGTAACTGAAATGCTGAGTCCCCCAAGGAGAAGCTGCCAGTCAGTTAACATCAAGAATCTAAATTTTTTAGAGAATTTTCCAAAATCCAATGTTGTCCTGATTAGGTCCTCAGCATAAGCAATTTTTTTTCATTATTTAAACAATTTCCCTTGAGCGTTTGCAGCCCAGACAACAGCCACATTGTGTTTAATGCAGTAGAACCAGGGAATGAAACCAGCTGGGAACAGATGAACATGGTTTTATTGTCCAAACTGAATAAAAAGGTAGAGTAAATTCAAAAGCTAGCTGCTGACAAATATATTAGATTTAATAATAAAAGGTGCTCGTGTGAATAAATAACCCGTTGAGGATTTTTTTCCATTTTTAAAGTGCTTGGGGAGGATTGAGTAAATGTATTTTGTTACAATGGAGAGGTTTTAGTCCTATGTTACAGCACAAGCAAATTGTTTAGGCACACCCACAAGTGAAGGCAAAGGGATTTCAATGACACAGAGATCTAGGCTGTAGAAAAAGTCTTCCTTTGGCCTCTTCCACCTGATTTCAGACCTGCTCCTCCTTTCTCTTCCCTCCTCCCTTGCCTTTATGCTATACCAAAGTGTACATCATGAAAAGAAGATTTATCAGGATTGTATAGTTTTGTGTCTTAGCACAGCAATGGATCTGCAGTGGAAGAGGGAGATGGGAGAGGCTGTGATCGATCTTTTCAGTTTCCAGCTTCTAGCAGTAGCTAGAGGGGTTTTTCTATCAATGTAGTTTATAATGCACTTCGTATCCCTATAAATCAGCATTGATAGAAGTCACAAAAAGCTGTATATAGAATAGACTAGATGAAAATGACTGTGTTATTTGAAAATTTCAAGGCATTACATACTGGGATTCTCTGCAGATGAAGTACTTAGTGCATTTCTGTTTTGCTACCACCATGATGAATGTCCCTGAATCATATTGCTTAGCACTGGCTAAAAATATTTAACAGTAATTTTTTTATTGTTTGAAAAACAAATCATTTGAGATACAAGAAGTGAGAGGTCTACAGCAAAATGCAGTAACTGTAAAATAAGCTGTTTGGTCATTAATAAATATAATAATCTTAGCCAGAAATTATGTAGAATAATACATATAGAGCATGAGCCCGTGCATGTGTTTGTATGCAGGTGTAAGATCTTTTGTAAAGTCTTTGCTTCACTTCTCCCTGTCCAGTGCTGCTGCTCTGCTGAACTTTCTGATATTTCTTCTGCCATGTAAGTACAACATATATGGGCCCTGAAGTCTTAGCTCCCCTCACAAAACCTTTCTTTTCCTGTTTTCTATGCTACTACTCCTGACATCCCTGGTTGACCTCAATCCCAGCATCTAGGAACTCACCAATTCCCCTTTGTCAAGCCTTTTAATCCCCTCCTCTTTCCATGATCCTACAGAGCCAGTTTCCCTCCACATCATTGTGCTGCACTGTGCCATACTTCTGGGGAGCTGGGCTTACCCTGGGACTCCATCCTAGGACTCATTCCCAGCCTCACTGGGTTTTCCTTAAATCCGGCTTCTCTGATGAAGACCATCAAGCCACTGCCACCTTTTTGTTTAAGTCACTTCCGTAACCTTATCTCTTCCACGTAGAAACCCGCCATAAAGTACCTGATTCTCCAAGCCACCATTTGCAGCTTATTTTCAGTCAGAGAATGTACTTCTCTTGCCCAGCTGCTGGTGGTGCAACTCCTTGCCTTGCACCCTTGCCCACTGATGCCCATGGCCAGCACCGTCCCAGCACAAACACCAAACTGCACGTCACCACCAACAATTTGCTTCTGGTACTCTCTTAATTGCTTTAATCCCCTGCTTTGCACTCATTTTGCCAGCAGATTAATGTTCTTCAGGCAGATGTTGTGTGTTACTACTTTCCGAAAGGCATTTTGAGGTACTCCGTATAATTACTGCAAACAAATAAATCCTAAGGAACTGGGGAGCACTGCTGATTAAACAGTGGCCAAGACTTTTCAAGAAAAAACAGTGAAACTTTTATTTCCATGGAAATGGAAATGCCATTGTGTGTGGGTTTCCATTTGCTTTGTAGTGAACTGGAAAAGGATAGAGAGAAACAGAAGGTAGATAAAGACAGATAAGGGAGAGATGATGATGAAAGGTTAAAAAAGAGAGCAACAAGAGGAAGGTGAAAAGCTGAGCTGAAAAACTGAAGAACATCCAAGCAAAAATCAGCAATGTCCCATGAAAAAAATTCTGACTAGTTTGAAACCTGTCAAATTGAAACAGCCTAAATACCAGACTCCCTTTCCCCACTCTCAGCTGCCTCTGCTTCCTGCGATGGAGGTGCAAGCCCAGGCCCTGCCATAGGCACCATGTACCAGGCAGTCCCAGAAGCAAGGGCCCTCTCATCCAGATTCACAAGCAAAAGTTCCATTCTCTTGCAAAACCTTTCTTGTTTCATCTTTTACTTAATACGCACTGGATCCTGAGGTTCACCTTTTTTCCCACTCGCGTCTTTGAAAAACCAGGTGTCATGTTGGCTTATGCTTGCAGCACTTGCATAGGTTTCTCATCACCAGTTCTGGCTTGGGGCCTGCTCATCTGACTGCTTGAAATACTGGTATATTGGATCACAGGTATTTGGATCAATATTTTACAAGTTTAGGAGTGGAAATTCCTGTTTCAACTTTAATTTAAACTATTTAAAATAAAAGCCTGCACTACTAACTTCAGATATATCCTAAAGGAATCATATAGCCCTAGGGAAAAGCCTTAACTAGCTAAAACAAAGTTAAAGCTAAACCTGGAGCTAAAACAGAGTAACAATCACATGATTTACCTGACTGGGGCTCTGAAAGTGTCCATGCTTCCTTCACATGACTCTGCTTGTAAAGCTTGAATTAAATGCTTATACCCAGGGGTATTCTTTTCTGTAATGGATATGATCTCATCCATCATGCTTCATGCATTTATGCCCATCATTTCATCCACTTTCCTTATGCATACACTTCGATATGGAGAAATAAAGCATCCTTAAATTCTATTTCATAGCTTGGCTCTCTTTTCTAACCTCCATGGCTGCAGCCCAGGCAATATCCAGCACTGTCGGTGTCTGTGCCATGGCACTGAGCACATCCTGGGATGAAGGATAAAAGGGCCTTTGGGCTTTTCCTTATTCACTGCTGAGAGCAGGGTGCCTACCCCCACAGGGATAACTTTTCAAAAGGGATGAACTTTCTTGCACCCCCTCAAGTCAGTGAAGGTAAAACAGCCCAGCAGAATGTGGGAAGGAGGAGTTCCCTTGGGCTGGCTGCTGGAGGGATGTCTGCTTACAGCTTCATTGCTTAGCACCACAAGGACATACAATTTCATAAACTTAAAGGAATAGAAAGGGAGTCTTTCTTCATTTGTGAGTCAGCAAACAGTAATCTCACAACTTAAAGGTCAGAAAGTTCAATTTAGCCAATTCTGCCAATTCTATAGAGTCCAGGCAAAATACATCACAGCTGAATTTTCTCTCTTCCATTGATCTCTTATTTTTCTACCTGCCGGCATTTGCTCCTTAGCATACATTTTATTAGTTTCTTCTGATCTAGGTTTAAAGGGTTTGAATGCTAAGCCTCTGCTACCACCCTCATGAAACCCCTCCACAGGAGCACTGACTGACTCTGTCTTTTCTTTCAACCCCCTGCCTTTACTTCCCTATCCCTTGGACCATCCTAAAGTGTTCCCGTCCCTCCCCAGGTTTCTGGGCTACAACATGCAGCTCCAGCTGCAGTTGCCTCTCCTTCGGCTCTTCCACAGAGTTACCACCCTGGACACCTTGCTTCAGGAAGCCAGTCCTCAGAATGGTGCTCCAGCTGCAAGCAAGACCTCAGCACGAGGGTCCTCGGTGGGATGCCTTGCCGTGTGGCCAGTTGTGTCAGCTGGAGAGGGAGAAGTCACCCAGCCTGCTGATGGATGGAGGGAAGGAGGGAAGGAAGGAGGGAAGGAAGGAAGGGAGGAAGGAGGGAAGGAAGGAGGGAAGGAAGGA
>VZTE01006250.1:1515060-1558433 GCA_013397775.1 Eulacestoma nigropectus | reverse complement strand
AGGGAGGAAGGGAGGAAGGGAGGAAGGGAGGAAGGGAGGAAGGAGGGAGGAAGGAAGGGAAGGAAGGGAAGGAAGGGAAGGAAGGGAAGGAAGGAAGGAAGGAAGCCATCCCAGCCTTTCTCAACTGTACTGCAGGCTCTGCCATCAATCCAAAAGCCCCAAAGACCATATAAACTTTTTATGTTACACTTTGTTGTGGCTGGATGGCTCTGCTCCCTCTTTAAGAGTGACCTTAATGTTTTATTTATTGTTTAAAGGATAATGATCATGGTAGAGGAATATATGAGGCAATAAATGGCCTTTGCAGGTAATTAAATGCTGAGGAGTGCTGAAGCTATTGATAGCCATAAAAGCCATTTATTCCAAGTGTGCTGAGAAGCCAGGAGCACTGTTCCTCATAGCATGCAACAAGACAAGATTAAACAAACCATGGTACTAGAAAGGGGAAAGACAACATTTTTCTTACCCTCTCAGGGCTTGAAATTTCTGAGCTGCTGTTTATGTGGTGCTTGCAACAGAAAATATTGATTGTAATAATATGTGGTTTTCTATCAAATTATTCTTTTTTTCCTAGCTGTTTTAGAAGGGCTTTGCACATGTTGGCAAGAATTATTGCCCTCATTCAACAAATACTCAAATAAAGGCACAGCAGGGAAGAGTGGCTTGCCCACATTGTCAATGGGAAAGTCTCTTATAAAATCCAGTTCCCAGCCCAGTGTCTTGCCCACTTACTCACGCTCCTATTGTGCCTTGCTATTGTGCTTGTCATACCAGCTTTTCAAGAGCTTGTGGATAGGAAGAGCCCACCTTCCTAAAGACAGAGGCACTAGCACCCTGCTATGTTTCAGCTCCATATAGATCCCTACTTCCAGCCAGTGCCACAAGAAGAGATGCTGTTCTCCTGTAGACAGTGGTAGAAAACTCAATATGGTATCTATCTATCCAAATTTGACTTGGGCATGGGCAGAACAGCAAGGCTGGGGACCTTATTCACAGACCTTCCCATCTTCCTCCATGATAAGAACAATACAGGGTGGCCACAGAAGTTCTTGCATAACGAAAGTTTTGCTGCAGCCACATGCAGCCATGCTCTGTGTGGAGACATAAGCTGTCTAATAGCACAAAATAGCCAAAACCTAAGGTTTGGGACAGAAGGAGCAAGGAAAGGATTAACTGAAAGGGAAAGTCGAGGTTTATCAAAGTTCATGCTTCCCACATAAGACAAACTTCTTCGATTTCTGTGCCCACCATCAGGTTAGCCAGAAATTTTTTAGCAAACATGCTTTCCTCTGAAAAATAATCTAATATCTCAAAGGTGCATGTCAACAATATGTAGGTGTCCTAGAAATGTCCCTTTTGCAGGCTCCCATCCAAGCCTCCTTTAGCTGAGCAAGAGGCAAATGATGAAAACTGAATGCTGAGTGGAGGCACTTTACAGGATTTCTGCTGGCTTCCCATCACGTAGCCCCTGCCCCACTTCACGGAGTTTTCTGCACAGGTCACCCAGGTCTTGCCATCATTTTAGCTCAAACTGCTCTACTGCTTCCATGGAAATTTCTGGGGTGCAGGTCCAGGGGTGCTTTGAACCCAGGTGCTGTGGGGACAGGTAACATCTCAAGACTTGCTGTAATGTAGACCTGAAGCTGGGCATTTCCCAGATGAAGGCCTGCGAGTCACCCCACAGCTGCTCCCCACAAATCACTCTCATGCGCCAGAGAGTCCCTTCACAGCTGAGAAAGAGCCCTGAGGAATGTCCCATGTGAGACATGAGACATGTGAGGGGCATTGGCAAGGCAGGCAGAGCGTGGGGCTCAGGTGCAGGGAGGGTAATGCACAGCCAGCAAGGCTCATTGCAGAGGTCAGCTCTAGGCATAGCCTGATGAGTGTGCACTTCCTAGGCATGTAAAACATAGTTGTAAGTGATACATGCATATGTCAACAAATCCCACCTGGCCTGTACACAGCCATTAGCATCTGGCAGCTTGCTTTGAGCACAGGTGAATTATGGCTTAGGGGCATGTGCTTTGGGGCAAGGTTAAAAGGTGACTCCTGCATGCTGTAAGTGGATTAATATGACTGGACACGATGCCGGCTTCTCCTCTCACTTCTGACGGTGTAAATCAAGAGTTACTGCACCAAAGTCAATACATGGATTAGATTCATTTGGTGCAAATGGGCTGAAAAGCACATGATTTTAAAAGAAAGGACGTCTCGATTACAAGATGGAAAAGAGAAACAATGAAAAATGTGGCTGCTTTGCATGGCTTCCTGTGGTGCTTTATTATGGCCCTGCTCCTTCCATGTGAGTTTTATTCCAACAGGCGCCCTCACAGACCCGTCTGCAGCAGAGCTCCTGCAGTTCTCCTTATCACTGCACTATGGGAAACCCTGTCTCTGCTCTGCGTAGCAGAGGAACCCCCGTGCTGACCTTGCTGCAGGGAAATGCTGGCTCCTGGCGAGGTGGAAGGAGATTTAGGCAATGCAGCACTAAACATAGACTCCGGGCCTCAATCCAGCCTGGCCTTGGACACTTCCAGGGATGGAGCACCCACAGCTTTTCTGGGCAACCTGTTTCAATCCCTCACCACTCTCACAGTAAAGAATTTCTTCCTCATATCTAATCCAAACCTGCCTGACTAGCCCAGGCTGCCCAGCCCATGCTGCTTCTGGGGGCTATTAATTGCACACACACCCACACCCACACCCCCCCCACAGTGGGAGACCCAGGAAAGAGAAGCCTTGCCTACATCCACATCTCCTGTCTAGTCTGAGAGAAAAGTAATATTTTGCCCCTCCTCAGTGTCTAGGGAGATCCAGTGAGGATGGTGTCAGGGACATCTGCATTGGAATTTTGTGGGTAGGGAGACACTCCGAGTGTCACAGCAACTGTAAAAATTCCAGCTGTGGAATTGCCTTCTCTCACACACAGCCCGGCCATGCAAAAGTAAATGCAAATGTACATGCAAATTAAAATGCAAATGCAAACGCAAATGCCAGGCCTCCTGGGCTGCACTCGCTCAGTGCTACAGAAATCCCTTGACCTCTCAGAAACATTTGGCTTGCTGCAAATGTCCTAGTGGAGAGAAAAGAAAAATACTGCTTTCCAGTCTGGGCTCCTGCCTTTCCTCCCCTATGTCTAAGAGTGGCAGCTGGATTTCTTTGTACAAAAAGATGATTTCTGCACTGTGTGCACAGCCCTCTCCCAGCTTTGGTGTGCAAAGCACACACTTAGGGTATTCTTGGTGAAAAAGTGATTCAAAAATCGCAATTGTGGACACTAAAACACCTTTCTCTCATCTGCCAGCATGTGTCTGCCGTTAAACTGAATGCATGAGAGACAGTGTGCTCCCCAAACACTCTCAGTGTTGTTAATAAAAGAAAAGGAAAAATAATTTAAGTCAGGAGGAAGCCTGCAGGTGAAATAAAGGGTCATGCCCATAATTTACATCTTTCTTTTTTTCTAAACTAGCTTTTGCAGTGCCATAGTAAGGCCCCAGGGCAGCTTTCCAGCTGCTGATTGCAGATGGGGCTGCAGGCATGTCCCAGCTCCTTGGGGGCTGTGTGGGGCCAGCACCCTGTTCCAGAATGTGATCAAGAAGGAAGCTCAGGTGTGCCATCCATCTGGGAGCCCAGTGCTGCTCAGGGCAGGTGCCCCTCAGGACCACCACTGTCCTTGGATGCATCTGCCCCATTCCACAGCCCCTCCAGGCTTTGCCCCACACGGTCAAGGACTGAGACAGGGACCTTGCTGGTCCCAGAGGATTTTAAGCTAGGAGAAACATTCCTGCAAGTAGCAAAGCAAACCACTTAGCAGTCACAACACCTTTAGGTTTATACTCACCGATGGAGATGGCAGATCAGGATCCAGGCTGACTGTGCTACAGCTAATAATATGTACCATAAGTTTATGCTAACATAACATGCTGGCCCAAAATTTCTCTGCTGGGGCACCTCAGCACAATGGTTCTCACCCGAACACCTCCTCTATAGAAACTGGAATTATATCGCAAGTAAGCTCACTGCCTCCCTCTGGAAATGTCCCACAGAGGCCTGAAGTTTCCTATCACACACAGCACAGCACCAAAACAAAGACAGCCATTTCTTCACCTCTATTCAATTTTGAGCCCAAGGTGATCAAGGAGCCTACCTGCCTCCATCCGTCTGTTCTCGTACACCTCCGGGCTCTCCATCACGGCACTGTACTGCTGGAAAGGCTGGTTGCTGAAGAGATTGTCACACAGGAGGCTGCGACAGAGCTTCTTCAAGAAGCGCAGGACATACCCAATGCTGTTCACTACCAGCAGGCTCTGGAAATGCTGCTTCCCGTCAAAAGAAGCTGAAACTGGAAAGCAAAACAGGAGCAATTCAATACCTGGGGATGCATGGCAGGAGGAAGAAGGAGAGCAGGGGAAATAATTTTAGTCAAGTATTTGTATGTCTTAAAATATTTTGCAAAATTACCCTACCTGAGGCACACGACAAACTGGAGGAGCTTAAGGAGCTGAGTTTGTGTGACCCAGATCACCTTCCCCCTGGAGAGCTGAAAGATGCTGACTGGCATGGCCAGTAGTGCAAGGTTTTCTAATATATGCATCCATCTGAAAACTGTATCGTGTGATTAGAAGGAGGCAATTATGATACCCTGGTCTAAGGAAGGGGAAAGAAGGTGATCTGCAGTGATCACCAATAGTGATGGGCTGTTAGGCTGACTTCAGCAGTACCCAAGGTTTTAAAAGATAATGGGGAGATAAGAATTAAAGGCATGGTTGTGATTGAATGAAAGGTACCAGGGTTGTACTGAAGAGAGGGGTAACAGCTTCATCGCTGATCTTTGTTTACTCAGTTAATTGCATTTATAGGCAAGGGAATGTTGGCAGTTGTGGTCTATCCAGAATTCAGTAAAGTATGAGAAATCTTTCATTAAATTGAAAGCGATTGCATGCGAAAGGTGGGTCAAGAAATGACAAGAGGGTCTGCTGGCAGGAGACCCCAAGTCCCAGGGAGAAACCAGCAGTGGTCTGTGCTGGCACAAAAAGATTTTGTGGATGCTGTAAACTGGCAGACATCATCAATGGAGGACTGGGAGATTGCACAGAAAGATCGACTGATTTTGACTTCTGTGGTAGTAAAAATGAGCAAAAAAAAATCTGGAAAGTGAGCAGAAATCCGCAACTCTTCGAGGAGGCTCAAAACAACCTGATGGTAGAAGAAATGATAATATAAGTTTACCAGATGCCCATAAAACAGCAGGGTGACACAGTCATGAAAAACTCAGATATATTTCCAGAAAGTGCGGAACAAAACATTTCCAGGAGAGAAAATGGAGTGTTAAAACCACTATACAAAGTTCTGGAGAAACCTGAGATGGATTGATGGGCATCATTCTGGTCATTCAGGCTGAAGAAGGGTGAATTCGCACTTGTAGAAGTGCACAGGCAGACCACATGGATGTTTGGGGAACAGAAATTTTCCCTGTGGCACTGCAGCCATCACCATCCTGCTATGTGGGACTGTAGCAATACACCTGCACTCCTTTCACTGATCCAGTGATCTTCCTCACCTGAAAGAAACTGTGTATTTCAGCCTAGCAGGATGAGGATGGCTCTCTTAGAAATACATCTAAGGGTAGTAACAGAGGAATCAAAATTCCTGGGTAAACCTGTCAGGGGACATATTTAGCCAGGAATCAAAAAGGGCATAAGGTCCCAGCCATGGGAGAGGTGGAGGGGTCAAAACGGACCCACCAGGATCAGTTGTAGGAGGACATATTCAGTTTCAACGTGTTTGCAGGGAGGACTACATGAGATGGCTGCCTGGACTCTTCCACTTGGAAGGTTTTTTCCCAATCCTATAGTGTCCCATCACTATTAACAAGTAAAAATTGCAACATTAGACTTACAATTTTGGGGATAACTTCAGAGATTTCCTGTTGGCCTGAGCTGCTGTGAGGGATCATGCTCCACAGCTGGTTGAGCATCTGTGAGCCAAGCCACAGGAAGATCAGAATGCCCCTGACAAAACTCATCTGCTCTGCTGGGAGTGAGGTGCAATTGCAGAGCCACGCCATGACTAGGGGGCCATTCACCTCTCTTTGATGACTAGAAGAAGCATGAAATTGGGAGAAATGTTGACCAGGTGCTTTTAGTTCAGGTGAAGCTGAAGCTGAGCCAGCTCAGAGGAACTGAGACCAAGGAACTTGGCCGGCTTGGTGCATAATATGACTCTCCTGATTGTAATGAAAGTCATATATGCAGCACAGAACTAGGCAAAAATGAAGCTTTGCACTGAATTGCTTCAGTCTTGTGTTTCTGTGAAAAAGTCTGGATCATTCTCAGAGCGTTTCTGATGTCCCTTAGGGAAGGCACACCTGTGATTACAGAGAACTCGAGGAGAGGGAAGAAGCACGATTTATATGCTGCACAGAGGGCCAGAGCTTGGGTTCCCACACAAGAAGGTCCCAGTGGCACAGCTGAGCATCTGCAGTCCCTGTGAAACTGATTGGACTTGCAATCCTTGGCTTTGTGTTCGTGCCTGACTCATCTGCAGCAGCTCATTGGAGAGTGCTGTTCCCATATTCCCATCATTGTTTCATTCCCACTGCATCCCCATATGCCAAAACAATGTTGTGACACAAAACTCTTGCTGCGATAGAAGTTCACGTTCACGCTGAGAACCAAGCCAGAAGATTCATCATGGGACATAGGAGGCTCATCAGGATGCAGCAAGAAGTGCCACTGTGGGAAGATGAGGAGCTCCTGGGAAGTTCCCCATGGTCTTTGAGTCTCTGATATATTTGTGTAGACTGTGTGCAGTCCTGCTGCGTGGGGAATTGCCATGGGACTTTTGCAATTCCTGCAGGGTAAAGCAGGTTTGGCTCATGAACTGCAGGCAGGGGAACACACCAACATCCAAACTCCATAAAAATTGCCCTTTCAAGAAACATAGAATCATAGAGTCATAGAAAGATTTTGGCTGGAAGGGACCTTTACAGATCTCTTAGTCCAACCCTCCTGCAATGAGCAGGGACATCTTCAGCTTGCTCAGATTGCTCCAAGGCCCATCCAACCTGACCTTGAACATACCTGAGGATGGGGCATCCACCACCTCTCTGGGCAACCTGTTCCAGAGTTTTGCCACCCTCCTCACATGAGGCATGCATGTGTGCTTGTGGTGGCAATGTGTATCATGAAGTGAGCTGGCATTGCTGCTCATCCTTGAATGGCTGCATGAAAACAGCTCTCAGCCCTGGCCTCAGCACTGTTCAAAAGAGTGGTAAGAGGCAGACTCTGGAGTGCGTGTTCCTCCCCTGAATCACCACTGCAATACCCCTTACCAACATTCTTTCATCTGACACCAAGGTGATTCCTGCAGCAGCTCATTTTACAAGGGCATAAGTGATATTCAAAGCTGATTGCCATCCTGCTGATGGGAACAGGACATCCAGGGCAGTCAGGATTGGGGAACACGTTAAGACTTCAAGCACTTCCCAACTGGCTACAAACCCCTTACAAAGATGCTTTACCTGACACCATCTCGCCTCCGTAGCCCTGCCTGATGAGGGAGAAGACCACCTTTTGCTGGAGTGCACAGTCGATGCAGGCTTGCACTGCTTGCTGCAGGGCTGCTGATGGCCGCTCTGGGCCAAAGTGCTCTGGCAGCTGCTGCACCTTTTTTCTGTCAAGGTATGGCCCCAGGTTCGCTTGTTTGTTGACATAAATGCAGACTGTAGACATAAAATCCCAACAAGGTTATTAAAAAACAGTCCTGAGACCAGCCTAGCAAATTCTAGCGTTCTACATTTCTATTCATTTCCCAGTTCTTCCTTGACTGGTGAATTGTTGCCATCTGCAATGGCAGAGCCAGACTTCTTTGTGCTGATGACCCATTGCCAAAGCAAAGCAAGCTGAGTTTAAGTCTAGCTCAGTGTCACAGGCTAGGATAAGCTACATGCATCTAAAAAAGCTGCTGTGTGTGCCTGAGGTCTGCTCTTTTGAGTCTACCTTGTCCATGCAACTTGTGACCAGAAAAATGCCCTGGGAGTGCAGAACAGTGACTACCAGTGGTGACTTCACAGCATGGAGTGAATGCCAGCCTGAGGTGTATTTTCAGGTTGTTTATTTTTTTCCTCTATGTGTTTTTAGACCGGTTTATTGGGAGCCACTCTGAGAAGCACTGCTCTGAGATGAGTTTTGGAAAGACTTTGGATCCTTGCTTCTTCTGATCTTAATGTGACTGGGAGGAGGAGTAATTTCTGGAGGGCTGTGCTGCACTGAGCTGCACAGCACCATGGCAGAGACTCTGGTCTTTGGGAGCTTCTTTACCCTCCATGTCCAACCTAACACTCTACAAACTGCATCAAGTTGAGAGAAACTGTACATGGTGTGCAGTGATACATTTTGGGACCACAACAACGTGACTGTGCTGCACAAGGGTCTGCAAGGGGGTCTGCCCCAGCCTCTTGACAGCCAAACCCTGCCTCCTTTCATAAGCTGCAAAGGTAGTTTTTCTATATGCCATCAGGCCTGCCAGCAATAGCCAAAAAACCCGAGTGTTCTCCTTACTACCATGAAGTTATTTTAAGCTTGGCTGAGGCCAACTGCATCTCAGGGGAAACAGGCATAGCACTGCCGTAACTAAGGGCGACTAAGACACAGCCTAAAGTCAGGCTAAAGTGAGACATATTATAATAGCTGGCTGAGTGTGCTCGAGCTGTCATCTCTCAAACAATATAACATTATCTTCTGACAGAAATCAGATATGTGACAAAAAAACCCCATCAAGCAGAGTGGAGGACATGATGACAGCTGTGTAAAGTTGGAAATAATTTACAGTTTGCATCATCATAATGAAAATCTAGTGCAACTGTCACAGTGCACTCTGCTCCCCCATCTCTCAGGGGCCAGCCAAAGGGGCTCAAGCAGTACATCCTGGATAAACAGGAGGATAATAGCAATCATACTTATCATGATACCACTTTACACCTTCCAAATGCCAAACAAACAAAAGGGTAGTGCACTGAAAATAGAGCAGCAGCATACAGGAATTGCAGGGGGATGTCAGAGTGCAGCTTTCCCAGAGTGCCACACCTCGACAAATCTGCAGAATGTGGTTTCTGCGTGACAGTCCACTGGTTTTGTCAGGGCTCAGCTGTAGCAGGGACTCTGCAGCTTGCAGGCAATGTGTTGAATCCCCCACTGCGGAGCCAGGGTCCCTACAGTCCTTTCGAAGCAGAGAGGGAGGTGAAAGATGGCTTGAGCTTCCCTTCACCTCCTGCCAACCCTGCTGTGGTGGGAACCTGCACGCATTGTTGGGAATATGCTGGGAGGAAAGGTGCCAGCGGCATGAGGATGGGCAGACAGAGGTGTGGGGCACTGCATCCACTGAGCCTGAAATAACCCATGGAGCCTCTGCCTTCACAGCCACCCCAGTGACCTGGCAGGGCTGGCGGGCTGTGACTCCGTGTCTCGTTCCAAAAGCAGCCCTGGGCAACCTCTCAGGGCATTTCCATCTACTCAGCTGGTGTTTGCCAAGTGCCTTGCAGAATTGGTGCGTGAAGGGATAAACGAGAATAAAACGTATTATTGTCATTGTTGCTAGGTTTAGTATCATTCTGCCACCAGAGCAGATGGAAAACTTCTCCTCTGTGCATCCCAGCTAAGAAATAATGGGATTTATGTGTTGTGTTTAGATTCTAATGTTATCTAATCCATTTCTCTGCTGAAATCTCAGGGTAAATCAGCTGTCTTGTTGATTTTCTTCTCATTTACACCAGTTTAAAAGCCTTGACCGGTGTTACTTCTGGTAATATAAACAAAAAGAAAGAGTAAGGCTGTGTTTTCCAACTACATTTGCAAATGACCACACCTGCTGCTGTGATAAAGCTTTGGGGTTTTTGTGCTGGCAGCCCTGCCTACAGTCAGACCATGGCTCCTCCGTTCTCCTCCCCACAGCTGTAATAGATGCTTCATGTTCACACAGGGATTTAGTTTGGTCATTGCAACGTATGAGATAGGGTGAAAATGTTAGGTATAAAATGGAGCATTCACGGGTTTTTGTTGTTCACATTTCAAGAGGAATGGAACTGACATCTCCACTAAACTTGACACATGGCAGTCAAAACATAGTCTTGCAGGACATCTCTGCTCCTTGTCACTGGTTGCCAGACTAATCTGCAAACATCCCATTTTCATGATCTCCCCCTGTTCTGGAAAGCACAGCATCTGGCTGTGACATCTGGCTGTCAGTCCGTGGCTCCTTCTCACCCCTTGGTCAAGGAGCACTTGAAGCTGAGTACCTGTGAGAGCCTGTGGGGTGTCCGAGTTGGGTACCGTAGCTGCATCTTGGGGGATTGAACTAATATCCGGCTCCGGTGTGCTTCTCGGTGGAGAGATTGCTAAAGGAGTCATCAGGACACGAGATTTCAGCTGCAAAAAATAATGAAAGTATACACAAGATATTCCAATTTTATTCTATGTATGTCACGCCCCATGAACTCCCACTCATTAGCAATCTGCTATTGCATCACTTTCTCCAGGCCAGAAGATCCATCCTGCTCCCAGGAGGATACTGGAGCCTGAAGCCTGACTGATTTGCAGCAGACAGCAACACCTTAAGCTACAGGATGCAAATATTATGCCACCCACTGGGTAGTTATTTACACCTGAGCAAATTGAGTCTAACACTCCAACAAATCAGCGCAATGGCATTTTACGACCCATTTCGTGTGGGTGTAAACAATGCTCCACAACTCAGAAACATGGGGTCTTTAACTGCATCATAATTTAGGGCCAAATTCTGCTCTTGGTTGCAGGGGTGTAAATCTTGTGTAAATCCAGTGGCACCAAGAGGCAGCTCTGGGCTGACACCCATGTAAATAAGCTCACATTTTGGTCCATTGTGTGTTATTACCAGCTAGTAAATACAAACCGCTGCACTGTTGCACCCAGTGATCTTTGTGACCTGCAGCCCAACTTGGAGAAGGGAAACATGATGGGAATTTACAGTGCAATAATCACTATGTCTTTATGCTGCCAGTACCTGGCGACATCTCACTAGTCAAATGATGATCAGGTCCTCATATTTAAAAAGGACTGATGTGATGGATGTGGCCTGAAGGTACCACTCTTGCTTTTCCTTTTGCTAAGAAGGGAAGTAGGGGGAAAGCAGAGAGCCAAGTGCACAGCTTGCTGGTTTATATATTTACATGTACTACACCAAGGTGTTCTTCTGACAGGTATTTTTTTACTTTTGTTATTTTTCTGTACAAAGTATATTTTAAGTAGAAATGAAGTCAGACCACTGCCTACCAACCAAATCCCTGGAGGAGAGTAGAAGTTGTTTTGGATGAAGAAGTTTGTTGTCCATGACTATGAATTACAAATGTCTAAAATAGTGGTCACTGTTTCAGTTTAATTGCAAAACCAGAAAGCTGGGGAAAGGAGAGGGAAATATGTAGGACTTTGGGACATCTAAGTGAGTTTTTACCACTGCCTCCCCTGGAGCAGGCTAAATCCCTTTGTTTTCAGTCTCAAAGAGGGAAAAATTATTCAGTAAGTGCATCTGAGACAAGCTATGGATTTGACCTCCTGCTGTACGGCACTTGTAGAGTGTGAGAGATCCTGAGCTGGTCCCTGGCTAGTGCCATTTCTCACTTGCCTGTGTTGTCTTGTTTTTGTAGAGTGGTCTTGCCTTCAGACTGGGATCAAGAACGACCAGCAACAAAGTGCTGTCAGTTTGTTTTCACAAAATCACAGAATAAGCTGTGTTGGAAGGAACTCACAAGGATCCTCAAGTCCAACTCCTGGCCCTGCACAGGACCATCCCCAAGAGTCACACCATGTGCCTGAGAGCATTGTCCAAACACTTCTTGAACTCAGTCAGGCTTGGTGCCATGACCACTTCCCTGGGGACCCTGTGCCAGTACCCAACCACCCTCTGGGTGAAGAATCTTTTTCTAATATGTAACTTAAATGTTCCCTGACACAACTTCAGGCCATTACCTTGGGTCCTGTCACTGTCACCACAGAGAAGAGATCAGTGTCTGCCCCTCCTCTTCCCCCCATGAGGAAGTTGAAGACTGCAATGAGACTCTCAGTCTTCTCTTCTCCAGGCTGAACAGACCAAGTGACTGCAGCTGCTTCTCATATGGTTTCACCTCAAGATCCTTCGCTATCCTCGTGGCCCTTCTTTGGAGGTTCTCTAATAGCTTAATGTGTTTTCTTACATTGTGGCACCCAAAACTGCCCCCAGCACTTGAGATGAGGCCACCTCAGTGCAGAGCAGAGCTGGACAATCCCCTCCCTTGCCCAGCTGGCAATGCTGTGCCTGATGCACCCCAGGACACCATTGGCCCTCCTGGCTGCCAGGGCACTGCTGACTCATGTTCAACTTGCCATCGACCAGAAGCCCCAGGTCCCTTTGCACAGCACTGCTCTCCAGCTTCTCATTCCCCAGTCTGTCCATACATCCAGGGTTGCCCCACCCCAGGTGCAGAATCCGGCACTTTCCCTTGTTGAACCTCATACGGTTGGTGATTGCCCAGTCCTCTAATTTGTCAAGGTCTCTCTGCAGGGCCTCCCTGCCCTCAAGGGAGTCAACAGCTCCTCCCAATTTTGTATCATCTGTGACCTTGCTTAGTTTTCCTTCCAGTCCTGCATCCAAGTCATTTATGAAGCTGTTGAAGAGCACAGGGCCGAGAATGGAGCCCTGTGGGAAACCCATCAGTAACAGGTCACCAGTCTGATGTCACCACATTCCCTAAGCCTTTGTGTCTGACTGGTGAGCCAGTTGCTCTCCCATGTGTTTATCCAGCTGTGTGCCTGACATTTTGTCCAGAAGGATCCTGTGAGAGAAAGTATTGAAAGCTTTACTGAATGGGAAGAGAACAGTTTCAAAAATCAAGCTCTCCATCCAGTTTGGGATTTATTCCATGTGAGAAGGTGAGAAGCAGCATGATTTATTATGTTCTATAGCAACATGTTGATTATTCACTTTTCTATGGCAAAGTGGGCTGGCAAAGTGAAGCTTTGGGTAGCCTCTATGTTAGGCTTCCGGGCTTGTTTTGATCACATTTACATATATGCACATACAATGAATGCATATATACATATGTGCATTTGTACACACTCTATATTTATATAAAACACTTAGATCTATAGAGAGATGTGCATATATACTTGTATGTATAGAATCACAGAATCATTCAGGTTGGAAAAGACCTCTAAGATCATCGAGTCAAATCATTCCCTAACATTGCCAGGACCACTACTGAACCATGTCCCTAAACACCTACACGTTTTTTGAACACTTCCAGGGACGGTGATCGCACCTCTTCCCTTGTTCCAATGCTTGAACACCCTTTTAGTGGAAAAATTTTTCCAAATACACAATCTAAACCTCCCCTAGCACAACTTGAGGCCATTTCCCTTTTTCCTGTCACTGATTGCCTGGAGAAGAGACCGACCCCCACCTGGCTACACTCTCCTTTCAGGTGGTTGTAGAGAGCAACACGGTCTCCCTGAGCCTCCTTTTCTCCAGGCTAAACAACTCCAGCTCCCTCAGCTGCTCCTCATAAGACTGATGCTCCAGACCCTTCACGGGCTTTGTTGTCCTTCTCTGGACAGGCTCTAACAACTCATGTATGCTCTCACACATGCATTTATCTATATAGATACCATTTTTGAGACAGTACACCTGACAAATTCTGCTTCACCTGCTTGTTGGCTCCTTAATATCCTTACTGGCTCACATTCCCATGGTCTCAAACAGAGGCTCAGAAGTCCCCTCTTCTGCCCCTGAGCCTTGTGAATGTGTGCTGCCCCAACAACACTGTGCACTGCCTCAGCAGCATCATCAGACCTCTTTCTCCACCTAGATCTTGGAGGCCCAGGCAGGCTTATGTTCAAGGGCAAATAAACAGAGGGCAAGGCTTGTGTAAACTCTGTAGTGTGGAAGCCCCTTCTTGTCAGTTTCCTGTTTTAGTGAACAATTTACTGCAAAATTAATTGCAACAAAATGTGCTCTACAGCCTCTGGGTACAGATAAATGTCATTTTATTAGGGGTAGTAGAGAACTGGCCTTTGTTAGATCAAAATAAAACAATGTCTGATTAGTGCAAGAGACACTACACCAGCTACCTCCTGGCCACTGAAACCCTGAGTAGTCTCTGACTATCATGAAGTGTAAATCTCAAAGTATTCCATTTAAAGATGTCTTTTCTTGGATTGCGTCTTCTCTATCGAAAAGCCAACCCAACCAACCAGCTGACTGACTGAGAGCTTGCCAGCAGAAAGTACATATGCGTGAGAGTCAAAAAAAGCAGTGAAGAAGAGAGAAAGAGAAAGAGAAGGGGAGACAGAGGAAATCTGTCAGAGCACATTGGGAAATCCTTGTGGTAAGGCATTTGAATCAGCTTTTGGCTATCAAATGTCGTAAGTTTTAATATGCACAGCATGAGATGTAAAAGTGGTTGCTTTAAAACAAGATCTACAACCAAACCCCCACTCTTACCGATTTTCTGCCATGGAAAAGAGATCAGAGAAAACTGATCAGGGATTTTGGGTAGGAAATAAGGGTGTCTACTTTATCAAAGTCACTATGCATTAGATGCAGACAGAGTGGGCTTTTGTGCCATCAATGCTAGCTACAAGTTTGTTTGAGTATGCAGTGGCTGTGGATGGGGAGGACTCTGCTGAGTCCTGGAGCTTTTATTATGATCTGCATACCTCTTCAGAGAACCCAGGATTCATCTAACTGGTATTTCTGTCATCCCACACCAAAAAAATGAAAGAGGGTGAAGAACATTTGCCAGGCGCCTTTTTTTTTCATTTTTGAAGATCTCTGCCAGCTTGTATAGTAAAATACATGGGAAAGAAACACGATGAACCACAATAGAATCTTTCCCTGCAGTTTTCTTAAACCACTTAGGTTCTCATTTTTATGGCTCTCTGTTCCACTGTACCAGGTGTCCCTTGTCCTGAAAAAACAATTGCTAGAAAAGGGTGGGATTCACCCCATCCCATGGGCCTTTGTCCTTCCAGACAGGAGGGCAGAGGCACCTCTTGGCAAAGAGAGCTTTTGCTGCTGAAGAGAGAACAATCTCCAGCCCCTGTGAATGTGCAGTAAGATGAGTGTCTGAGCCAGCCTGGTCCTGCCATGTGGACTTCTGATGGCTGGACAGAATGTTGCCATTAAACCCACAGCAGGGAAGCACAGAGCTTCTGAGGACATGTTTTGGGGTCCATGGCTCTGTGCATTTGGCAGTGAGTGAGGAGACTCAGCATAACACAAGCCCAGTCACCAGGGGTAAGATGGGGGTCAGCTGGCAAAGGGAAAACACAGTCCAAGGTCTTTCCCACCTTTTCTCCTTGTGTCATGCAATAACTTTCTTCTGCACAGCAAATGATGCAAGCAAGTCTGCACACAGCCTCCTACATCCCATCAGTGCTTCACAGTGAATGAGGCAGGAAGCCTTGACAGGAGTGTATACAACCTTGAAATCCAAGGCTGTATCATAGGACAGGTGAATAAACAAGACACTTTAAGGTTGTCTGTGCAATCTCATTCCCAATGTCTCCAAATCCTGACTGCTTATTTGTCACCATTAGTATTGACTTCTAGGGCAGCAGGGGAACCTATGCCCCGTAATGGAAATTGTCACTCCACACATGTGACTCTCGCTGCCCACCCCACCTGGCAGGAGCTTGCAAGGTCCTGGCTGATCTGGGCTGAGGCCACCTCTCTGTGTGGGAGCTGCTTTGGTTGCACAGAGGGACAAAGCCCTCGAGCTGCTCAAAGGGGGCCATCACTTTGTTGCCCCCTGGGAGGGATGTGGTGGTCTGTGCCGCAGCACCGCCCCATGCGTGTGTCCCTCTGATGTCCTCTAACCTGGCGAATCCTTGCAGGATGCTAACAAACCCTTCCCTTGTACAGGCTTTCTAGGCAGCTCTTCAGGGCTGCTCTCACTCACAGCCGGAGAAATAAAACCCATCCATCTACTAACCTCCCCCCTGGCTGCCAGAATAGGCTTTTTCCCAGAGATTTAGACAATCAGAAAGAATATTGTATTTTGGGGAAATGTAACATTTTACGGCAAATAGCTCCACACAAGGTACGAAACAGTTTTTGGAAAAACAGCTGATGAAATTTTATAGCCAAAGCTGTGAAAAAATAAACAGGATAGCAGGCAAAAGACTTTTCTTGGTGATGAAGTGTGATGAAATGTCATTTCAGGAACACACAGATATTTGGTTTAATATCAATGAAAACAGGCAATGGGTCACCTGTCTGTAAAGAGCATGTGATTGAAAATGTCTGTTATTCACATCTCAGTCAAAATACATTTAAATCTAGGCTGTAAATTCCTAGTTTCCTAAAAATTCAGAAGTATTTTTCCATCTGTTCTGTAATAATTCAGCTATCTGGTTGCTGTAAAGAATTTGGTCGTCTGCCATTTGGGCAGGGAGTCATCTTTTAAAATGCATTTAAGTCTCGTGGTATCTGAAAGTCATACAGTTATCGAGCTAATTAAATCAAGCTAGAGTTCCCCATCAAAAAATGTAATCTTTGACTCATGCTGGGGAAGTGCTTTCAGTGGAGAGGAGTTCACCTCAGCTGAGCGCGCAGTGTACAAAGGCACCTCATGGAAAACGTCGCTTCAGTGTACAAATCCTACAGCGCAAATCAACAGCACCAGACCAGATGCCATGGATGCTGCAGCTCATGAGCGTCAGCTCCATCCACCTAAGCCATTGGTCATAAAAGGATACCTTTGTATGTGCCATGGTCACCAAGAAAGAACATAATCTCAGATCCACTGCCGAAGGAGGGATGCTGTTGTCTCCTCGCTCAGTGCCTGGGGACAAGGATGAGGAATGCATGCTACCGAGCCAGGGAGAAAGCTTCCCTTTGGAAGAAGAGGGGAACACAGCAATCAAATGCTCAGCCACGTAGTTCCAAAGCACAGCGTTATGGCAGCATTTCCAGGAATTTAAGTCTCTCACTTCTCCCGTTTATATACATGTGATGGTTGGTGAAAGACTTTTTTCCAGGTGGATGGGTGCCTTTGGGGTAGAACAGAACACACTTCCCAGCACTTTTTTTTGTTTGTTTGTTTTTGTTTTTGTCAAATTACAAATCAAATGAAAATGCAGGAGCAAGAAATGGGGGTCGCCAAGACAAGCAGGGACAGAAAGGATGGGGTTTGACAAAACCCTGCATACAAGGTTGTTGTGGTATTTGGCAAATCGCTCAATCTCAAACCTCAAAGATCCAATTTCAGCACATCTTCAAAGTATTATTGTCCAGACTGGATGGTTTTGATCTAAAGAGTCTACAAGTCACCCAGCTTTACTGATAATAAGTAAATTACTTGAAATAAATAAATATAATAAATATAATCTTTTAGTAACAAGTACCTCCAGTAAAGCAATTCAGATGTTTCCATCCTGGAGTTTTATCCTGATATGGAAGTGAAAAATAAAAAGTATTTCCATATCCCACATTTTACAAAACACTTGAGTATTTGCCCCAGTCTTAGCTCGCAGCTCTGTTTTGGACTACCGCTATGAAATTCTGCTTTATTCCCAAAAGGGACACCTGAGACTGCTGTCAGGTTGGCTTTGATTGGCCGCTGCTGTTACACCATTCCCATTATCAAAGCGAAAGCTTTTCAAGTGGGAAACTGCGGCTGGAACTGTTTCTTGGTCATGCAAGGTGTGTTTGCACTGAAACAGTGTTACACACTGAAACACACTTCAAAAAGTGGCCCCCTAGCAGAGAGGAGTATGGCTGAAGTCAGGAGAGAATGGAAAGACACGGGAGAAGGCAGAGGCTGAGGAGAAAGCATTAAGGACTGAAGTACTGACAGCTGCTGCAGCAGTTGTTGCACAGGGGTGTGTGGAGAATTAGGGGATTCTGGAAATGGGATGCAGAGGGGTGGAGAAGAGAGCTTGCCTGGAAAGGAGAGAGAAGGCTAGATGGAGGTTAGGGGATGGGAGGAAAAAGGTCTGGAAGGAGGTGAAAAGGAGGGAAAGGCAAAGATGAGGGTAGCCTGCTCTAGATTAAACTCAAATCCAAGGATCACAGGAACCAAACAACTGGTTCCTGTGTCCAGAGCTCAGCCAGCAGCACCGTGCATGGGACGTTGTTGCTTCCCATGAACCAGGAGAGTCTCAGGGAAGAGCCAGGCAACACCTTGGTGAAGACCTCATCCAGGGAAGGCTGGGTTAGCCTTGTGCATAACCTGATTGTTTTATTTGCTTTTCTGTCTTGACACCAGAAACTCAAGCAACTCTTATTTTCTAACAGTGAGCAATTTGCCCCCCTTGTGTAACAGTCTGCCTGTCTGTACCAGTACCCATGAAAAACAAGGAACAGGCACAGCAAACATGTACAGTGCCCCGAGCTGGCTGGGGACAGAGGCAGAGACAGATAAATTAACAGAGCAATCTGCTGAACACAAGACTCCTCACTAAAATGTAGCCCAGTTTCACCAGAACAGTTCTGTTTCCCCAGAATGAATTCTTCCCTCAGCATCACAGTCCCATTTTTGCCTGGTGTGAGGCATCACAGTGGCACTGCTCCCACTGGTGCTGAGCCCACTGCAGGTGGTGTGGTGGGCGAGACCCAGCCCAGCGGCAGCATCGGAAGGGCTTAAGGCACTAAGGGTTCCTGTCTTTCTTTAGTTCTGCCTTTGCCCCAGGGTTGCACAGAGAGCTGGGCAGTGAGCAGACATATAAAGTGAAATCTAATTGTTTTTCTCAAATGCCCCTCTTTTCTTTTTTCCTTAGGAAATTAGCATTTTCCCCCCTCCCTTTATTTCCACTCTCCTGTCTTCCTTTCCTTCTCTGTTCAGTTTGTTCAATTTCTAATCACCATTAGTGAGAGAAGAAAAATGTGACAAATGAGAAACACTTCCCCGAAGGTGTGCAGCCATCCCACATAACACTGTGGGAGACAAGTCATTTTCTAACAGACCAAATTAAAATAACTTTAGCCTTTGGAAAAATATACATGGTGTGGTTCTTGGGGTGTCCTGCTCAGGACCAGAAGTTGGACTCAATGATCCTGATGGGTCCCCTTCAGCTTAGAATATCCTATGATTCGGTGATTTTTTTCACCAGCTCAGGTAGAAGAAAAACCATCTTCTGTTTTTTTTTTTTTTTTTTGCATTGCTCTGCTCCACACAGACTTTTGCACAACTTTTCCTCTGTTCCTGCATTTCAGCTGAATTTATAGAAGAAAATATATGAAGACCAATAGGAGGTGGAGAAGCAATGTGAAAGCCGTGCATCTACCTTGTGCCCAGGTTTTCTCCCTCTCTTCTTTGGGATCTTCGTGACTGGCAGAGCACCGGCTGTAGCCGAGAAGAGGTTGTGAACAGCCATTTTGATGGGCGCTGGCTGGAGCGGGGGCCGCCCTCGCTTCCTCCCCGCCATCCTGGGGGACTGCATCTCCCCAGCAGCCACGCTGGGGTCCAGGCACGGTGGGTGGCTCATCTGTCCTAGGGAGAGAGAAAAAAAAAAAGCAAACCAACTCTTTATTTAATTTTCATTTTAGTTCTTTTTAATCTGAAGGCAGATTGCTCAATGCTGTCGTTTTCCCCGTACCATTGATCACAAAGCAGCGAGAAACAAACCACAGATCTATGACCCTGGGTGGGAGTCACCTGGCCACAGCTGGTCCAGCTTCTCCAAAGCTGGACAAAACCCTTATCATTCCAGTTTCCCTCTCCTGACCACGAGTACAGTAGAGGGAGCTGGCTCAGGTGGGAAGGCCTCTATTGCAGACGTCCAGTAGGTGAATTCCACAACAACCACCTTACTCCTGCATCCTGCAGATAAGTGTGATGAAGGCTCGAGCTTTCAGCCATCAGTCAGTGCCTGCTTTCAGAGGGGGTTTGGAGTAGATGACCTAAAGTCCCAGCCAACCTGATTTTTTTCACAAATTCTGTGGTTCTGCAAATCCTGCCTCACTGCAGAAGTACTACCAATACCAAAATGGACTTCCCTCCTCTTCATTCGCAGCACTCCTGAGTGGGGAGGCTGGGCTGGACCATGAGGCTGCCAGCACAAGGTAGCCATGTTAGAGGGTAATTGCCAAACATTTCCTCTCTGCAATTTTACGACATCTGTTACCATGCATGTTAGTAGTGGGCTTTTGGATGTACTCCATGAACGCAGTTACTTCATCACAACCCCATGCAGCTGCTGAAAGTTGAGCAGGGGTAATGGAGTGGAATCTCGTCCATTTTCCTCTGCTCAGATTTTAATAAAGAAAACAAATATACAACCATACACACAGTACCAAGGGAATATATGGCATCCTTCACAGCTTCTAGTAAGGGTCACCTACTAACAAAGGTTAATTAAAAAAAAAAAAAAACAGCTGTAGAAATATGTTTTCAAATGCTCGTTTGTCCAGGCATTTGATTTCCTCCATATGGGAAGAATAGTGGTCCCAGTCCTGCCTGCATACATTGCTAGACACAAAGGTCTAAGCAATTCTCATACTTTTATGATAAGCCTTGCAATGGCTAATGTTTTCAAAATTGTGCTCCCTCAGGCCAGTGATAATGGAAGACTCCCAGCTTTCTGGTTTTTTTCACAGAGCAAGATCATAGCTCTCTCAGCTTCAGAGAAAACCTAAAGATGTGGTTTAAGAGCATCTTCTACATAAAGCAAATAACAGTTTGTTTATTACTACAAACAACTACAATTTTTTACAAGATCTAGAAACTATAAAACCTACAAATTTCTCACAGCACTTCAAATTTCACAATTTCAGAACCCAGTGTGATAACAGCTGACGTTGCTGGGAATGAAATCGGAGTTGCTCATGCACAGTGGGAAGGGTCCCACTTGATAGAAGCCTCTGGTGGCAAGTATCTGCAGCTGGGGGCTTCTTTGTTTCAAAGGCAAATACGTTGTTCCTGCTTAAAACTTTGTAAGCGTGACTAACCAAAAAGAAACCCACTTTTCTGGTATTATCCAGTCTGTAGTTTACACAGTCTCCTGTAGGATAAAAAAATAGATGGCTCCCAGCCCTACCCTCCAGTAAACGCATTTATTTGCAATATGTTAAAACCTGTGTGTTTTCAATAACACTAGGGGTATCTGCTCTGTTCAGATAGATCCATCATATATGGTAGGACTTACAGATTGACTATAAAATTTCCAGTCTTCAATCTCACCTGCCTAAAACTCTCATGCAAATACTGAATATCAAACATCAGAGCAGAGCAAACTTGCAGTGCCTGATTTACCCCATTGTCCAGAGCCACTGTGGTTGCACTCACTCTCCAGGCATGCTCAGCCAGCTCAGGAACCCCGTGAAAGCCTGCCATGGGGCTCTGATTTCTACCAAAGAAAAGTCTCATGTGACTGCAGAGAGTATCCTTTCAGGGTTAAAAGCATCAGGCTTGTCACAGCAGGAGTTAAATGGAAAGGCCCAGTCTATCCTGAACATCACTGCTTTCCTTCTGTCTTCAGCAGTGTTCATCTTCCTCCCTGTAGTGCTTTCTGACGGACACCCTCGGTGTCTCTTCCACCTCCCAAAACAAAACATTCCCAGGATCTTACATTACAGGCTGTCTGCAGGCAGAGAGTTCGGCAGGGAAGGGAAATGCAGCAGTTACACTGGATTTGGCACCAAAACACACGGAAAGCCCCGTGCTTCAGGCTCTGCATTTTGGCCTGCTTCAAACAAAACCTGGCAAGCTAAACCTTTGCAGAGGAGCTTGGCAGAGGCTGAGGAAGACAAATCCAGCCCAGCTTTGCTCCCTGCTTGAGGAAGGGAGTGGTTCCTGCAGAAGGAGCCACCGGTGGCCATGGGGCTGTGAGAGAGAGGCTGTGCACCTGCGCTGAATACCACACTGCATTGCCTGTATTGTATTCTCCTCTGGTGGTAAAGGTAGCTGGTGGCACCTCAGAAAGTCTGAGTTATCAACAAGCAAAAGAAGTACTGACCCAGAGCACTTCTTTGGCTGAAATGTTGCTTTCTTTTGCAATTGGTGAAGTATCAAATACGTGGTGGTCAGGAAACACACTAAATATTAGCACTCACAGTTTTTTGTGCTGTTTCTCTGCTCCCAATACTTGTGACACTGTGCTTTGGTGAAACTTCTTAGAGATCCTCGCCACACATGCTGAAACACAAGACCCAGATGAACTGTGCAGAAAAGGAACTCAGTGTAATGTACTTGCATTGACAAAGCAAAGACATTGTCCACTTCAGTATACAAGCTATTGTTATTACGTTTTATTACAAGCCCAATCGTGACTGGATTCTCCTTTCTCGTGTGCTGAGGGAAATGTGAGTGCCTTTGGTGGCATTTATTGTCATGCTGCTGCAGATCTGCAAGGCAAGGGTGCAGCAGGGGAGGGCAGCAGACACGCAAAAACTGCCTCTGCCTGACAGTGGGGGTGACAGCACGACCTTCCCTGACAGCTGGAAGGAAGCTCTTGGGCGGGCTGGAAAAACACGCAGTCAAATTGCAGGTTGGACAGAGAGGTCAGAGGGACACAGGGGCTTGTCTGAGTGCCCCCCAACAAAGTCAGGGTGTTACCTTGGAATGACTTTCCTAGGGCAGCTCTGACTGCTGCCACAGCCTGGGCTTGACCCATGGCTCAGTGCTGGAAAGCTTGGTGGGTTCAAGGCAAGTTATGAGAGCTTGATGAAATTTAAGGGCAAATTCAAGGAAGCAAATTACAGGCTACTAATAAAGGCATTGCCTCAGTTCAGGAAATCACTGTAGTACAAATAGCCCGGGAGAATGCTTTGGGAGGGAAATCAGAATATGTTTGCCCTGTCCTTGTACTTTTCCAAAGGCACTAGCTTTGAATGGCCAAGGATGGTGCAGCTTCAGTCTGACCTGGGTCTATCACTTTTGTATTCTTAGTTTAAAAATAACAGCAGGAAACTACATTTATGGCTTCTCATCACTTAATGCAGGGCTAGGCACAGGGTAACCTCTCCTTACTTGTCTCTCAAACACTGTCATCTGGAAATATAATTTCCAACCCTGCCTTTCACATCACCCCATCAGATCCCAGAGAGGAGACAGCAGGGAAACACCTCTCCCCACCTTGACACCTGGGCAAGCACTGCAGGAAGGGTGAAGTCTCACCCCCTCTGGCAGCAGAGGTTCTGCCATGCCTTCAGAGGATCCTGAGGAGCACCCTATGCATAGCAGTCTGCCCCCGTGGGATGCCAGGGGTGGAGAGAAAACATTCCCTAGGCCAACACTGGTGAGCTGTAGGATGTTTCTAACAGCCCGTGCTTTGCACCATGCACGCCTTGCACCATGTGTTGGTGTATATGCTGTACAATTAGCAGTGCAGATTACCATGCTGGAAGCTACAGCTGAGAGCAGAGGGAGCTACCGTGCATTTCCTCCCAAGCTGAATGTTTTTGATGGACTGCAAAGATCCATTCTTAATAAAAATAAATGTCTGCAATAAATGCAGCTTTTAACCTGCACTCCAGTAACTGCAAGGACTGAAGGTAAAAATACCACATTAAATTTTATATCAGTAATTCCACAGGATGATCATTTAAACTTGGTTTATACCAGGTCTCATGCAAACCTGTGCCTGGACTGGCACAGAGATGACACATAGGGAAGGAACAACCAATTCCTGCTTTAAGCCAAAGAAAGGTGCAGGAGTGCAGTCAAGTAGAAAATGTGCTCGTTCCTCAGCAGCTGAAGGAGATTGCCCTTCCCTCCCCTTACACCCATTGCTCCCAGCTGCAGAAAGACTCTGACCTCTCAGCATTTGCAGCCCTGCCTCCAACTCTTGACTCCTGCAGAGCTTCGTGTCTCATAGATCTACATACCCAAGAGCTGAATGTGGAAAAGGGATAAACTTTTTGTGATCTTGTCTGTCTTTTCTTCAGATGATGTTCACGAAAGCACATTTGAGGGGGAATATCATGTTGTTAAACAAGAGGGAGGGGATACTTTCCAGTCAGTAACACGACTATTTTCCCCTCTTTCTCTGTGCACAGCAGGGCAGCCCTTTGACTGTGACCGCTCAGAGATGATGGTCTGAGGAGTAGGTGAGCAAAAAGAAAAGCACTGTCAGATCTGGAAGCCAAGCTTTAAACCTGCCTGCTCCTCCTGGGGAGTATTCAGGGACATGAGACATTACACATCTCTTCATCGTGAATACCAAAGCAGCACCGCAGAGTACATGAAAGGTAAGAGTTTAGTGAAGCAGACAGTAGGAACTTTTGCTAATAAAAGCATTGAGCCAATATTCTCTGCATGTCTGAATGTGATTGCCTAATGACCTCTCATTGTGAACACCCATTTCACCACCGCTCAGAGAAAGGTCAGGATAATTTTTATCTGTGGCACAAAGTTCTTTTACAGTGATTTGCAAACCTCTTTTCTTGCCTATTTCTATGGGGATTGAAATGAGAAGCTGCTTCTCTGATGGACTCTCTTGCCCATTTTGACCCCAGGAAGAGTATTTCTATGTAGAACTCTTGAGACTGTCTAGCCAACAGGATATAAGTATACAGGCCTATTTTCGCAAATCAATCATTCAAGGAAAAAACCCATCACAAATATCTGTGCTAGCTGTGGGAACCAAAAACGGGGTTCATCTCACCTGATATCAAACCCCGGTTTATCATCACCTCAGTATAGGTGCCTCTGGTAATTTTAATGTGATAACCTGTGTCACATCTGCCGAAATATCTTACACACCTCAGGCCATCATAGGTGGCACTAGATTACTATTTCAGACAACCAGACCTAGCTGTAGGGAGTAATTTAGTAACAGATTAAGACACCTAAATGCCTTCATTCAAACACTTAGACACAGGTGTCTCTGTGGGTGCTGGATATCTGACCTCCCCTGGTGTCAGTGGAGATGTGTCCAGTATGGTTGAAGGTGTGGAGATGTGTCCAGATATAAATGGTTGATGGTGGCTTCAGTGGCTCTAGGGTTCACTGATCAGGCCCAGTTTGTCCCTTCCTTGTAGACATCTGTATTTAGGTGTCTTAAACTAAAAGATATCTCAATTCTGAAAGTTGGGTTTGACTTGTCTATTTTATGCCCAATACCAGGGTGAAGTTTATCGTATCCTATGTGTACTTGCTTCTTCTGACTATAAAATGAGTCTAGAAAAACAAACTCATGTCTAGATATCTACAATGCCCTTGTGAATCCCACACTTGGTGGCTCATGCCTATGTGCAGTGGCCAGTTCTGTGTTGTTCTGTTTTCCTGGTTAATAGCACATTACATTGCAGAGGAAAGAATTGCCTTTTTTAAAGTGGTAACTCAAGCTTCCTGGGTAAGAAAGATGAGATTCCTGGGCTTGTTTCAGCCTCCTTGTCAGGTTCCAGGTTAGGAACTTGCTATCCTTTCAGTGTCTCACTTCTCCCACATGTCCCAGATCATCCCCTCCGGGGTCAGAAGACAACACATGCGAAGCAACTTTCCTGAGACAAGGCCAGCTGATGGCAGGATCCAGGCTCCTCACACTCTCATCACCCATACCCAACCACTGCCACATGTTGTTTCTCAAGGAAGAGTGAGCAAAATACTTCTGTACCTCTCATTTGAATAAATTAACGTTTCCCCCCATAGTTCCTTGAGTGGTTTACTTTTGCCAGCTATTTTATGTTTTAGATATTTTCAGCAGCAGTTTAGAAAAGCTGAAGAAAAATGCAAACGTTTTCTGCTTGAAGGCACCCTCAAGAAGACTGATCCTTAGGTATTCAAAGAGATATTTGTGAGTTTTCCCTACATAGAGCAGTGCTACAGTGAAGAGTGTACACAGGTAAAAGAGGGGTGAATGTTTTTATGCTCTGGACTGTAAAAACATGGATTTATAATGAGTTGTAGTCTCTTGTTGGAGGTGGTAGCCTTATATCATCATCTCCTTGCGGCACAGAAGAAATTTAACTCTCCTTGATAGAACTGAAAGTAGTTGCAACCAAAACAACATATAGTGGCATCTGTCACTGCATAGACTTTGTGTACCTTGCCCTGGAGCCATTGTGTCAGCCAGTGACACTGTGGGAGATGACAGTTTTCCTTCAGTGACATCACTTTGTGCCTGAGATACGCATGGCAAGAAGTTGGTTAATTTATTTAGTCTACTTTCCTGCAGAGTAAGAGTTCATGTATCCACAGACTCATTCTCTCCTTCACTCCTCATATGACTTTTGAACTTGTTGACTTGTTTCAAACAGACCTGATGGAGCACAACAGCAAGGGGTGCAAAGGCTTGCAGGTGCAGTGGAAATGTGTAAAAGAGATGTGAGACCCTAGTTGTGCTCTTGTGAGACAATGAGAGCAGAATATACAACATAAAAGCTTTGATGCTGGGAAAAAACCTTATGAGACCAGACACCAGGATCAGGCAGTTACAGGTCACCGATGTCACCAATCTATAAAAAGCCAAGCAACCTTCTCTCCTCTGCTCAGGAAACTACCTGGGGCTGGTCATGTAAATGCTGTGATTGACTTCGTGTCCTGCACCATGGGAGCTGAAGGAGGTGCAGCAGCCAGTCTGGGCACGGGTGGCACTCTGCTTCTTGGCTTTCACATCTTGGAAAATGGCACATTTCTCTTTGCGGCTGGTTTCAGCCCTTTCCACCTGCATGTCTCCAACAAGTGCTAAAGGTTACCCTGCAATAGCAATTGCGTAGCGCTTTATTAAATAATTTGCCAGAGAATCCAAATCTAACTGAGTTAAAGCCAGGAAACACACTTTTACACTTGCTAATGTATCTCAGTGCAGCAGAAACCCAGCAACATGTCTGCCACAGGTGCTTTGCTGGCTGCTCAGGAGTGGCAGAAGGGGTCCTGCAGCAGGCTTGCTCTTCAGGTGCTGAGAGCAGCTCCTGGTATTTTCTGTTGCTGCACTGGGTGGAAAAGGACTGGGCATCATGCAAGCAGTGTCTGTGCTATATCCTGCCCTCTTCTCCCTCTCACCATCTGGGTGCCTTAATGAAGAGACAGGGAGCTGGTAGGAAAAAACACAGGATTCTTCAAAATCCAGACAAAAAAGTGTTGATAGTGTCTGCACCTTTTGTTGTTACTAAGAGCAAAAGAAAGGGAAAATGGTTCCCAGTGTCTTCTTCGAGCCTGATTATTTTTTTTAAGTTAAATTCATCAGCAGTGACAGTGCTGTCCTTGAGGAGGTGTTCTTTTGAAGGATAGCACCCTGGTGACAGCAGGTAGAGCAGTAGCTGCATGCTCCTTCTCACTCAGGTTTGCTTAATGAGCCAGAAGAACTTGAAAACCCTGGCAAGAATGGGACCCCCAGGAGCAGCCGAGGCCAGCCTCGCCTCCTGATCTTACTTTTCTTCATTTGGCCTGACGTTTTTGTTGCAGATATGTAGCCTGTAGCAGGGAGTTGGGGGAATGAATCTTTGTGGAGAATGAGTGAGCGCAGGCAGAGCACCAAAGGAAAAATGTGAAAAATGGATGAGACGAGGCCACGTGAGTGGCAAGGGTTGCTTTGTGGAGGTGGTCAAGGCAAATGTGCACAAAAAAGGGACAAAACAAAGGCAATTCCTTCCTCCTCTCTCTATCTTATGTGGAACTAGTAGCCCCACTTCTGATATTGCAGAGAAACAAGGAAAAAAGTGGACTTAGTGTCCAACCTTGGCAAGCTGCAGGAGCAGGTGGGGTTCCAATTGCAGATCTTTGCCTCAGACTGTGGTTTACCATTTGCAAGACAAGGTCTCAGAAAAAAAACTTGGATCCCTCCCCTCACTGCCCTGATACCTCCTGCCTCAGCTTCTGTGTATGCACAGGTGCCATTTTGTTTTCCTAAAACCACCTGCTTAAAATCCCCTGCCCTAAAATCCTGAGGGTGGTAAAACGAAGTGGACTGCTGGGGGACCTGTCCAGGAGTCGTGCAAAACTCCCTCTGGGATCTTGGAGAGGCAGGATGGAGAGCTAAGGCCGAGGGCTGAGGATTGTAAGTTTGGTATTTATTATACAAGGAGATGCTCCTGCAGACTTTCAAGCTCTTCCTTCCAAGCCTTCCTATCAGCCTACCTTCACTTCATTTCCTCACCTCCCCTGCCTCATCTGAGCGTCATCCTGCCCTTAGTGCTGACAGACTGCAAAGTGTCCAAAGGATATAGGTCTTCTCCCCCACTGCTTCCATTATACATACTCCTGCTTAGGTGGCTCATGAGACCTTGCATCCTTCCCCAGCATCCCTCTGGATGTAGGGGGATGTAATGGAGGGCTGCTCCCTTGCCAGGCTGCAATCAGCCTCCACCTGCTTCTCTGCTACCCTGCCTTGGACCATTTGCAGTCTGGGACCAAGTGACTTTTCCAGTGACTAGGAGGGCTGTAATGCAGAGCACATCATTCTTCTCTCCCTGACCTACCAGCTGTGATTTCCAGCACCAAGATCCTCAAGTTTCAGCTTGCCCAACTCAAACCCAAAGCACTGGAGATGCAAAGATGCCCAGTATGCCTGACAGCCTGACATTAATTGATTAATTATATGGCACTGGAACAAATCTTTCTATAAATACATGGATGCTCAGCCTATAAAACTAAGGCTGTGATTCTGAACAAGCAATTTAATTTAAACTGGGCTTTGTATTGTAGCAGGTCCTGTTTCACATATGCAGCCAAGTAATTGCTAGTTGAGACACCCTGGTTTCTGATCACACACTTTGCCAGTGTAATTTATAGGTTTCTTTCCAGAAGTCCTCTCCTGCCATTATCTTTGTTACCAGGGAACTTGCACAGTAAACAAACTAACCCTCCTGAACTACAGGCACACTAAGAAATATCTTATTTATCTACAACCTTCAGACCAGCGAAGAAAACACCAAGTTCTCTTTCAAATGCAGTTAGTTCCTTTCTCATCTTCTCTGTCTTGTGCAGAAACCAGATGATTTAATCACCTGGTCTTGCGTAAAGAATTTGACACTGTCCCACATGACATCCTTATCACTAGACTTGAGGTAGGAATTTGGTATATGTACCACTCAGTGACTGTGGAATTGGCTGGATGGTGAAACTCAAAAAGTTACAGTCAATAGCTCAGTGTCCAAGTGGAGCCAAGTGAAGAGTGGCATTGCCCAGGGGTAGGTGTTCAGATGAGCACTGTTTAACATCTTTATTGGTGACAGCAGGATTGAGGACACCCTCACCAAGGTTGCCAAAGACACCAAGCTCAGTGGTGCAGTGGACACACTGGAGGACAGGGATGTCATCCAGAGGGACCTTGGCAGGCTTGAGAGGTGAGACTGTGCAATCCTTCAACAAGGCGAAGTACAAGGCCCTGCACCTGGGTTGGGGCAATCCCAAACACAAATACAGGCTGGACAGAGATTGGATTGAGAGCAGCTCTGAGGAGAAGGACCTGGAGGTTTTGGTTGCCAGGAAGCTCAGCATAACCCAGCAATGTGCGCTTATAGCCCAGGAAGCCAACTCTCTCGTGGGCTGTATCCAAAGCAGCGTGGCCAGCAGGTCGAGGGAGGTGATTCTGACCCTCTACTCTGCTGTCCTGAAACCCATGTGGTGTGCTGCACCCAGCTCTGGACTTTCCCCAACATAAGGATGTGGACCTATTGGAGAAAGTCCAGAGGAGGGCCACAAAGATGACCAGAGGGCTGGAGCACCTCTCCTATGGAGGCAGGGTGAGGAAGTTCAACCTGGAGAAGAGAAGGCTCCAGGGAGACAACCTGGTCTGATCTCTGAAATCATCTGTAATTAACAGAAAGAATCCCTAGAACAGAAACTGGAGTCAAGCTGAAAAACTCCCTGACTTCCCCAGATTTGGTTTATTAAGAAATATAAGCAAACTTTATATGGTAAAAGAGAAAATTGTCATGATGAACAGCTTGAAGTTGTCTGGTTGCTTTGTGCTGGTATTTATTGCCTCCTGTGCTACTCTCGGTGTTTCATTATGGCTTACATACCGCCATCCTGGGTTACCTTGCCAAGTAAGTAGGTTTCTAATACAGAAACAGGCCCTGTCTGGAGTACAATTGCCATCATTCCCCACCTTTCTTGAGCCCACAATATGAGATAAAATTTCCATTTTTCCTTCTTTGCCAGATTATATCCACTACATGAAATCACCAGGGCTAATGTGCCTACTTTGGAAAAGAGATGTGGAACTCTCCTCTTTCCCACTGAAATATGCTTTGCAGGCAGCCTGAGCACTGAGGAAGCAGTCCACTGCTTCTCCAATTGCACACAAATGATATCCCAGCAGCATGCTGGGGAACCCTGGGGTGCTTGGCAGCCGTGTCCAGCCCCCTGCTCCCACACCAACCCATGTTCTGCCTCCTGTTCCGCCACCAGCAATAGCCAGCCACTGACTCCGTGATGGTTTATCTTCAACACCAACACACCTGACTGGATCGTGCATACCAGAGTTGATGTGCCTACCACAGAGATCTGTCCCAAGAAATAAATTAGCCCCCTAAATCCGAAGAACTGATTATTACCAAAGTCAGTAGGGAAATATCTTTTTTTTGGACAGAGGGCAGGAATTTCACACATTTCTCACATAAAGTTAACTTTATTCCTTAGGGATCTGATGCACTTTTATATTACATTTTGAGAAATAGTACTTATAAAAGATTCATCCTTTTCTGGAATAAACTGGAGTAGCTCTTATGTTTCTGTCTTTAGAGATTTCAGGGACCGCAGATTCTGAAGATGCTGAAAGCTTTCACTTCCACGCATGAGAGGTACATTTATATTCAAACCACATTTTAACATTTTAATTGGACAGCATAAATAAAAGGATATTCATTTAATAATTAAGTTCAGGAATAAGAAAAGCATGTGCATTACTAACTAGAGCCTGCTGCATTAACCAGGAGTGTTTGGGAGCCAGATGGTCACCCCAGTGCTTCTGCTTCCCACTCCAGCAGAAAAACTCTGGTGCCTAAGTGATCACTAGGAAGGCTGGCAGAGGGTAGTGGGGATGTTTCAGGACATCAGCTCTGATTTTTTTCCTGGAACACTCCTCTTGGGAAGGCGAGTTCTGGCCATTCACAGGCTTGCTGTCTGCCTGGACACTGGATCTGTCTTTGGGGGAGGCTGTAGGTGGCTCCCAACATGCAGATTAGATTCATCTGGAATAAAAGAATGCTGGGAAAATGCAAAATATTCTGGACCTAAGACTGAACCATGGGAATATCATGCAGCAAGTTAGTGAGGAGAAGCTCACTGTGACTGGGGAGTTAACTGGGGCTGATTATTAAAGGACACAGCACTCTAGAGTAAAGTTCACCCCTCTTTGACTATATCTGTAATGCATTTTCTAAATAAATATATAACCTTCACTTTTCAGAACTGCTTTGATCCATTTCCTCCTCCAACTAGCCACCATTTTCTGTTTTCTCAATGATTTTTACATTGTGTTTGGCAACAGCCCTGTTTTCATCACCTAGAAACTCAATATTCAGAGCAAAACCTTTCCAGCTGGCTCACGTGTCAGAGTCTGCATACCTTCGGCAATAGAATCTGCAAAATTGTACTGATTAAATGTCTGCTTTTGCTGCTATTTAGAAAAACACACCCCAGATGAAAGGTGCCTCTGACTGAATTTTCAGTTGTTTTGTGCTTGCAAGGGCCTGTCAGTAGAAGGCACACTTCCAAACCAGATCCGAGGGCAACTAACAGAAAGCTTTCAGACATTTTTTGGAAACAAGTCTGGCCCCTGTGTAATTCTGACCGTGGCTGGTGAGAGCAAACACAGAGCACTAAGCCTATGCAGTAGGGCTCTGTGGGACCAGGAAGAACTCGCATTCCATACTCAGTCCCTGTGCACAGGGATTTTTTCCCCACCACGCTTCAAATTGTTTACTGGTTCTCAAGGTGTCACTATTTTCATATTTTCTATGTCTGTATCACAGAATTGGCAAGAGATTTCTAGAATGGCAATGTCTTCCATTTCTGGCTACATTTCTTCTAACTAATTGGGACAACAACTCAGGTAGCAAAGACAACTGCTCACAGCTCTGTGGAGATACCAAGGGCTGCCAAGGAAGAAATGCCTCCATGTACAGGCTGAGGCACACAGCAACCTGAGACTGACAGCAGCCACCCATAGTACATTCCAATGTACCACAGAGGTTTCCATGCCCAGTGGCAGCAGGGGCTCTGGGAGCTGCTCAGTGTCTGAGGACTGTCCCACTGTATGAATCACTAGAGAAGCAACACGCAGCACAACTGGTGGCACCTGCCTTCCCTCAGGAAGGGAGACCCCCTCCAACACCTGCCATGCACAGTGGGCACTTGGTGAGAAGGGCTCAGGGTGCCTGCACAAGCCCTGGCCAGAAGGGTGGACTGTTCTGCTCCCCCATCACTCAAATCCCCCTAATCCAAAGCCTTCATAAAGCCCCTTCATGCCCCAGGCACATTGCTTCCCTGCAAAGTCGTTCCAAAATTGTTCGATAAAACATTTCAGCTTTTAACATCTTTCTTTTGCCAGTGAGAAAGCACAAATGATTATGAGGCAGATAAAATATCTGCAGGTCACAGTTCATTCTGTCTGCCCCTCTGTAGGGGATGGTCACATTGGATGGAGGTAAGTAATCTTTTCTTATTGTTTGTGTGTGTGACCACATCACTTATGGACAGATTATAAACTCGGTGGCAGTGTTTGAGACAACTAGCATGTATCTCTTCATAAAATCTCTATGATATTGCAAAGAAAAGGGAAAGGCAGATTGAAAAGCTTCTTGTGTCTCTCTTGAAAATCCAAAGCAGTCTCTAAGTGTGGATCGCGTGTGTTTCGGGTGCCCACAAGAGAACAGGCGAAGTGGCCTCTCTCTGCAAACTCCTCCCTCTGCACCCTGAAGTCCAAAGTCAGATTTACTCTCTTGTGATGTAATTCATACAGAATCCAATACCATCAATGTCATCATCCCCCAAATTCTTTGTTGGAAGACATTTTCTCCTCTCAGAGTTTATCCTATTTTCCCTGCAAGTTTCTTTGCTCCCTTATCATCTCTGGGAACAGATAGTTTTAACATACCTTGTTCAGAGATGTATTCTGCACTTGCAAGGAGCCTGCAAGGGGCTGTGGCACGGTGCCATCCATAGCACATGATGACTGAAGCCTCCTGACTACCTGGAGGGATTTTCAGACTTTATTTGTTTAATTTTCTTCCCACTTTCCTCTAATTTTACATTCCCTTATGGAGCATGGTCTCCTGGCCTTCCCAGCCCGTCTTTTCTCTTCTGATGCTTTAAGACACCTGGGTTGACCAGCCTGAGCTGCCCCCTCTAGCAATCACCAGGCAGCATGACCAGAGTGTCAGCCTTTTCACTGTCCCCAAATTAGCATAAGAAACTGGCATATGGACTGTGACTGTAGGCAAATGTGACCTTTTCAGGGGCTGACTTTATTTATTTATTCTGTTGCCATTTATTTCTGTGTTTAAAAAAAAAAAAGTCATGAATGGTAGTGCACTGTCTCCTGGACCTACTAACAATAAATAATTACAGTACCTCTCACTAGCAACGCTTCTTCATCAAACAGTAACTAAGATTGCAGTCACGGCCTGGGACACAGGCTGAGTATACAGCAAGACTGTCGTTAGCATTTCCAGTTCCTGTGCACTTTCATTTAGCTGGTAAAGTGCCAGACACGAGTGCCCCCGTGGCTGTACGTCTTTCTGCGTGCTGGCACTGATGGGAGAAATAACCGAGTGGCACACACGGCCCTGTTTGCCACTGGACCTGTGTATCACACATTTCTACGACCTCGCATTATTTTGGGGAAAACCAGCTCGTGTGAGGTCTTAAAGCACACAGATGGCATGCATGGCAATTTTTGCCTGCTCTGGAAAGCTCTCTCCCTCTTTGGCTCCAGGGACCATTTTCCTTGGCACAGCCTCCCACAGGGCTCACTGTCAGCTGCACTCTTTGAGTTGTGCACTGAGTCCCCTAAGTGCACGTGAGAGGGGCTGGAGCCTCACATCTTTGTTCTCCCAGCTCCCTGCCTGCTCTGAAGCTTTCACTCAGGCAGGAGGATGGGCTTCTGTGTGCTCATCATCCCCTCCCGTATGTCCCTCTGCATGAGACCTCTGTATCTGCAGAGCTAGAAATTAATGAGTTTGAGAGAACACACTAGCTTCCAAATTAATTAGAATAAATCACCCACCAGAAGTCTCCATCACTCCTGCTCTCCCCATCTCACAGAGGAGGATGTTCCTGTGTGCCTACCTCCACATCACATACCTCGACCTCCCTTCATTTTCTCGTCGTCATATGGCAGCCTACTGCCTACCCAGGTAAATAAATAGCTACAGCATAGAATCATAGAAACATTTAGGCTGGAAAAGACCTCAGAGGTCATCGAGTCCAACTGCTAACCCAGCACTGCCAAGTCCACCACTAAACATCAGCCCTTCCCTGGACAGACCCTCTTGCTCCCTGTGTTCTAAGTTCACAGAGAGACACAAGCCCTGGCACAAGGTTAATGGTAGCTCGCCTGAGCAGATCTTTCTTTTTGACAGAGACAGATCCTTGAGTTTCTTTGCCATCTCAGCGGTGGTCCCTGCTGTCGGCAGAGGCTGCCACTGCTAAGTGTGTAAAAATAATGCGTAAAGAAAAAAAATCAATCATAATTTTTGCAGTATTGTCTCCTAGTTTAATAACCTCATTTAATTAGAAATCCTAGGCAAAAACCATGGCAGGTAAATTTAATATAATTTCTGAAACGACTGAAATTGAAGGAATTTCACCATCTCTAACAATCTTGTTAAGAAAAATATCCCCAAAGTTGCAGGTTTCTCCCAGGTGTCTCTCCCCATACCACACAGCTCCATCCCAACCTAACCATCCCAGAGGACTGGCACAGGCCACCAGCACATTTTTGGGTCTGCTGCAGGGTGCCCTGACACACCCAAGCTCACGAAAGCATCTGTAGAAAGCACACAAACCTGTGGTCATGCAGGGTCAGGGAGCAGACTGAAATAGCAACACTGTGGTCAGTCCCATTAACCTGATCACTTGGGGTTTTTTTGTTCCAGAGCAAATTTACCTTCATCTAGTCAGCTGTGAAGAAGGGAAGAGCTATGTTTTCAGGTTTTTCAGCATCACACAAGAAACCCATGTTCTGAGAGGGAAGGATATTTGCACAGGCTTAACTTCAGTGGTCTGACCCAACTACAGCAATCCCATGAGGAACACAACATGTGTCCAAAGGTTTTTGAGCCGAGCTGAGGGCACAGCAGGACTTGCAGCCCACAGGCACACCGCTGACTTTCACATGTATGGAAAAGGCTGAAAAAAGCCATGAAGAGGGGGAAAAACAACAGTCTTTTCCCAGAGCACACCTTGCAGCCTCCGCAGTGAGCCAGGACGAGCCCAGCAGCCCTGGGGTTTCCAGGCATCTGGCAGCAGAGCTCCCAGTGTGCAGGGGGACATCCATACTTGTGAGAAGGGAGACATACTACACTACACACGTGGGTAGAGCCCAGCCATGCTGCTCACTGACCTACACGAAGGGGACTTCCCAGGTGAGTGAGTGAAGGCAAGAGAGCCAAGCCTGACAAAACCAGAAGTCACTGCAGCCCCTCCTGAAAGGCAGCAGCACTGGGGTACATAGCAGAGCCTTTGGTTGGGAAACAGGGAACACTCCCAGCCACACTGGGAGCTTAACAGGGGCAGAGGAACCCACCTTCTCCTAGCTCTTGCGTCCCACCCAGCAGAACTGCCCTCACTCCCACGCGAAACACCGGTTCAGCCAGGACTTAACCCTGAAAAACTTTCCTCCTCTGTGTCCCACTGAAGCCTGAGGGACTACAACCACCTCCGAATGTGTGCCAGCTCAGAGGTGACACAACAACCTACACAACAAGCAGCATCCTCTCTTCCCGCATTTTAAGGAATACTGCTCGTATATCAGCACCAGAGTGATGTTTCAGATTGCTAAGCGTCCTCTTGAATAGCTAAACAGCAGTGAGTAATATGTATTTACATACATTATGGTCTATTCCCCCACTGGAAGGCGATTTGTGCTGATAACTTCCATTAATGTTAAAGGGAGTCATTCACATAAATCCTCGGCACATTAATAGCCCATGAGCCTCCTCTGTGTAGTAGTTCATGTTGCTGCATTTAGCGAGCGCAATACAAACGTGGCCAACTTAATATGCAAATAAATTCAAGTATTTACTGAGCCATGAGAGATAGTTACTAGGCACATCTCATTCATCGTTTACAGGGAAATAGATGGAGGCTGCCAGATTAAATTGGGAGATAAATGCTGTAAACATTTTTTTAAGGCAACAGGGTACTGAGTCTCCACATATACATAAATAATGATCATAAACAGTTTCTTGAAGACGTCTCCTCTTCCATTTGGTTTTACTCTGCGAGTGTCTTTACTACACATCTGCACTGAAGCACTATTTGTTGCATTGCTGTTGCCTGACAGTGGCACTGGAGTCCCTTCTGTCCCTCAGGGACAGAGGAGGGCCATGCACCATCCCTGCTCACCCACCACCTCCTTGGCAGCTGCACAAGCTGCTGGAAGGGAACATTCTCACCGTGAAAAGATGGGTCACCCACTACAACTCCCTTTTTTCCAGCTCCAAAACATGAGCCCTTCCTTTACTGGCACCTGGTGCAGGAAAAAGAAGTGAGACTTTTTGCACCCTTTCTTCTCACAGGTGGTCTCTTGAGAATCTGCACTGGGCATTTGCAAAACAAGAGCCCTCACCAGGCCTGTGCTTTTCTGAGGCAGAAAACAGACATCTTCTATGGGAAACATATCTTAAAAATACATTAGATATGGTAGTACTGAAGTTCTCCTTCAGTTCCCTGTGCATGATTTCTAAGATGCCATGCCAAATGGATGTGTCCTCCACAAGATATTTCTTCCTAGGGGTAATAAATGAAGTAACACTGATTCACTTTATTCTTCAGAACAAAGAAAAATTCTCTATCTCTATTGCACCCATGCAATATAGTTCCCATGCACATACAAGCTCATGGAAATATGCAGATACATATAATAAAGGACCTTAACTACCATTAGACTCCACAGCATCTGCTAGGCTGCAATCCTACTGATGCTGTGGGGTTTTTCCTAGAAGTCACCAACAGACCCCTGAAGTCTTCCCGGAGTCCCTATGTCGGCTCTGGGCTGGTGCATCTGTCCAAGCTTTAGAGCCCAGCACTGAGGGTATGCAGGCATTTCCCTGCAGAGCCAGAGCCAGGCACAGTGGCAGCTCAGCCCCAGACAAAAATGGCAGCAGAGGCAAAAGAAAACCTCACAGTGTCTCAGATTCTTTAATATGGAACTCCTGCTTGTAATGTTGCTCTTTGGATTTTTCCTTAGCTAAAAACCCAGAGCTCTCTTTTGCCCTGTTCAGTGCCTGTCTCTCCTTTCAAAATCTTTTCTGAGTACCATCTCTGGCCAGGTGTGAAGGCCCCTCCCAAGTCTTTGCTCCTGCCTCCAGTCATGTTTCTCTCCCCAGAGTGCCCAGAGCTCTTGATGGCTGCAAACCTTTGATGTGTACTTTGGAAATCAGATCATTTTACACACTGATTCTGTAAAACAGCTTCCGCCAGAAAGCAGATTGTGTCCCCTTGCTGCCTCCCCAGGAGAGCCTCCATGGCTGCTTGCAGGGTGCAGTGCTGGTCTCATGGCTCAGGTCTGCCCATTCTGCCCCAAATTCAGGCTGCTCCGTGGGGCCGGGGAGCAGCAGGTACCCAAGAGATGACTTTGGCAAGTGGCCAGGAGGTGGCAACAGGACACACAGCAAACAAGAGCAGTGGTGATCCCTCATTCCCATCTTTCCTCTCTCATGCCTTGATAGACTGAGTGTTTGAGTGACACATTCCCTCTGACTATGAGTTTATAGAGTGCCTAAACACTCACTGGAAGCCTCTCAGGATGACGACTAGCATAATTCTCAATAAGTCTGCCTGTGGTGCAAGACAAGGTCTTGGGTTAAAAACCTACCTGTCTGTGGTGTCTTTCCTGGCAGGCAGGCAGGAAGAAATTATTGGGGGCCAATGCTGCTTACAGGCTTTCAGGTCAACAAGGACTTATCCTGCATTTTGGGGACAAGGTGGTTTACATGTTACTCACAGTTAGCTCTTTTATTGAAACCTCAGGTGTGTGACACCAGCAGGAAGATGGGCTGAAAGAAGAAAGCATCTCATACCTTCCCTGCACCTCCCACCAAGTAAAATACGATACATCCTGTGATACCTCCCTCACACCATTGACACACAAGTGGAAGCATGGAGAGATGGAGACAAGCATCATGAAAAGGTATTTACAGAACAGAGAGGCAGGGCAGACCTCAGAGACCCATCCCTCAGCGAAAGGCAGCATGTGCACACGTGCTGCTCGTGTCCGAGGAGTGTCACAGAGAAACACAGCTGATTTGCTACAAATTACTTGAGATCACAGTGGATGCTGCAAGGAATCACCTATCACTGCACATGCTGTGGAATTAATCTCTGTAGTTCTCCCTGGAAAAGCAAGGTTTGCCCAGGTGCCAGCACAAGTCCAGCAACTGAGCTGCCGCTACTCCCTGGCACCCTGTGCTGAGGTGGGAGCAGTGTTCAGGGCCAGACACTGCGTCAGGTGCAGCACCAGTTCCAGCTATAGAGGAAAGGATATCTCTACCAGCGTGTATTTGGGGTACAGCTGCAGGTGCCCATCTCCTGAGCCAGGACCTCGGAGCTGCACCGTGGTGGTAGGAAGGCAGGCAGTGCCTGCATGCCAGGGCAGGGTTAAGAGAGGTGTGAGACCTTGGGCCTCCCCCTCCGTGTGCCAGGTGCAGCCCCCTTCCTTCCTGCTCCAGCTGCAGCAGAGCTGTGTGGTCACCCAGGGTCTGTGTGGGGGGCAGGTGGGAGTGGACCCTCTGTGAGGAATAGGGTAAGCAAAGCACTCAGAGCAATTTGGGGCACAGCTCTGAACGCTCCATTTCAGTCACACCTGTCGTAAATAAAGAAAATGCCAGCGAATACTCCTGGGAGCCCCATGTAGAAAAACACTTGAAGCAAGGAGAGCAACAGCTGGCCCCTGCAAAAACCTTTGTCAGTCTGACATTTTGAATGCCAAGCACACTGGCATCCGTGCACATGCCAGGGAAGAGGAGCAGGAAACCAGAGGCATATTCCTGGCTGCACTGCCAACTGATATTGGAAAGGAAACCCCATCCTTTGCGTCTCACACCCGAAGCGAACAGAGTAACAAACTCTTAACCGGGCAAAGGAAAAGGCATTTATAGCACTGTTTTTTCTGTGCAATGAGAATCAGCCTTAAAGATGAGGTCAGTATAAACTGCAGGGCTACAGCAAACTGTTCAGTTCAAGAGGAATTATTCATCCTTCAGTGGAATATAATTACACATTCAGACTCTCTCTGGGCAATCCTTTATTCAAGCCAAATTTACACTATTTCCTAAAGGGAACAGTCAATCTTAATGAATGACTTACAGGTTCATCATCTTTAATAAGGCTTTATTAAAAAAATAACATCAGAGGTTTAGATCTTTAATTAATAAGTTTTAACTCCACCTTTGCTGCACATCACCTTTTCTTTTGTTAATTCCTTCATTCTCATCAATAGAAAAACTCAGTGCAAAGATGCTAACTTAGATTATAAATTCTTTTCAATTTTATTAGTCAATAGCAAATTAGCCAGCACCTTTAGTGCACCAATATATCATGATTCTGTTCAGCAGAGCAGTGTGTAATCTCCTGACACACAATTTTGAATCGAGTTTCTTTTCTAACATACAGCAAAATAAAGAGAAAATTTTGCTTCCTGTGTACAGGAAACCGGTTCCTCACGAGGCAACTTGTTATGACAGAAGTAATACATGTAATTAATTTTTCCCTCCAAGGTGAGCCTGGAATATTTTTCTTTGCATAAGTAAACCAATTATTGTTCATTCTCGCTGTGGAGAGCCATCACCTGTTAAACACTGTAGCTGCTCTTAATGGTCAGCTGGAGAACTCAGCTGGGAGTGTTTTGTATAAATAAAGCTGACTCCTCCTTTGCACCATTTTAAAGCTGTAGAGAAAGAAGTAGGGTAGGATTTTAGGGTATTGGGGTATTTTTTCTCATTGTTACTTTTTTTTAAGACACCATGTGGTTATTGAGTATAGTTTGTGAAACTATGTGAACTAAATTCCCTGAAGAAAACTGAGCTTTGTGGATTTCAGTGTTACCAAATATAAACATCGAATTTCTTTCAATTTTCAGCAGAAATCATTGCTGTCTTGCTCTCATCAACAATTTGATCAACTCATCAACTCTTTCCTGAAGATTTTCCTTACCCCAAAATGTGCTTTTACCCCTTGTATTTACTTGCCAGGTGTGTGTGGGTTCCCTGCCATTTGCAGGAGGAGAGCATGCCTCGGTCTCCAGCTGAAAGTACCCTAGGTGTTTCCAAAGTAGTGCTAGGAATATGGGGTAGCCTTAGTGATGTGGGTTCAGTTCACTGCAGGAAAGGAGCCCCTGAGCACCTGTGGGCAGAGCCCACTGAGAAGTCGTGATGCTGGGTGTTTAGAACCATAGAGTCATGGAATATCCTGAGTCAGAAGGGACCCACAAGGATCACCGAAGTCCAGCTTCTATGATTCAACTCAAATTAGTTAAATCATCCCATATTCTACTGTTGGGTTTGAGCTGGCTCCCACCAGAGCTGGGTGCTGGGGGAGTCCAAGGATGCTGACAGGTCCCAGCATGGCCAGGGGTGAGGAGGATGGATGCATCCCCACTGAGGCCAGCCCATGTCCCAGCAGGGAGGCTCTTGCCCAAGTGCCTCCCCAGCTGGCAGGGCTTGCCTGTCTCCATTACCGGGATGTGAATGGACGACTGTCCCACATCCCGCTTCCTCGCTTCACCCCACAACCTCACCTCTCTTGCTTTTTTCCTTTTCTTTAATATTACCTAAATCTGAGGGAGGGAAAGACATTGGGGAGACAGCTCAAGCTCCTGAACCTCTGATGCCATGATCAGGTGCTATATCATGTTTCTCTTTAAAAAAAATTTTAGTGTTTAACAAAACTCCAAATCTTTGTGTCATGCATGGAACTAAGGGGATGGCTGAGGGGAAAGCATCCTATTGCAGTTTCTTCTTTCTAGGTCCCATAGCCACTGTCAAGCACCTGTGCAGTCATGTTTCAACCCTGCAGGTGAGAAGTCTCATGGCAAGTCATTGAATGCCCAAGAAAGAAAATTACCACTTTCTACCCACCCTTTTCCACAAAACATATGGAAGTACTTGACTTAAACATTTCCAATAGACAAAATAACAGAAACATCAGAGTTACTGTGCTCACCAACAAAGCATTTCTCAAGGTTTACCTTCTGCAGTGTTTCTGATTTAATTCAGCACATGTACTTTTCCTGTTGGTAGATTTTCTCCAATCCCTCTTTCACACTCAATCACTGAAAAGCTCATGCTCCTGTCAGTCTTTCTAATCTAAAGAACAGGTGCATCAGCTAACTAACTTTTATGATGGGGCAGAGGGGCTCTGCCTGATCGGGAAAATCAGTGTGACATCTGAATTAAAATACAAAGTCACCTGCAGCCGTAGGGGACTGGGAGGCACCTCATCTAAATAAATTTACAAAACCTGAACTTTCAAATCTCCAGGCCATGCCCTCAGCTGGTGTCAAATTAGGCTGGAGCCAGGGAAGTTGTGCTGATTTACACCAGTAGCTGATTGAACCTGGTGTGCTGAGCTACACCGGGGACCGGCAGCACGGTGGGGTGGAGGATGCTCTAAGGACTCCTGTAGCACAAAGACACTCTTTAGTCTCAAGCCCTGCTCCCACAAATAACAGCATCCCTTTCTTTGCTTTACTTCTCCCATTGTGCCTTTATGCAATTTGAAAAGCCCTTGGTCTGTCCTTGAGAAAAACGTCTTCAGAAGCCTCTTTGAAATAAACCCAGGATTAAAAAGCAATCCCCCTCCAAGCAGAGCATTCAAGCAACTTTCCTTCTGCAGCTCACCAGGTTAACTTTATTCCTGCCACAAGCCCCGCATGCATCAAACCCAAAAGCAACTTCTTTCTGCCAGACCGCTGCCGTCAGATGAGCCCCGGCCAAAGAAACCACCCCCCACAGCCATTCACTAGCGATGGAAAGGTGGAATTACTCACTGAACCACGCCGGGCTTCACCCTCTCTCAGCAAACGGCGGGTGCGGGCTGGGGCGGCAGCGGGGGCTTGAGGGCTAGGGAGGGACCAGCAGGGCTAGCCTGGCGCCCGCAAGCATTGCAGCCCCGTGCTCCGTCCTCCCTCAAAGTTAGCTTTAAAACACATGAAAAGACAAACACAAACAACTCTGCTCAAGTGTGCTCCTTAGGATCTCTCAGAAGCTAGAAGCCTGCTGGTCTTGAAGGAAAAACCCAGCCTGCAAACAGTATTGCTCCCTTCAGTTTTCAGTTAGGCATAAAAATTCAGCTTAACACCTGGTTTGAAGATATGAGGATATTATAATTAAACTCATTGCTCTATGAACTGCACAAAACCCCCAGAACTTGTGACATATATACTGCCTGCTACATATATTGCAATATAAGTTGCTTTTAAAATGGAAGAGACATTTACCTTGGCAGCAAAAAAAAGACCACTTAGAGTCAGGTTTGGAAAAGCCCGAAGCCAGGCTGCATGCAGAGTGCTCTGTAGTCAGAAGTCTTCACTAACTCGCACACACCCCCACACAGACACAGAGCCACGCTCCCGCTGCCGCGCAGCACACACCAGCAGCACCGGCTGATCTCTGCCCCTCTCCCCACGGGAACTGCTCCCGGGGCTCAGGAAGGATGTGTTTTGGGGAAGAGAGCCTCCAACTCAGGAGCTGCAAAGTTACCACATACAGACAAGCAGAACAAGAAGTGCTCTGACAAGGCTGAGCGACAAACACCAGGCAGAGAAGAAGAAGAAGAAGAAGCATGCTTTCCCCTTACCTATTGCTTAGGCTAAGACACTGAGCAGTCTTTTGAGAGCCTGGGCATTGGGACCCAAAGGGCAGAGGACTTTCAGCACAGTCACAAGGACCCAGCAAAAGCCATCTTCTCCCTGTCTTTTAGCACAGTGTAAGTCTCCAGCAGCTCAGCTCTCCAGCTGCAAACATCTCATTAGACTAATGCATTCAGCACAGGCAGAAAACTCGATTTACCATAGCTACAGCAATGAATTTCCATTACGATGACAGCTTCAACCACATCATGTCCGGAAAAGCAGCCAACCACTGCCTTTTAAAGAACACACGCATTTTACACGCAGAAACCGAGGCCTGCGTGGCGGCTTTCCTTTCCCTTTGCAACTACATTGAGAGGAAAAATTGCCATTTCTTTTTATTTTGGAAACTCCGCAACCTGGAAGGTAAAGACATTTGGACTCTTCCTGCCCCCTCTCCCCCCC